>CM070501.1:29240289-29780438 GCA_036346375.1 Guadua angustifolia
GACCCGCAAGTTGTTGTCGGTGTCACACCTTCTATCCCCACCTTGATACTCATCGCGACCACAAGGCTACCCTGCAACATGGCACGTGCTGCTCCCTACCCGCCGAACACCACCATCCTGATCTACCGATCGTCGCTAGTGTTGCACCCTCTATCCCCAAATTGGTGCTCATCGAAACCATAGGGGCCAGGGTGCCTTGCTGCGTGCCACTCCTTGCGCCGCTGCCTCTGCCTATTTGCCGATGCTGGTGGCTGTTCCGTGCTCATCCACTGCCTTGCTCTTTGCTAGCTTGCACCTACCCCATAGCCCCCGTCCTTCGTTGCTAGGTTGCAGCATGTCGGCTAAGCTATTGCCACAGAGAGAGTGAGTGGGACCAAAGAGAGAGAGAGAGTGTGTGTGTGAGAGAGTGTAGGGTGTACGGAATAGAGAGGGAGTTGGGTGGTGGGCTTGAGGAATGGAGAAAGATTGGGCAGTAGGCGATTGACCAAACAGTTAAGATTAGGAGAAAGAGTGGGTGGGATGGGCTATAATGGACTTGGGATTAAAATACTTATTTTTGAACATACTTACTAGTATATACATATGATATATCTACTATGAATTATTCAAAAATATAAGTCGTATTTTGACTTTGCACAAGGATTTAAAGTTGTGGTGAAATTGAGAAATATCATAAAAATGACTTAGATACCCCATTTAATTATCATAGAAGATGAGAGATAATACTTTTGTATAGGTGGTAATGAATAAATGCATATGACTGAGGAAGAATAAATAAGAATATAGTTGAAAAAAATCTTATTAAATCTATATACAAGTATTATATTTCTAAACAAGAAACAAAGGCACTATATTTCTAAGCAGAGGGAGTAGTTTTTACCAAAAATTTTGGATGTACATCGTACACCCATATACTATACTAGATCCTTCCCCGACTGACAAGTTGTACGAAAATATGTGAAACATGTAAGTACACTAAGACCTGTCAATATGAGTAGTATCTGTTAATTAGTGATGACTTATAGGCCCATACTAGATGCATTCACAAAATTCACAAGTTCACAGCACCCAAATTGCGATAATATGATGCATGGGATCTATTGAAAGGCAGCGTATAGTATGAGATGCATAATGGCGTGATGTGGCACTATAGGATTGCCTGAGAGCGCATGCAGGCAGATCTAACTTGCCTGTTGCGCATTCAATTGCATATTGGCTGGTCCGGGGCCCACATGTCATGCATAAAATACGTTATCTCTGTCTCTCGCGCTCGATGGCTTTGCTTCACTTCCGTGACCGTAGGCTAGCTATAGCTTGGCGTAATACGGCAGCGCCTAGCGTCGTCAGGGCCGTCCAATGCAATGCTATATATCTCGCCGTTTATGCATCTATGTTCATGACATGTACCGATACAACTAAAGATCGATCGAGTAATCGATACTGATGATCAGTAGTTACGTATGTAGTACTGGTACATACCCGATTTGGTTGCGTCGACAAAAAGCAATGGGAATATTATGGGAGTATGTTGGATCTTGGTGCATTCGTTGTAGCATGCAGCGGCATGAATGGGCATGGTTAGTTATTGAGAAGAGCAGTGAAGTTCTAGCTCTTGCACGTGTGCATGCATGTACGTGTTCCCCTGTAGAGGTGGGCACTCGGGTTGAGCTTTTATGGGCCAGTCTGAGGCTGGGGCGACATAGCCCGGTATGACATTGTAGTACAGGCCGTATCGGGCCCGATGACCCTTGGCATGAGGAAGTGTTAGACAAGATCTCTAAGAGATCATCTTTTGCGTTTCACCAGTGCCTTCCTATTCTCCTGGCTCCTATTTCCATTAACCGATGATAGAATAAGGAAGGTACTGGCATTTGGCATCTATATGTACTCATTCTTTCAATCAATGAATCATTGCGTGATTTACATTCTCTATCATGGTATCAGACGCAGGTTACCCTGCATACTTCCGCTTCTTGTCTCGGCGAATCTAGTCGCTTCTCTCTCCAGTGATGGCTACGTCCATTGATGTTGTAGCCGACGCTGCGGCTGTTGTTGTGCGCACGTCCCTAGCTCGTGATTCAAACGGATCCAATGCCGCCGCCACAACCGCGGTTCGGGCAGCTCTCTCCTACGCCTCCTCCTTCACCGCGCCATGCTACCGCCAAGCTCGAGCCACACCGGCTCCCACTGCTCCCCACCCCCCGTGGATGGTGACCTTGCCGCACTTCATGCGCAAGCGGTCACCGTCCTCAACGTCAAGGCACTCGTCCCCATCAACCTCGACCTGGCGGCCTCCAACTACACCAAGTGGCGCGGGCTGATGCTCGTGGTGCTGGTCAAGTACGCGCTCACGGATCACATCCTCGTTGATGTCCCCCAGCCCGACCACCCAGATTGGGTCCGTATGGACTATGTCATCCTCACTTGGCTCTATGGCACCATCTCCATCGAGCTCCTCAAACACGTCATGAGCGCTGCTGCCACTGCCCGCATTGTCTATGTGGTTTGGAACATCAGTTCCTCGGCAATATGGAAAGCCGCACGCTGAGTTCCACACCTTCAATCAAGGCGCCTTGTCGATCTCCAACTATTGCCGCAGATTAAAGGGGATGGCTAACTCCCTTGCTGATCTCGGCGAAGCGGTCAGCGATCGGACGTTGGTCCTCACCGTCCTTCGTGGCCTCAACGAGCAGTACTCTCACATGGCTATTTTCCTCCCTATGCAATGTCCGTCTCCCACCTTCGTCGAAGCTCGTTCTCAGCTCATGCTCGAAGAGATAAATCGCTCCAAGTGCCTTACCAAACAGTAGTCCGTCGCCTTCATCTCCACTTCTCGTGTCTCAGGTGGAGGCGACAGCGGTAGTGGGGGCACTTCAGGCAGCAACAGTGGTGGCGGATCGTCATGGTCGACGTCATGCCAACGGCGCGGTGGCAACGGAGCCTCCAACAGCGCACTTTCTAGCGGCAGTCGCAACAACGGCTCCCGCTACTCCACCAACAATAGCCGAGGCAGACAGGCGACCTTGGCGCCCTGGCCAACGCCCTACAACCCGTGGGCCGGCACCATTCAAATGTGGCTCGGCCCACAACCTGGCACGCCGGCACCCAGCCTGTTGGATCCCTGTCCAGACGCTCCATTTGCTAGAACCGTCGGTCATCTTCCCTTGCCACCCATGTTCCTGCCTCCACCGATGCTAGCAGCACCCACTGCCGGTGTCCCGTCTTCACCGACCTGGACACCTATGGCTGGCACTGCACAATGGGATCAATAGGTCTTGGTCAATGCCTTCAACACGGCTACGCTCCAACCGTTGCCCTCCACTGAATGGTACATGGACACGGTGCTACCTCTCATATGACTTTGGATGCTGGTATTCTCTCTGTTGCTCATCCACCCACACCCCATACACCTTCCAATGTAGTTGTCAGCAATGGCGCTTTACTTCCTGTTACCCATACTGCCATTGCTAGTCTCTCTATTCCTTCCTCTAAATTTCATCTCTGCAATGTTTTAGCACTCCTCAACTTATCAAGAACCTTATCTCTGTTCGTCAATTTATTATTGGTAATTCTTGTTCTGTTGAGTTTGACACCTATAGCCTTTCTGTGAAGGATCTACAATCCAGGAACATAATCGCCAGGTGCAATAGTTCCAGGCACCTTTACCCTCTCTGCTTTCATCCCGGCATGCCCAAAACTCTTACCACTCACACCTCCAGCACCACTATGTAGCATCGACGCCTCAGTCACCTCGGTCGCGAGGCTCTTGTAGGGTCGAGGATGCGCCTAGAGGGGGGGTGAATAGGCGTTTTACAAAATCGATCGCTCACTAATCAATTCGCTCTAATCAACCCCTATGTCAAAACCTACACAATTATAATGCGGAAGCGATAAACTCGGTTTTGACAATTAAGGCCTAAATCAACTAGGCTCACTATGTGCACTATCTAAATTATGTCTCTATGTATAAATTGCTAAATTGATCACTCAATTAATACTAAGCAATTTTCATTCAAGCAATCAATAATATATCAAGAATGTAAATACTTGAATGTAAAGGGACAAGAGACAACCGATATTTTTCCGTGGTGTTCGGAGACTTGCTTGTCTCCCTAGTCCACGTTGAGGCTAGCCCACACTTGGACCGGTTCTCGCCGAGCACCCGCCTCTTTCCACTAGACGTGGTTTTTCACGCTATGCCAGAGGCTCAACCCGAACCTTCACAAACTTGCCGGGCTTCTCACACCTTGAGAGCTCCTCACAAGACGACGCCACGCCTGCCTAGGAGTCGACAACCTCCAAGAGTAACAAGCCGCCCTTCGCTTGAACCTCACCGAGCACAACACATGCAAGGGTGATCACCAAGTGCAACACATGCACAAGGCCTCCTCAAGTGCAACACATGCACAAGAGGTACCCAAACCACTTCCTAATTGCAACAAATGCAATTAGTCTCACTCTTAAGCTCAAGAGGCAAATGGAGAAGAGCAACACATGCACACAACTCCCACACCCTCAACAAAGCCAGCAACCCTTTGCCCAAGCCCCCCAAGGGGGTATTTATAGCCCCCACCAAGAAAACTAGCCGTTTGGGGGCGAAATGGGCAAAACTCAAGAAATCTTGGTACTATCGCCCTCTAAGGGCTTCAGGTAGTCAGGCCCCGACCTCCAACGATTAAGAACGGTTACTTTTATGCACTACCGCCTCTAAGGGCGCAGAGTATCGATTTCTTGGTACTACCAAGCACCCACACTGCCAGTAGTGCCACGCCGCAAAGACCTCCAGGAAAACACACGCTCGCCAAAGAGCTATCACAACCAAGGGCGGTAGTACTGCGCTTATGTACTATCGCCACACACCTGTGAGTGTCTTGGGGTACGACAGAGAATTTCACAATTCAACACGAACCGATTCTCCGAAACGAAACCCATTCTTTGAGCCATATGATGATCAACACATGATCATACACACGTGCAAAACACATTTGCACCAATTCAAACCATGCTCAAAGAATTCAACCCAAATTGCGAAAACACATTTCGCAATCGACTCAAGAACTATTCGCAAATCGTATTAAGCGAATCAAACTCGAGTTTATGAGATTAATCCCCCTAGCCATGTGAAGGTCAACACAAGACCCGGTCAACTTGCCAACACCCGTTGCAAGCCCCACTCACATGCTCTCGGAATTCCGGACTCATAAACCTCAAATTTTATTCAAGACAACTAACTTGCAAATAACTCAATAAACACATTTCATGCTTGAGCACTACTCTTTGCAACACATGCAAAAGTCTAGCTCCAAGCAACATCAAATCAAGAAGCATGAACTCTCTAATTGCAACACATGCAATTCTCTAGTCTCATGCAACACCAAAACCAAACTTCAACTTAAACGAAATCAACAGTATGAGCTCTTTACTGCAACACATGCAAGCCTCTAGCTCCATACAAACATACAAACACAAAATCGTGCTTGAGCTCTCTCCTTTTGCAACACATGCAAAACTTAGCTCCAAGCCACCACACGGTTTTAAGAAAGATTTGTTTCGAACCAAAATGTGAAGCTTCAACTAATGCAACACATGCAAAAGTGAACTCCACGCAAAAGCCAACGCACTAGCTTATCCTATTTGCAACACATGCAAATCAAAGCATAATGCGAAAACCAAATACAACCAAGCATAAGTTTAACCCATTCGCAACACATGCCAAATGGTTAACCCTCATGCAAAAACCAAATCCAAATGGTTTGAGCTTGAGTGAACGCAGAATGAGATCACCAACACATGATGAAGCTCAAGCAAAGGGAACGACCCCTCTTAATAGCACGGCGATAAAACCTTAGACTCAAAGACTACAAAAGTCCTTAGCCTATCTAATTATACCTTCGCCGCCGCGCAAGCAATCCCCTTTGGGGTCTTTATGATCATCACTTGATATTCCCCCGGGATCTCTACTCGACTCCTCTTCTTTATCATCTCATTCATCTTTGGACCTAACTCAATCACAACTCATAAACATAGTTAGTCCAAGATACATGGTTGTCTCAATTATCTCTTGCACTCCATTAACACATAATGGATGCCTTTATATCAATTGAGCACAACCTAAATCAATTGAAATGATTGTAAATGTGTCTTAAGTATAATAATGCAACTCATGCTTTATTATACTTAAGAACTATTCATTTGTCCTCAATTAATCAAGAACCACCATCAACACATGATGAAATGTTCTTTAATAATTAACAAGACAAATGAACTCAATTTAGATTATCATTTAAATTGATATGAGTATATATCAACTACACAAGTTTTCATATACTCATGTTGATGAAAAGTAATGATCCATTATATGTAAAATGTATGGAAATGATCATTACTCCAAATCATCAACTATAGAATACACCCCACATGTATATGTGCATAAATATAATTGACTTGGAGATAATATGCACATATTCAAATTGATCGTATTGGAGTATATCCTATATTACCATGAGTATACTTATAACTAGGCAATTCAAATATATACTCAAGGATTTAGTTTCTTTGTCTTGATCCTTATATGTGTGTCAATAACGAATTGATCAATACAAAGAAACTTTCAAGTTAAACTACAAACTCCCCCTAAATATGTGCACCCATGTAATATATGGATTGGGAACATGATGCACGTTTTGTGGTTAATATAACGGGGATATTCATATTTTAACTTGACTCCAAAGTATGCAACTAATACTAGAATGAATATGCAAACATACCTTGGGTTTTCCATTTTTCAATGCGATGAGACTAAACAAAGATATTCTAAATAAACAAGTTAGTCTCGATATAAGATTGTCATTAATAACACTATCGCATTAGGGGATAAACTTAATATTAGATTTGTCATTAACGCACGATTAGATTTGTCATTAACACCAAAACCATAACTAATGAAGGTTGAACTTACAGCTCTATCTCACTTAGATAGTAGCTCTGGCATTGCTCTTACTAAAGGCGAGATCGAGTCTATATGTCATGCTTGTCAACTCGGCCACCATATTAGGTTACCTTTTTCTTCTTCCATCTCTAGAGCTACTGCCAACTTTGATCGTATCCATTGTGATCTCTAGACATCCCCTATTGCAAGTTTGTCAAGTTATAAATACTATTTAGTAATCCTTAATGATTGCTCTCACTTTTTGTGGAATTTTCCTTTGTGTCTCTTACATCCGTACACAATTTTCCACCAAAATTAAGAATGTTCAGTGTGACAAACGGCCGCGAGTTTGACAACTATGCCGCTCACACTTTCTTCCTCTCCAACAGGGTCCAAATTCGGATGTCGTGTCCCTACACCTCTCAAAACGGTAGAGCTGAACGCATTATCCGTACCACCAACAACATCATGTGCTCTCTCCTATTTCAGGCTAGTCTTCCAGCCGCTTATTGGGTAGAGGCTTTACACATAGCCGCATACCTCCTCAATCGGCATCCTACCAAGATCCTCCACTTTCACACGCCTTATTTTGCCCTTTACGGTATACACCTGTCCTACACTCACCTTCGTGTCTTTGGATGCACGTGTTACCCAAATCTCTCCATCACAACCCCACATAAGTTATCCCCACGCTCTTCCTTATGTGTCTTTTTAGGCTACTCCTCTGAGCACAAGGAGTACCAGTGTCTTGAACTTTCAACCAACCGGATTATTATATCACGGCATGTGGTGTATGAGGAGCATTCATTTCCATTTGCCAATTCATCTTCCATTAATACAGATGCTACTAATCTTGATTTTTTGGAGGATGATTCTGTAGCACAGCCCATTCCCATCGGTGGCCTTCAAAGCTCCAATGCCTGTAGCGTGCCCAGATGGGCGGCTGCCCCTTTGCCAGCCTCCCCCAGTATTGGCTTGAGCAACCTACTTACGCTTGGACGCACGACTGTTGGGCCTAATGGCCTATCTAGGCCATTGGCTTTGGTGGCCTCCTCACCCGCTCCCGGTTCTAGGCCGACTGCAACCCACGTTGTACCCGAGGCTACTGTCGATGACGTACGCGAGGCCACGAATAGTGGTTCTACTGACAGCATCACCACCGCCGCAACGTCGCCTCATGACTTGGCCGACTCGATCCCGACCTCCGTCATGCCCATTACTCCGATTGTCAACAAGCACAACATGCTCACTCATGGCAAACTTGGCTTCCATCAGCCCAAGGAGTAGTTCAATCTCCATGTCAGGGTTCTCTCTCCTGTGCCTCGCACATCCAGAGCCGCACTCACTGATCCCCAATGGTGCGCTGGCATGGAAGAGGAATTCTCTGCCCTGCTCTCTAATCACACGTGGGACTTAGTTCCGTGTCCTTGGGGTACCAATCTTGTCATTGGCAAGTGGATCTTTCATCATAAGTTCGATGCCGACGGGTCCTTGGATCGTTATAAAGCTCGATGGGTTCTCAGGGGATTCCACCCAGCACCTTGGCATCAACTTCTCATAGACTTTCAGTCTCGTTGTGAAGCTAGCCACCATCCGTATTGTCCTCAGTTTGGCACTCTCTTGTGACTAGCCGATTCATCAACTCGATGTCAAAAATGCATTTCTCCATGGCACACTTCAGGAGACAATCTATTGCAGTCAACCTTTCGGCTTTGTGGATCCCTCTCGGCCTAATGATGTTTGGTGATTAAATAAATCACTTTGTGAACTCAAGCAGGCACCTCGGGATTGGTTCCGTCGGTTTGCCACCTACCTTCAGTCACTCGGTTTCACGGAGGCCAAGTCTGACACCTCCCTCTTTATTTGGCATCGTGGCTCAGATCTTGTCTATTTGCTCTTATATATGGATGACATTGTGGTCACAGCTTCCTCACCAGCATTGCTCCAATGGGTCATTACCTCTCTCTAGTCCGAGTTCTACATAAAGGATCTTGGGGAGTTGCACCATTTCCTCAGCATATCTGTCTCCCACCACCCGTGCGGCCTATTCCTGTCCCAATAGCAATACTGCCTTGACATCTTGGAGCGCGCCGGTATGGTTAATTGCAAGTCCTGTAGCACTCCAGTTGACAGCCACAGTAAACTCTCTGCCGATGGTGCCCTTGTTGTCGATCCCACTGACTACCACAACATCGTCGAGGCTCTTTAGTATCATACATTTACCCGGCCTGACATTGCATATGCCATCCAACAAGTCTATCTTCACATGCATGACCCTCGCGCCCCGCATCTGGCTGCTATGAAATGGATTCTTAGTTATATTTCAGGGACCCTTGATCATGGTCTGTTCCTTCACCGGTCCCCCTCTTCAAACCTCGTTGTCTACTCCGACGCTGATTAGGTTGGTTGTCCTGATACACGCAAGTCCACTTCGGGCTACGCCGTGTTTCTTGGTGACAATCTGGTGTCATGGTCTTCTAAGCGGCAACCTACTGCCTCTCGATCCAGTGCCGAGGCTGAATACCAGGTGGTCGCCAATGCAGTCGCTGAGGTCTGTTGGCTTCGTCCGCTTCTTGTTGAACTACACGTTCTCCCACAACGTGCCATAGTGGTCTACTACGATAACATTAGTGTCATCTATCTCTCCACCAATCCGGTACAACATCAGTGTCAAGCACATTGAAATTGACTTGCATTTTGTTTGGGAGAGTGTTGGTCTTGGTGAGGTACGCATACTACATGTGCCTACCACATCTCAGTACGCTGATATCTTTACCAATGGGCTTTCAACACCGCTCTTCATCAACTTTTGGTCCAGCCTGAATGTTCAGCAAGTTGAAGTTCCGACTATGGGGGCATGTTAGAAGAGATCTCTAAGCAATCGTCATTTTCCGCGTTTCACTTGTGCCTTCCTATTCTCCAGGCTCTTGTTTCCATTAACCAGTGATAGAAAATTGAAGCCCATAAAAGAGGTAAATAGCTAGTACTCACATTGAAACAACCCTTTTCCCTTCAAGAGAGCTTAAGAGCACAGCATTGTATCTACAAAATAAATAGCAGATAATAAAAGTGCTAGAAGATTAATAAGACATCAAAAAGAGTAAAAGGGAAATACCCTACCCTAAGTATTCTGTACTCAATTTGACCAATCAATAGGCTTCAAACTCTCAAAGCTCACAATATTTACATGGCAAATATTTGCCCAAATATCATGAGCTTTCCCATCCGCAAATGCTAAAACCTGCTCTATGGAACCTCAGTGAATGGCATGGAGCATGAATTGTTCTTAACATATACTAGAACGAACACTAAACAATTATAGGTACACTCAGACCTACAAGACTTTTTGCCAAAATAGAAATCATCAGAGATTGTGCATCTACATTCATAGTTCCCGCAACCTGAAACAATGCAAAGTCAACCCTCCATGACACGCAATTGCAACATTATAAAAATCATAAGCACATGATCTCTCACTAATACAGATAAATAATACACCCATAGTTGCCCATTCCGCATTTCGTTTGTAAATCCAAAGTGAGTTCCAATAGATCAATTGCATTCCTCGCTGGAACCGAAATTTACAAACTATGCAGTGATGCAACTAGGTAGTAAGTGATCCAATAGGGTTTGGGAAACGAGCAGGCAAGCAAGGGAATAGGAAGACTCACGAGCTCCAGCCTCACGGGAGAGAGCCCAAGCCACCAACGCCGCACAGATCTCATGACCTCGAGCTGGCTCTCCCTGTCGAACGCCCGCAACACCATGCGCGAGGCCAAGAACTGCATGACCCCACCCCCAGCGCCTCCGAGACCTCTCCCTCCGTCGCGCCATCGCCGTCACCGATGGGGAGTAGCTGGCAGACGATGAGTAGGTAGGCCGTGAAGAGGGCACTGCCCAGGTGAAAGCATCTAGGCCTCTATTTCGTTGTGATTTTGGTAATTAATGACAATCAAGGATTGAAAGACTAACTTTGTCTATTTGAGAATACTGAAAACAGATTGGTCCAAAGTTTGAAGAATATAGAAGCATGAAGTGGGTGAAAAAGAAAAGTAAGCATCAAATGTAAAGGCGACCGAGGTATAAAATATTAAAGTTATTTTTTAGCTTTTTGTCGATCTTGGTGTTGAAGGCAAATCAGGTTGCTAGGCGTAGTCGCCGTACTATCAAGGGGGATTTGATTAGTAGCTTGAACTCAAAAAGGTGCATCCAAAATGGCTCTCTAATATTGATAGATCAGTTGTGCATAAAAATTTATTTTTAAAATCTTGCTTTCGTTGCTCATGCGGCACTACCGGAATCATAATGCGGTACTGTCGGGCCTTGCGACAATACCAGCCTCATATTGTCGGTAGCTTTTTAACAGAAAGCATGATTTTCTTGAGTTTTGGTGACCAGCACTACCAGAGGGCTAGAGCGGTAGTGCCATTTTAGCGGCAGTACCGCACTAACACATGCGGTAGCTTTTTAATAGAGGAGATGTCGTTGCCAACCTGAAGATGCGGCACTACCGGTCCCTATAGCGGTAGTGCCGGACTTGGAAGGAACTTTCTGCAATGGCTATATGTTAGTGCATTAAATGCAAAATTTAGCCGTTGGCACCAAGGCCGGCACTATTGGCCCTTAGAGGGCGGTAGTGCCGGGCTAGGCGATTTCCTCTGAATTATTTACTGTAACGGCTAGTTTGGATTGAGGGGGGTTATAAATACCCCCCACCTGTATTGAAGACTGGTTGGTGACTCTATTGAATTCATTTAGAGCCCAAACAAGTCTCTTCTCTCAAAAGTACATTCAATTCTTGATTTTTAAGGTTAGAGAGAAAAATTCGAGTGCATTGCATTATTTGAGCCATTTGGAAGCATTCAAGAGTCTCAAGCAAACGTCAAGTCTATTAATCTTGGAGGTTGCCGCCTCCTAGACGACTTGGAGGCAAGTGGTGTCTGTGACCTTTACAAAGAAGTTTGTGTAAAGGCCCGATCGTTGTGAAGGCAAGGAGCTCGCCTACCCGGAGTGGGGAAGAACTACCACGAGTGATCGAGGAAGGCTCAAGCGGTTGGAGCCGGCTTGAAGGGTTTCAAGTCACCTTAACGTGGATTAGGGAGATCGGTAAGTCTCCGAGACCACGGGATAAAATTTTTGTATCTCCTTTCTTGTGACTTACATATATTATTCATGTGCTAAATTCTTATTCCTAACAAATTTGTTTATATTTGAAACTAGTATCATTTATTGCTCATACTTGCCTAGCTAAATAAACTTGTGATCACTAGAAGGAATAGTTGCAAAATTTCATTTATTGCCAATCTTTACTTAGAAGCTAAACAAGTGCAATTAGAATTAAAAATTTAGAAACCTCCTATTCACCCCCCTCTAGTCGGTTATCCTTGATCCTACACCAGAGGAGAGGCCGGAGGGAGCCGGGAGGTTGCGGGGGAGGGCGCCGGGACGTCGCCACCAAGTGGGGAGGGGTAGGGTTAACTAGGGCACCGCGCGGGCTATGGTATGTGAACTAAATGAATGTTATGTACGTGAACTGAAGTGTGGTGTTTATGAACTGAGACCATCTCAGACGGTTCTCGGATAAAATCGTCTGTGATGAGACCCACATCACAGGCTGTTTTAGCAAAAAAAACGTTAGTGATGAGTACGGGATTATCACAGACGGTTTGTGATGTGGCCTTTATCATAGACGGTTTTAGCCAAAAATCGTCTGTGATGAGACCCACATCACAGACGGTTTTAGCCAAAAACCGTCAGTGATGAGTACGGGTTATCACAGACGGTTTTTAGCTAAAACTGTCTGTGATGCGGTCCTCATCATAGACGGTTTTAGCAAAAAAAACCGTCTGTGATGAGGGGGTATATCACAGACGGTTTTTCGCTACTGTCTGTGATGTGCCCAAGACTCATCATTGATTGTTTTTGCAAAAAATCGTCTGTGATAACACTCCATCACAGATGGTTTTTGAAAACTGTCAGTGATAAGGAGTCTAATATAAGTCTTTTTATAGTAGTGATATGTGCTCTAAAATGTAAATATATTGTATAGATAGTTTTCGCTTTTAATATCACTGTGTATAGTTGTGATTCCAATTATTCTAAATATACATACTAACCACTGATCATGCGACTACTACTGTATACACATGAGATTCTTACTTTTATATTTTATATAAAAATATGGTTCGTTACACCCATGCCAGCTTGCTACGGCGCCCACCTCTGTTCCCCTGCAATCCTGCAATATAGAATACGATGCGCGGAATATTGGACGCATATATGGGCCTCCGATTGATTATTCCGGTGCAAGGATCGCTCAAACATAGAGTGTACAATTATCCAAACCTGGATTGAATTGCTATCCATGTACATGCACTAGGGCGCCATATATATTGCTGCGTTTTATATTGGTCCTGGTATCCGGCCGTTATTTGTCATGGGACTCACTCGCCTTTCCTTAATTAGACCCACCCCCCGAGCGCCCCCGCGGACCTGATCTTCATTCTTCATCGTACACATCGGCAAATGAGAAATGATGGAAGAAAACGACAATTAATTGACAGTCAAGGAAGAATCATCCGTGGACATGCATGATCATTTGAGGCCGCAGGGCATGGCATTAACAAGGTGTGCGTCAGTTGTTCATATATTTTATCATATAAGATTTTTTACTGATATGGAGAAGAAAAGGAGAAGAAGGAGTATAGCTATTTCTTCATAAAGAGACAACTATACACACATTATAAAATATCATTACATAAGTTATTGCCTATAATAAACACTTTTTATATTATAATGAAAATATTGTAAAATTTTATAGAGATAATCTCAATATATCAACTATGAGCGGTCCTAATATAGTTTTCAAATTCTGGTGAATCACCAAAGTTTAAAGGAAAATCTTGGGAAATGATTAAACAACAAAGAGATTCACAAGCTACCTTAGGATTGTAGTTCCAGTGACGTACCGTACTATCGGGGTTGTACTGCAATTACGTCTATCTCAAAGCCATCCCGCTTTTCTTTTACAGCTCTCAGTATGTCTCTTCAGTGCCCCATTCTACCTGAAGATTTTGTAGTTAATTTGTACGTACAATATTTACAAATAGCATACCTGTTATGAATGCCTCTAATGTCTTGAAAATCTACTCGAAATCTTCTGAGACTCCCGATGTACTACGTCTTGATCTTTTTGCCTTGTGCTTATCAACGCAGTAGCACTTGTAGAGTTTGAGAATGGTACAAGTACTACAACTTCTTCAGCTTGATAGGATGCAAGAAGCTTCTTGGGTAAAATCTCGAAACCAGAAGCCAGGATGGACGCAAAATCTAGATGCTCTATAAAGAAAATTGTAAGAAATAATTATACTATTAGTGCTTTAATATCATTTAAAATAATAAGAACAATGAAAAATTAAATTACAATTCTTACCTTGATTTCTTGACAGAAGCTGGAAGTTGAATTTCAGATTTTTGAAATTTTGGTAAAACCATTTTAAATTTTGCCAAATTATCACCTAGAGTAAGAGAATGAAGAGAAGAGATTTGTAAGTTTGCTAGTAGAGAAATGTGGGGGGCTGCTACCCTATTTATTGGAAAAAATTTAGGATTTTTGTAAATTTTTTAGATTTTTTTGAATTTTTTAAAGCCTTTAATAACTAAAAACGATTATAAAATGACTATTTTTCGAATAAACGACCATACCAGGCTAAATCAGGCCACAATCATGCTGGGCCGCTCCAAGCATGGCATGGATTACTGGGCCGTACTGATGCTGCCTATTTACGACTGGACTAGACCAAATCAGATTGTGCCAACAATATCAGGCCCTGAGCCACATTATCCATCTGGGTATCTCTATTCCATCCTAATAGGCCCAGCTTGGGATGAGGGCCTGACAATCCGACGAACTCTGCCGCATCACCTATGAGTTTCTTTATTTTTTCCATTTTTTCCTGGTCAAGCTCACTGGTTTTTATGCGGCATGTGCACGTGGTAACAGCGGTCCGTCCGAGCATTGCTCCCGAGAGCGAGTTGCCAGAATACTGCCCGCGTCTGCCTTGTCCAAAACCATTGGGGCAAGGCCCAATCGAGAGAGAGAGAGTACCAGACCATGGAACTGTCGAACATCGCACAAAAGCAGTACTAAAATTGAGCTCTTTTATGCTGCTCTAAATTTAACATAGATCATTCAATTATTTTGATCTAATAGGTCAAATTAGATATTTTCTTCGTTTATGAATAGATGTTATTTTAGGTTATTGCACCTTCAATAACGTATATATATAAAAGACTATATTACCCTTGTTATATTTAAGACCTATGATCTTTAGATTGAGCTTATGAATCAAAATAGTTGCGAGTCTCTATGATCAGAGATTATGAAAAGAGGAATAAAGGACTGCTTTCTTATTACCTGAATGGTTTAAAAAAGTACAGTCTATGAATCTATCTCAATCTGAATGCCTAATGCAGGCCTCCCTATTTATATAGAATTAAGAGACGGATGTTGCGTTTTAAAAGAGTGTCTTCTGCCCAAGAGGTGTCTCTTCATAGGAGATGCTTTTTGGGATAACTTTCGAGTAGTTATTTGAACCTGTCAAGAAAAACTGTCCACATAGTATCCACATGCAAAGATAACTATCTACCCGATCAATTTAAGCTGGTTGGGGCGGGTGAATTACTAATCAAGGTGGCCCAGTATAAGCCAATAGATGACACATCAGCAAACTGGTCGGAGCCGTAACGAATAACTGATTGAGGGCCTTTTTTCTTTATAGGTTTTTTCTTATAAAATTGTAGGCCCCCAAAATAGTGTGTGACCTTCAAAATAGAGTAGGTCCTTTTTACCCTCGTTAACCCCCTCTTTATTGTATCTTTACATGGCTTGTCTTACTCTAGTTCATGTTAATTAATAGCATTGAAAATAGTTAAAGACGGCGTATAGAAAAAAATGGTAAAAAAAGTCAGATTGAAAATTTAAAATGCTATTATTTAGAACAAATTTAAAAGTTAGAATAACATGTATCTGGGAACGGAAAAAATGGTATTTGTTTATATTTTTTTGGTAGTAATGTAGTTCAACAAATCAGTAGATGAATCTATTTTCTACTATTCATAGTATAATATTAGTATAATACATTTTAAAATTTCTAAAAAAATTAGAGTAAAAAAGAACGCTTCGACGCCAGCGAATAACGGGCTGCGCAGCGCAATCCACGGCAACATTGGGAAGAGAAGCCGCGCGTATGCAACTCGCACATGCACACACGGCCGCACGGGTAGGGGTGCAAACGGATCGGATACGGACGGATTTCGCTCATTCCGTATCCTATTCCAAATTTTTCGGATATAGAATCGGATACTGACGATTCAGGATTCAATCTGAATCGGATTACTTGATCGCGAATCACGGAGCGAATACGATCATTCCGATCGGTTAGTCTCGATTCTGAATAGTTAGTCGGATAATGCGTGAAAGCGAAACCATATATGTCGCATATATTAAAATCAATTCACCATACACAAAACTTTACTAGAACCTTGGAGACATATAAGTGTTTCAAATTCAATAATAGTTGCCTTCCTATATAAGAATAATATGCGACCAAGTATAATTCCAACCAACATATGAACTTATATGATGTAGAATGTTTATGTTTATCGGATATGTTATCGGATATCTATTGCACTCATTTACACCGATATTTTTCGGATATCTCTGGATATGCGGATATAGATCGGATCACGGATCGATACTTCTCTTCCCATATCCTACCCCATATTTTTTCAGATAGGCAGATTCGATTGGATCGAATCCGGATATAACCGGATATCATTTTTCGGATTGAATCGGATTTTAAACGAATTGATCTTGATGGTCGGGAAGATCCGCTCCGTTTGCACCCCTACGCACGGGCAATCGAATTCGAGGCGACGTAAATTCCCACCAAAAAACCAAACCAGCCTCACAGAAACCCACCACGTTCGGGGGCACGAATGTGCGGCCTGCTCGCCGCGCGCGGACAAGCACGCCGGCGTCTTATGCTTGTTCCCAAGCGCGCAGCTGGCTAGCTAGGAGCCTAGGATAGATATCGCTGCTGCTATACACACGAAGTTAGTCGCACAACACTCGCCGAAGATGCTCGGAGCAGCAGCTCAAGTGGGGTCTATTCGGCAGTGAGAGAGCGCACAGGAATCCAGGAGCTCGGTGGGTGGCTCTGGATAGCGGCGGCGCCGGCGAACGGTGGCCAAAATGTGTTGGCCTGGGGAGGCTTAATTTGGGTGGCCACAACACCGACAGTGCTTCACTGTAGAGCCGTGGCAGCGATCGAACAGAGGTGAAGGCGTACTGCGGCGACCACTTTACAGCGGAATTCCAGTGAAGATGAGATGAGCACGGGATAGAACGTGTCATAGGGAACAAGATGGAGGGGACGGTGATGTCTGAGGGTCAACGGCCGCGGCGCTCGGACAGAGGTGGCAGATTTGGGCTCGATTTCGATGGATGGCTACGAGAAAGATGAAACTGATTGAAGGGAACGATGGATAGGAAGATGGAAGTATGGAATACGGTGACGGATCCGGTCGAGGATGCAACGGCTAGACTCGGAGATGACGACGGCTTTCCAACGACCTTGGTGATCGAGGAAACGGCGAAGGTCCTCGTCGAAGTAGCTGGCGCCAAAGGCGGAGGAACAGGAGGCTGACCTGGGTGGGGGCGAGAGGCAAAGGACGGCCACGGTGGAATACTAGCCAGCTCTCCAACGTGCCTGTCGTTGTCGCCGTGCTGTTTTTCCATGTCTGCGCGACGCCTAGCCATGGAGGAACAACACCAAGCTGGTGGTAGCGCTGCGGCTAAGTCCACGAGGAGAGGCATGGAGAGGGGAGGACCTCGAGGGAATCTTCGTACGGGCTTCGTGCAACCAGCTTCATGTGCGAAGCATTTTCCGATAGATTTTGCGCACGCTTAGCAAATTTGTACGGGGTGGGCATTCGGAACTAGATATCGAATTTCTCGAGCCAAAATGAAAAATAAACCGAATTAATTGAAATATTTCGATTTGGTTAACTTGATTTTTCGGTTAACCATATGAATAAACATTAAATAGATTAGATTTTATCATTCTTATATCGTAACATATAGTAGAAATAAACCTATACAATATTCATAAGTCATTATAATATAAGTATAGTAGAACATATGAACATACTACACATATGCATAAAGATGTTATAATATGAGAATTGTTTGATAATTTTAGGAAGAACATTATAAAAGTGATATTGTACCTGAGTTATTCGGTTATTTTGGTTTACAAAAGCAAAAAATCGAACTAAACACCAAAAATTAAATTATATTAAAATAAAAATCGAACCGAAAACCAAAATAATTGATTAATTTGGTTTACGTTTAAAAATACCCACCCTAGCTCTGTAGGCTGACACATGGTGGGCCGACATTTAGTTGTTGGGTTACTATAATACTACCAGTGACGGAAATTGATGGTGATTCTCTTAGGCAAGAATCACTAAGTCATATCGACCTTTTTGTTTGTGGAGCGTAGTATGTTCTCTCTGATTTCGTTGTCTAATCTGTGTAATCCTAAAAGTTGATGTGTGTGTATATATATATATATAGATACATACATACATATATACATATAGATACATACATACATATATATATATAGGTTCAAATTCATTATTATGTATAGAAATTTAATTTTTAAATTTGACAGAATTTTCTTCTTTGTAACTCTCGATATATAAACTGAATTTGATCTTGAAACTTTATACATAGGTAGAGTAATCTATGAAGTACATCTACAATTTTTTCAGAATTTTTCACGATTTTTTTTTTGTTGGTGTGCACGGTGTGTGCAGCTGAGGCTCATGTGCACAGGATACGTTGCTTATATATATATATATATATATATATATATATATTATGAATCCAAACTACGAGTTTCATTCTTTAAATTTGTCAGAATTTTTCTTTTTTGTAACTCTCGATATATAATGAATTTGATTTTGAAACTTTATACATAGATAGAGTAATCTATGAAGTACATCTACAATTTTTTCAGAATTTTTCACGACTTTTTTTAGTTGGTGTGCGGTGTGTAGACATTTTAGGCTGTGTGACAGGGATACGTTGCCTATATATATATATATATATATATATTATGAATCCAAACTACGAGTTTCGTTGCAAAGGTTGTAATGTTGTATGCTGTATATATATGTACGACTGCAGCAGCCATGGGTGCAACAGTGTCACCGTAGAGAGCAAACATGCATGCTATATTGCCATGCACTTTATACGTGCTGAGTCTAACTACACCAGAAATGATAGTAGGCAAAAATAGTTTTTAGAGGTTTGATCGATCGCTCAGACCTTTTTTTTTTTGTCGTAACGCCTGGTTCGTTTTCTTGTAGCTGTCATGATTTCATCGCCACTTCGGATCGAATGTCCGTAGTTACCGATGGAACGCACAGTCGCCCAAACTTCTCACCCCCAACCACTCATCTCCCTACTGCTATTTCCTCCAACTCGCTTGTCTTCGGAGAGCTTAGTCTATGCTCCACCCTCTCGCCCTTCTTCTTCCTCCCTCCAGCGCCCCTTTTGCTTCGTCTCTGCCGTCTTCTTTCTATTCGATGAGCTAAGCGTGTCTCCACCACGGCCCCACTTCCTACCTCCACCACACTACCAGATGACGGCACCCTTGCTGCCTTGCCGCACTGCTACCTCTTCCCGTCCTTGTCCTTGCCACCGCACTCGACAAAACTCTAATTTGGGCTCGTCACCATGATGTCCCCTGCCACTACCCACCGCCTTCCCTGTTCCCATAGCCAACAGTATCGCTGCCATCTTATCGCGACCATCACCCACCGCCAGGCCATTGCCTCCCCCTCGCTTGAAACCCTAGGGTACCTGACGAGTACCCATGGCATGGGGACCCCAGCGGCCCAGGAAAGATATATGGGCCGCCTTCACGCCATATATGGGCCGTCTCCGTGCCTCGGCCTCAAGAAGGAGCCCCGCTCAGGGGCCTAGGGTTTCTGACCAAACCGACCCCAAAGGGCGGTCGAATAACGCCAGAACGGTGCCCTCCGAGCACCCTTAGAGAAACTCGAGGCCGGCCGACCGGTCCACAGGGCGCCAGTTCCCGACCACGCCGATCTCGAAGCACCGACCTCCGCCGAGGTGGGCACCCCACAAACTCGACGATGGCGACCGAGGATAGCAGGACCGGTGGTCGGACCGACCGGGGGCCCCGGGCTAGTTCAGACCATCTCCACCGATAAACGGACGACAAAATCATCGGAAAGCGGTTTCTGCATTGGTCACCTGCCCTGCTGATGCAACGGCTCAGCATGACCGAACAAAGAGGCCGCGCACCTTCCCAAGGCGGTTTCCGAAGGCAGGCGCTCCCGACGTCAGCACTTGACTGCAGCGCAGAGGGCGGGTACGCCGTTTCCCAAAGGAATGGACCGCACCATCGCTCTGCGCCTCCACCAACCCGTCAGAGGTCACGTCCAGCGATCGGACACCGAGGCGGGAGAGGTCACGTCCAGCGATCAGACACCGAGGCGGGAGGCCAAACTCCTAGGCGTAGGGAACCCCTCTCATTTTCTTTTCATATGCTCCCGTGTAACCTGCCTCCCCGGGCTATATAAGGGGAAGTTTGGCCCTCCGGAGCGGGCACGAAAAAACATAGCACGATCAAACATAGCACGCACGAACAGAGCACGCTCGAGCAAAAACAACCGATAGCCTCCGTCAAGGGCTCGGACGCGCCCTTAGCTCCGAGTCTCTCGCACCCGTAGTCATTTCAGCCGACCCATGTACACGAGGCACTCAGAGCTCGAGCTCAGCCTTCGCTTGTAACCCGGCAGACTTATCAGCATCAGTAATAACACACGACCACCTCACAGACTAGAGTAGGGACGTTCAGCCCGAACCAGTATATATCTTGGATCCCCTTTCTTTTGGTCCAACCATTCAAGGAACGGGAGCGCGTGGCCCTTCTAGACCTACAAATTTACTTGCCGGTTCTCGAAACACCGACAGTTGGCGCGCCAGGTAGGGGCCTCGCGCGTCATCAGCATCTCCGGGTTCCCATTTTGTCTCCTTGATGGCTCCCTTCACCGACGACGGCGCGCTCGCGCCCGGGAGCCGAATCCGCTTCGGTTCTTTCGACTTCGTCGTCACCATGGCAGGAGAGCTCGACCTTGCTCCTGCCACGCCCCGGAACCAGGCCCCTGCTGGACGCCTGGATCTCGCCACCTACACCCTTGACAACCTCCGACTCGAGGCTCCCGCGCCGTCTTCAAGACCGACACTCACTGCGCTTGCATTCGCCGGCGGGGCGCCTGCCACGCCTTGTCTGGCGGCACCACCGCCTCCGCGAGCTGCATTTCGTGGCAATGGCTGGCTATCGCCACCTCATCCCACGAAATATTGAGAGTTCCTCGACAATGACTCGGCCCGACGCTGGCGAGCCGGGGAACCATACCCGCTGAATGCAACGTGGCGGCGTGGCGATCAGCCGGCTGCTACTTCCCCGAGCCAAGAGGCCCTCCACCGGCGCTCCGGGGCACCGGAGGCGGGGCATCAGCTCGGGCAGGTTGGGTCTCCCCAGATCCGCCACGACGAGCTCCTCCAGCAGCGAGAGCTGGAGCTACGAGCGGCCAGACTCGACAAGGCGAGGGTCGACCAACTGGGGCCGAGCCAACTCGCGCCCCACAGTACAAAGGCGCGCGCATGCATGCTGGTGGGTACACTGAAGAACTCACGGAAGAGCCGGTCGTTGCCCCGTGCTTCCCCCTTCCTAGCCAAAATTTCGCCGCGGCTGCAATGTTACTCCGCGGCATCCCCGAGCCGAACGAGCCTGAGGCCAGGGCTACCTACCAGCACCTCCGGGAGCTGGTAGAGCACGCCGCCGTGCAGCATGTACCGGCCCCTGGCACTCAACATTCGAGGTCTCACTCGGGCCTCCAAAGCTAGACTCGCCATGGCAAGAAAAACCGCCCGCCGTTGAGCGCCCCAGTGCTCCTACACCCGTGTGGCGCCCTCGCAACACCACGATTACCGCGACACCCTCGACGCGCGGAAAAGATCGGCCGGCGCCAGGGCCCGTTCGCAGGTCGCGGACAGCGGTCGGCGCCGCGACCGTAGTCCGAGCCCAGAAGGCCCGGGACCCCAAGCGTTCTCTCGGGAGATCCGTCGGGCGGATTTTCCCGCCCGTTTCCGAGCACCTGTCAACATAGCCAAATACACGGGGGCGACGAACCCCGGTGTTTGGTTGGAAGATTACCGGCTCGCCTGCCGAGCCGGTGGAGCTACTAATGATCTTTTTATCATTCAGTACCTCCCCATTTACCTGGCGGACTCGGCTCGAGCCTGGCTCGAGTACCTGCCCGCCGGAACCATCAAGACCTGGGCCGACCTGAAGAACGTCTTCGTCGGGAATTTCCAGGGCACCTACAAGCGCCTTGGGAACTCCTGGGACCTTAAAAGCTGCAAGCAGCAGCCAGGGGAAACGCTCCGGGATTATATCCGGTGCTTCTCCCAACAGTGTAATGAACTCCCCGACATCAGCGACGCCGACGTCGTAGGGGCGTTCATCTACGGCACAACGTGCAGAGCCTTGGTCCACAAGCTGGGTTGCATCAAACCCAGGACCACCAAGGAGCTGCTCGACGTTGCCACCAACCACGCCTCCGGCGAGGAGGCTGTGGGGGCCATCTTCGACAAGGAAAGGCCAAACGAGAGTCCGGCTCCGAGCCCGCCGCTCCTTCCGATCACTCCGACAAACGGCGGCGGAGGGAAGCGAGCCGCGAGGACCACATTTGCCGCGGCCGCCACCACCGACAAGCAAAGAAGTGCGCAGCACACCCCACTTCGAAAAGTTGATGGAGAGCCGTGTCCACACCACGGGTACCCGTCAACACAAATACGGATCGCGAAGTCCCGAGGCACTTTCTCCGAAAACCCCAGCCAGCGGGTAAAGGAAAGAAGCGACTTCGGCACCGGAGGTCGGGAGGAAAAGGCACGATGGGTTCCGGAGTCTGACGGATGCCTCATGATCTTCGGTGGACCGGAGAGCTATACCGACAAGCGGAGGCAAAAGCTTGCCTACCGCAAGGTGCACACGGTGACCCCTGTGGTCCCGAAGTACCTCCGGTGGTCAGAGTCCCCGATCACCTTTGATCGGACAGACCACCCCGACCACATCCCACACCCGGGGAGGTACCCGCTCGTCGTCGATCCCATCGTGGGGTCGAAGCGCCTCACAAAGGTGCTCATGGACGGCGGCAGCGGTCTCAACATCATGTATAGTGAGACGCTCGACGCCCTGGGAGTTCCCCGCTCGACCCTGCGACCAAGCAAGGCACCTTTCACTGGCGTCATCCTGCCCGTGAGGCCTACCCCTTGGGCGGTCGACTGCCCGTCACCTTTGGGGGGCCCGAGAACTTCCGCACCGAAAACCTCACTTTTGAGGTTGTGGGGTTCGCGGGATCCTACCACGCCATCTTGGGGAGGCCGTGTTACGCTAAGTTCATGGCGATCCCCAACTATACCTACTTGAAGTTGAAGATTCCAGGGCCACGGGGCGTCATTACCGTGGCCTCATCCTTCCAAACTGCTTTCAAGCTGCGGCGGAGCGATTCTTGTTGGCCGGCGGTCATTGCATCCGCCGAACTCGACCACTACCGCAGGGAAGCTTCTGAGTCCCTCCCTGCCTCCGGCAAGTCGGGGCCCGGATCCTTCGAGTCCGCCGAAGACACGAAGAGGGTCGCGGTCGACCCCGAGGACCCAGCCAAGACCGTGCGGGTAGGGTCCGCCCTCCCCGCCAAATAGGAAAGCGCGCTCGTCGACTTCCTCCAGGCAAACCGGGATGTCTTCGCATGGAAGACCTCCGACATGCCGGGCATCCCAAGGGAGGTCGCCGAGCACACCCTGAATATCCGACCCGGCGAGGTCGGCCGCCTAACGCCAAGCCTTCGACGAAGAAAAGCGCAGGCTCATAGGGGAGGAGGTGGCCAAACTTTTGGAGGCAGGGTTCATAAAAGAGGTACGCCACCCCGAGTGGCTTGCCAACCCTGTCCTTGTAAAGAAGAAATCCGGGCAATGGAGGATGTGTGTTGATTACACAAGCCTGAATAAGGTGTGTCCCAAGGACCATTTTCCTTTGCCCCGGATCGACCAGGTCGTTGATTCCACTGCTGGGTGTGAATCGCTCTCCTTCCTGGATGCCTACTCAGGCTATCACCAGATCCCGATGAAAGAGTCCGACCAGCTCGCGACTTCTTTTATCACTCCCTTCGGCTCTTTTTGTTACGTGACGATGCCCTTTGGTCTGAAGAACGCGGGTGCTACATACCAGCGGTGCATGTACACCTGTTTCGACGACCAAATCGGCCGTAACATTGAGGTCTACGTGGACGACATCGTCGTCAAAACTGGAAAGGCCGGCGACCTCGTTGCCGACCTCGAAGAAACTTTTGCGAACCTCCGACGGTTTCGCATAAAGCTTAACCCCGAAAAGTGCGTCTTCGGGGTTCTCAAGGGGAAGCTTCTCGGCTTCATCATATCCGAGCGCGGCATCGAAGCTAACCCGATAAAGATCTCAGCGATCATGAAGATGGGCCCGGTAGCCGACCTAAAGGGCGTCCAAAAGCTAACAGGATGCCTCGCAGCTTTGAGCCGTTTCGTGTCTCGCCTCGGCGAGCGCGGGATGCCGCTCTATAAATTGCTCAGGAAATCCGACCACTTCAGTTGGACGCAGGAGGCTCAGGAAGCCCTTGACCGACTAAAGGCCTTCCTGACATCGCCCCCGGTCCTGACCGCACCCGCGCCATGCGAGCCTCTGCTCCTCTACATTGCCGCTACGACCCAGGTCGTGAGTGCGGCACTCGTCGTCGAGCGGGCGGAAGAAGGCCGTGCCCTCAAGGTACATCGACCGGTTTACTTCATCAGCGAAGTACTCTCGGAGTCCAAAGCCCGCTATCCGCAAGTGCAGAAGTTACTCTACGCGGTGCTAATCGCGAAGAGAAAACTGATCTACTACTTCGGCCAGCACCCCGTCTCCGTCGTAACTTCCTCGCCGCTTGGCGAGATCATCCGCAACCGCGACGCCTCGGGAAGGATAGCCAAGTGGGCACTCGAGCTTAACGGCCACGATATTTCGTTCGTCCCCAGGACGGCGATCAAGTCGCAAGCCCTTGCCGACTTCATCGCTGAGTGGACCGAAGCCCAGGCACCCCCAGTGCTTGAAGACCCCGAGTACTGGACGATGTACTTTGACGGACCCTACACGAGGAACGGAGCAGGCGCTGGGATCGTTATCATTTCCCCACTCGGCAACAAACTCCAATATGCCGTCCGATTGCTCTTCGACGCTACGAACAACGTCGCCGAGTACGAAGCCCTCATCAATAGTCTCCGGATCGCCGCCGACCTCGGCGTGCGCCGGCTTTACGTGTACGGCGACTCGAAGCTGGTGGTCGACCAGGTCATGAAGACCTCGGAGCCCCGAGATCCCCGCATGGCGGCTTATTGCCGCGAGGTGCGAAAGCTTGAAGAAAAGTTCAAAGGGTTCGAGCTCCACCACAGCTACCGGCGTTATAACGGCGAGGCCGACCACCTCGCCAACCTCGCTTCCGGCAAGGGACCGGTCCCCACCAGGATCTTCGTCCACGACCTCCACCAACCGTCCATCCGACCGACCGGCGGCCGGCGCGAGGCCGACCCACGGCTTCGGCCGAGCCACCGCCAATCGGTGGCCACGGCGCCCGAGTTAGGCGAAGACGTGCTAACGGCTGAATCCGACTGGAGGAAGCCCTTCGTTGAGCGCCTGACGAACGGTTCGCTCCCCCCAGACCCGACCGAGGCCCGACGCCTCGCTCGGCGAGCGAAGTCCTTCGTCCTGATCGGCGAAGACCTTTACAAGAGGAGTCCCTCCGGGGTCCTCCAGAAGTGCGTCCTGGCCGACCAGGGAAAGGAGCTGCTGCTCGATATCCATGGCGGAGTGTGCGGCCATCATGCAGCACCGCGGTCCCTCGTGGGTAAAGCTTTTCGTCAAGGTTTCTACTGGCCGACCGCCGTGGCTGACGCCGAGCAAATTGTTCGCACCTGGGAAGGGTGCCAATTTTTTGCTCGACAGACACACCTCCCGGCCCAAGCCCTCCAGACGATCCCCATCACGTGGCCATTTGCGGTCTGGGGACTCGATCCGCTTTCGGGCCTTTCAAAAAAAGCGCCGGGGCCTCACTCACCTCTTTGTCGCGGTGGATAAATTTACTAAGTGGATAGAGGCAAAACCGGTCGCCTCCATCACGTCCGCGCAAGCGGCCGACTTCTTCCGCAAAGATCGCTCATGGGTTCGGGTCCCGAATTCCATCATCACCGACAACGGCACGCAATTTACCGGGAAGGAATTTCTCGAATTCTGTGACGACTTCAACATTCGCGTCGACTGGGCGGCCGTGGCCCACCCACAGACCAACGGCCAGGCCGAGAGAGCAAACGGCATGATCCTTCAAGGGCTCAAGCCGCGAATCTTCAATCGCTTGAAGAAATCAGCGGGACGATGGGCAGCCGAGCTACCTTCCGTCCTGTGGAGCCTTCGGACCACGCCGACCCGGTCGACCGGGTTTACGCCATTCTTCCTGGTGTTCGGCGCCGAAGTTGTCCTGCCGACCGACCTGGAGTACGGCGCCCCAAGGTTGCAAACCTTCGACAAAGCTCGGGGGCTCGACTCGCAGCAGGACCCCGTCGACCAGCTATACGAGGCGCGTCGCCGCCGCCTCCGACGGCCAAATGTCGACCAACGCCGCGGCGATGTCGAGTCGCCAGATCCGTAGCCGAGCCTTCAACGTAGGCGACTTGGTCCTGCGCCAAGTCCAATCCAACGTTGGCAGGCACAAGCTTTCACCCCCGTGGGAAGGCCCCTTCACCGTTGTGGAGGTAATCTGGCCCGGCACCTACCGACTCAAAGACGCCGGTGGCAACGTTGTTTCGAACGCTTGGAATATCGAAAAGCTCAGGCAATTCTTTTCCTGAGACTTACCCTCAATCTGCGCATCCCCATTATCCTGCCAAGCCCGAGCGGCGCGAACCCGCTCGGGGGCTTCTAACCTACGTAACCTCGTTACGTAGCGTCCGAACCGATCAAGGGTCCTCCCCGCGAAGAAACCACTTCGACCCGACTGCTACGGCCTACGTCCTGTAAAAACTCCAGTAGTTTTTCTTGACTACGACCGCTAAAGTAGTAGTCCGCGGAACAAAGCGGGCTTTGCGCGGGCAACCCGCACACGATCGGCAAAGGGTTTTTTCGCGGTAAGTCCTCACCCAAGCGACAACGCCCCAACCTACAGACCCAGCAGCCTTCCACAGGCGATCGACAATAAGCAGACGTCTGGCAAGAGAAAGAAATGCGAATGCTAAAATATTAAGTACCCCTAAAGGATGCGTTGTGTTCCATCAAAGGCACGAAGCTTACATTGCAAGGAAGGAAACATCAAAAGCGTTCATCTTATGCTAAGTCCTGGAGCAGAAAGGAGTGCAAAAATCTGCAAAACAGCGGGGTAGGCGCGCGACAGATTCCTAAGGATCTGGGCCGAAGAAGTCGTCGTCCTCATCGCCCTCCCCAGAGCTCCCGCCCTCCTCGGCCTCGTCGTCCGAGGCCTCCAGGTGCAGCCGCCCCGCCACCATCTCCGCCGCCTCCCGCACTCTGGCCCGCGCCTGGTCCGGCTCGCCTCGGATCCGGGCGATGGTCGCCACCGGGTCGAAAGAACCACACTGGCTGGCACAACACGCCAGCACGTACTCCGCCGTTAGGGCCGCGACCCTCCGCCCTTCACGAGCGGAGCGCTCCCGGAGGGCTTGAGGCAGGCTCTCCAGCGCCTCGGCCGCTCGGGTGAGGCCAAAGGCGTACTGCGCCACGGTGGGCTGCACCGGTTCGTCCAGCCGCACCCCTAGCGGCCTCAGGCTCCTGCCCATGCTCTCATAGGCAGGGCGAAGCATGGAGAGGAGAACCCCGCGCGTGGAGTCAAAGTCCTGACGCGCGTGGGCCAGCTCCATCTCAGCGGCCTCAGCACGCGACCGCTGAGCTGCCACTTCATCTTCGGCGGCCTGGACCCGCGCCCGCAGGGCCGTCGCCTCCACCTCAAGGGCGGCAGAGGATGACGCCTGGGAAACCAGACCAGCATGTGACCGCACCAGCGCGTCTACCATGTCAAGCCGCCCGCCTCCTCAAATGGAAGGCCACTCTCTGCCGGGCGGGCTGCCCACCGCCTCGGCGCCCAGCCGCCGCCGGGTGGTCGGACCAGGGAAGCGAGGACGGAGAAAGAACATCAATTTGGAAACCCCAATATAGTGCCAAAACAATCGAAAGCGAACCCACCCGCGACGAGGGTTCCAGATGTAAAACCTCGGCGAAGGCAGGTCGACCCCACCCCGGGCCGCCGCAGCAGAAGAGCCTCCCTCCGTCCGAGGCCTCTTGGAGGGCGAGCCCCCAGGGCCCGCCTCCGCCACCCGCTTACCAGACCGCCTCTCGTCACCGCCACCACTCGCCATCACACTCTCGAAAGGCTCCTGAGGACGACGGAGAGGGCGAGGAGGAACAAACGTTGAAGATGGGTGTAATTACCGCTCCCTGCCGCGTTCCGTATTTATAAGGGCGGAATAGGGCAACCAAAACCGCCGTCGCCTCGCGTGCTCCGCAGCGCCTCCCGACACGCCCGCGGCCCAGTGCAGCGACATGACGTTCATTTAAATCCCACTCCGCATTAAATGCCGACGAAACGACGCGAGCGAAGAAGGACGCCACTTCACGCTGACACCGCGCGGCCCTTCGGTTTTCACGCGAGGGCTGGCTACACAGGACAACTTCGGAATTCGCATCAAGCGCCACCGAGCCGCATGACGGTGAGTCCAAAAAGATAAGTCACTCGACTCTCGGTCTCCTTTGCGCTTATTTCGAAATCCAGCGATGCGCGCCGACCACTATTTTGTGAGACCCCGTTCGAATGAACATGAACCTCCATGTGATTACTGTGCTATTCCCTGGATCAGTAGCTAGCACTCACATGTTTACAACAATTGGAAATCACAACCATACAATATAGTAATTAAACAGAAACGATTATACAAATAAATATTACAATTCAGAGAATTTAGCAGCAAAAGAAGCAATAACCCGTAGTTTACCCATCCAAACCCGCAGGCAACTGACCAGGCATAAACTCCAGATAGAATACAACGAAGAGGATCCCGCAACCTGCGATGAACAACTTCGAAAAGAGACTCGAAGCCGCGCTAACTCAACTACCTACAATATAATTAGGCAAGGGTGAGTATTTTACATACTCAGCAAGACTTGAGCAAAACCTATCATACATGCAGGCCATTTCAAAGGAAGCTATTACAGTTAATTTGCATAAAGCGAATTTGAATTTGGAAACCAAGTTATTTGCAATCGGAATTTAAAAGAGCAAGATTAATTGATAGCAAATACGTAAAGCATAAATAACACTCACCGTCCTCCAAGACGTGAGCGACGAATCAAACCTTGCCATCGCATGGCATATATCCAGTTCTTTGTCCACACGAGCACAACAAATTGATTCAATACTTGCCCACACAGGTATAGCATTGGGTCATCGTAGGGGTAAGCTAATTTGTAAAATAAACCCTTTTGAAAACAATAAAACATTTAACTTCATGCAGAGTTCACCAAGACACCCATGACCGCAGTGCGGCTAATCAATTAGATTTAAACTCGCAGAGGTGTACAAGCTGTACCCACAAGGAATGATCAACTCACCACGTCGGTAGTGGATCGCCATACAAGAGTATGCGAATGAGCGATCATACATAGTCATTAAATTCCTAGACAAGGCTTTACCCACGGGGCGTTAACCTCGCCACAAAACAGAGACACTCACCCAAGCCGTGGATCCACATTTATCACACCCAACACCACGTCTCTGTCCATGGCAAGGCGTACACCGATGCACCGGCCAGGCAATTACCCATACGAACTGCATGGAAGCCCCTCACAAGCAATCCGTCTTATCGAATGCCTCCGCTAGCTCCCGCCTACCAATGAGCAAAGCCATGTCTAAACAATTTAATAAGCTAAGGCTACCCCATTCTCACCCTTGTGGTTTGTACGGATTTTCTTGGATCAAGCTACACGATGTTCGGTCCTTAGTTGTGACACGGGCGACACTTCACCCTACACTACGTGCTATTCCTTTCTGCACAACCGGCTATTGCCAATAATCGCCCGCATCAAAGCATAGTTTCATTTTGGGTTTTTAATCAAAATTACCCACCACCAACAGTGCCATTTCCAAGGTTTTCAGGAAACAAATGTTGCTTTGATCATGTACATTGCTGATTCGAAAGCATGGCTAAGCATGAATAATGAACGCATATACCCATGATGACATTAAGTAACGCCTAACCTTAATCTAAGGTTATCAAGGTTCACATTTCATAATCATCAAAGGAGATTCACGAGACAACAGGTATAACTACCAAATCCATAAGATAGCAATTTACATAAAGTAAACGCATGCATAAAACAATTTGATGCACAAAAGGAATATAAAATACTGGGATCAATATGGTCAAAGGAGTGCTTGCCTTGCTTAATTACTGCTTACGACGAAGACGAGGATGCGGCTGATGAAGGCGATGACGGGATTAGAGGCGTCGAGTTCTACACGTCGATCAACGGAAAATAACAAAACAATAACCTTCAATAAGGCAAAAGGAAAGCAGATAGAAAGAACCAATAAAACTCTTTACACGAAACAGGGATTGCTCTTTTATGAATTTATTAATCTTATTTTACGAATTCAAGACGCAAAAATAGTTTAGATTAAATAGAATTAATCATTAGTTGCGAAGTTCATTGATTTTACTATTCATAATACGATTTCGAGTAACTTTGTTACTTATGGGTTTTGCTCTATTAGGATTCAGATTCGAAGCAAGATGAAATAAGGATATTTTCTTAGATTACTGCAGATCATATCTTAAAGATCAATTTTGGGCTATTCTTTACTAAATTCAGATTTAGATGAGCTACTTTACGAGTTAATGAAAAGGCTTAAGTGGTATTGTAAAGTTGACGATTATCGGAATCGGCCAAAAGGTGAATTAAAAGGGTTAACACTTAAGGGTTTTGATCTGATGAGATTAATAGGCAAACCTTAATGGATTATGATTCTTTTACAGAATATGGTAGTATAAACTTCAGACAAATGCCATTTAAACCTGATTTCACCTACTTTAGTGTTTAGACGAGTTATTTTATCGATCGATGAAATAGACTAAATGACCACATTTGCAAACCTTAAATCGACCAAGTTTAAATCTTCATTTCCAATTAACCTATACATGATTCTTGATTCATTTTTTAGGTGTTAATAGGGAATTTTCACTTTAAGTGCAATAGGTTACCCAGTTACTTATTGTTATAATTAACGCTTTCTTACATTAAAAGAATACAACTTAAGTTTGATCCTAAGTATCTTGATATGGACAAGCTCCTATGATTTCAGAATCTCTTACAAAATATTTTATGATTTTATGAACTTTTGTGCTTTTACTTTCATTAATCTACCATATTAAGGTTTAATGATGATTAACAAGCAAATAATATAATTTGAGTTCAACATTTAAATATTTTTATATATTTGAGATCCTGGAGGTGTAATGTTTTCAGAAATATTAATTTCATTTCATTTTGAGTTTATTTGTAAACTTTTCATGTATAGTGCATATTTGACCCTTTTAATTTAAATTTGCATTTCAATTTCATCCATTCTTGTTTTTCAAAATATTTTTGCATATTGGAATTCATCCTGATCTTAACATCATGTAAAATTTATATTATTATTTATTGTCTTATTATTCACAAATTTGATATAAAGGCCATACTAAGGATATAAACAAATTTAATTCAAATAATTCTTTCAAACTTAAAAATTCAATATTTTTGTATATTTAGAATATTACTGATTTTATATGAATATACAAATTTATTCCATTAAATGTTGATTAGAATTGCAAAAGATATATAAGATGGAAATCTATTCGAATTGAAAAATCAAAATACGCTTTCAATAGAAGGAGGCGCCTTTCTACCCTTCTTCTACTGTGGCTTCGGCTTATTAGCCCCACCGCGAACATACAGAAAAACAGAGGCGAGGCTAGGGCATGGCGGCGACGGTGCTCGGCGGTCTTCCCATGAGGGCGGCGACGGGAAAGGTGAAGCTCGACGAGGTGCATCCGGAAGTGAAGTTGATTCGGCGGAAGAGCTACGAGCAGCGCGCCTTCGGCTCAATGGCGGCAACAATGGTGGCTCGGTGAAGAAGATGACCGTAGGCGACTTGGCTTGAATCGGCGGCTTGAGCATCCACGGGCCACCAGAGTCCATTTTGGGGTCGGTTACGAGGAAGAAACTCCGAGGAGCTCTCCACTCGGCACTGACCATGGAGGAAGAGGCGCCGCAGTGGCGGCATGATTCCACATGAAGAACTGGGAATATTGTTGAGGGCTTTCGATCAGTGGAGTCTATTGATGCTATGAACGGAAGGAATTTGGAAATGAATCCCTATTTCATGCGAATTGGTTTTCGGATTGGAGCTTGGAAGGTCTCTGGCAATGGCGGAAATGGGGAAAAGCTTCACGCTGCGGGTGGAGAGAAGGAAAAGAAGTGAGGAATGAGGAAGAGGCTCACCGCAAACACCGAGAAGCACTTTATAGCCAAGAAACGCAAGCGGATGAGCTCTGTCTTGGTTGCCTTTGTCTCGGACGGAACTTCACCGAAGCGACCGAAAATGGCGGTGGCGGGCTTAACCTGTGCATATGGCGCGAGAGGCTTCGTGGCGATGATCGAGCTCTTGTTGACGCAATGGTACAAGGAGCGGGTGAGGAGTTCTTTGGAAAAGAGAGAGAGAACGGAGGGGAATGAACTCAGCTCGGTCAGTTCTTATTGGGCTCAGGATCGCTCCACTCGGTCACAAGAACAGGAGGAGGAAGAAGAAGGAATGAGGCCGACAAATGGGACCAGACCCACCGGCGATGAAGGAAGATGACCAAAAGAGATAGTCTCCGGTTTTTATTGAGCTGCCAAATGGGAGTAGAAAATATCCAAACTTTTTGACCAGGGTCTTTGAATAGATTTTGATGGATGGTAAAATTTCGAGGTAAAGATAAGTTACCGAAAAATTGATAATATTCTGACAACAGTGACTGCTCCTAATTTCTTGTTTCAGATTTCGATTTTTGATTGAGATCAATTAAAGTCTATTATTTTTGACATTTTGTTTTTCAAATGGATTTGATCTCAGAATGTTGATGTAAAATTCTCAACTCAAAATATTGGTCCATTATTTTATATAAATTCTGACACTGAGATTTGTAGATTTTCAGAGTTTCTATTTTTAAATTTTGAGAAGTCCTAAATGACATTATTAATTTATAATATTTTTACCAGAGGTAGATATTGCATTGAGGTTTTGATGATAAATTATTCAGATCCATTTGAGTTTTATAGATATTTTATAAATTCTGACAATGCATTGTTTTGATTTAAAAGTTGTTTTTCTAATTTTTCTCTTCATTAGTTTATGCATAAAATTTCATTTGGTGAATTAATTAACTTACTTGTATGCTCAGGGTTTCATGGTACATTTTTCTAAATTTTTCCTTTTTGCTTCTTGACCTTTTTCTCTTTTTCCATTCTTTATTCCCATTTGTTTAATTTTTCTTGCAACATGAAAATCCAAGAACTCCAAATAAAAATCAATAATGCCAAGAAAACTCAGAAATAATAATATTCAAATTCAAATTACTGATTTTTATTTTATTAAAATTTTGGGATGTTACAGATCTACCCCCCTTACAAAAATCTCGACCCCGAGATTTGGCGGATATAAGGGAAAGTATTTCTAAAAGAAGTTGGGAACTTCTCCTTGAGTCGGTCTTCTCGTTTCCAAGTTGTTTCTTCCTCAGAATGATTGCTTCGTTGAATCTTGATCGTCTCGTGGGATCTATTACGAGTATGACGTTCAGCCTCTTTTAAGATTATAGTCGGATGCTTCTAATAAGTTAAACTAGGTTATAGATCGATTTCATTTAGCTGGATGGGTTCCGAAGGAAGACAAAGATGTTTCCTTAATTGCGATACCTAGAAGATATGATGAACCTTTGGATAGCTGAGATGGCAACTCGATTTTATATGTTTTCTTTTCTTTCATCTTCAACGATACGATATGGCCCAATATATCGCAGCGCCAAGTTATTTCTAATTTGGAAACAATGAATACCCCAAATTTTGCAAATCTTGTGGATGAGATAGGTTTGGGAATTCCTTCTCGGAGGTGACTTTGTCGTTCTGTTGATCCATCGTCTTCATTGCAACTGCTTCACTGGATCTTCATCTTGCGATTCTAAGTCGACGTGCGAAGAAATAGAGAAGAGAAATCTATTTGAGTTTTAGGTAAACAGACAAGAGATACTAATACTTTCTACATATCTCTTTTGTTTGAATAACTAGTATTGTTAACAAGAATGTTCTAATTTATAGAGTGGCATATGGTATATTTAGAATATTTGAGATGGGGGAAATGATGTATTTCCATTAGATTTATTTGGGAAAACTCGAATGTTATCATTAAGAAGGGTATTTGAATACAACGGCTAGTTTGCTTGATTCAACATTGGTTGATGAAATGAGTTGAGGATAAATGTCATTTCGAGTTGTCTTTAGATTGAAAACAAGGTAGAGATAATTCAATCATTAGGTTGAGGTAAAAGAATTATAAGATGATCCTGGTGATTTGATTCATTTGATCATTTTAGTAGGCAGAGGGTTTACATGTTTATTTTCTTTGGATTTGGTAATTATGAAGGAATAAAATGTATAGGATCGAAAGGTTGATTGTGGGAATTGAATACACAAAAGGCGTACTCAATACCACATTAAGTGTTGGGTACAACTATATGAGAAAGATGTTTATGTTCAGAGCATGATATCGAGGCAGGGTTGTTTTAGGTACTTGATGTTTTCTAAGTCTTTGAGATAGCTTGGAAATCATTGATGTCTTCCTTGTCGAGGCTTAATTAAAACTCTTCTTGGGTAGGCGTTGGCAAAGTATCTAAGTTCTTCTCGATTGATACAAGTGACATTATCCATTTTATTCAAACAACGAAAGGTTGTTCGCTAATGTTATAAAATAGATGATCGAAAGTGATTAGGATCAAAGAGTAGATCATGGAACTAAACTTGAATCTGGCGAGTTCAATTACATAAGTATTGTACCTAGTGCTACATATGGCGATCATAAGCTTCTTTTCGCGAATTAGCGTTGTAGGTAAATACCATGAATACCGGATTGACATTTTGGGTTGGATTAATAGACATCTAAGGAATTGTTTGTTCGCAAATCCTGGGACATGTGGGTTATGGGCCCTGCGCTTCATTCTAGCGACTCTGATTTAGGTAATTGTTTTGAATGACTTGGATTAATCATTTTGTGTCGATTGAATGCGTGTCTAAGAGTGGTTGATTTTCCTTTCCTTGGGCAAGTATAGGTGTAACGTCCATGTTTACCCGCAGTAGGAACAAATGAAATGGGCTTTTCGGTTTTGCATATCGATAAGCATCCATTGGTGTTGTTGGAGGGATGAGCAGATGGTGATTGAGATGGAGAATGAAGTTAAGCAAAATTCTTTTAGGGACAAGTATTCTTAGCATTTTTTTCTATCGATTCTTGAGTAAACCACTTGATTTTATTTCCCTCTACTCTTGAGAGTTATAAACTTGAATAGCGTAACCGCATGCAGTTATGGTTGTAGAATGTATTTATTCAACTTGCGAGACATTGTTTAGCAACACGGTTCCTTTTGCTGACAGTTGAATTATTCACATTGTTCTCATGGTATGTTGCTAGAGTTATATGTATGCTTAATATTATTTCGTGAACTTCAATTTGTTGCTTTCTAGGACATCTTTTAGCCTAAAATTTTCTTTATCGGACAAGAAACATGCCATTGACGATTGCCATCTACTACTTTCTTAGTAAAGGTAGTTAGGATCAAGTGTCGTTTCTATAATTCCTTAAGTGATATTTCTTGTACAATTTTTTCTAATAATCAAATCTTGAGCAACCAAGGATTGGAATTTCATTTGTTGAGGTTTGAAGTGCGAGGGTAATTAATGAAACAAGGGGCGTTAGAGGGCAATGATCTTAATCTTCGCAAGGTTAACAAATGGTATTACTTATAGGGCGTTGTTCAAGGAATAATTTCCTTCATGGCTAAAGCAATTGATTGCACTCTCATCAATGACATGTCCTATTTCTCCCTAGCAAGTGCAAGCATGATCTTTGGATCAATTGGGTTAACAACATTTCAAAGAACAATTTGTAGGTTTCAACTAAGGTATAGAAGTAGGTTTCTAATCTAAACCATTTTCTTTTCAACAAGAATTTCACCAACGTTGGAAATATTTTGCGCTACTTGCTAAAACAAAAGGTCTGTGTTGGGTGATTTTGTTCAATTATGGTGAGCATTTACACCATGGTTAGAGATACTAGTAATCGTTTTTCTTGTTAGCTTCTTTTTAGCATGCACTTTTTGAACTTAAGAAAAATGAAGAGTTATGTCGATTGCTATGTAAGGGAAGTGCTTTAGTTAAATACTAAGGATTTAATTGAACTTGGATAGGATTATCATTTACGTGGTGGTTGAGTGTCTCATGGGGTTTCACGAAGTAGATAAGGAGTGTTAGCATTTTATCTGAGAATCATTAGCAATAATGAGCTAATTTAAAGAGAGGTACACCATATATGCTAAAGATTTTATTACTCATTACTTTGATTAGTTGTATTAATGAATTATGTGGCGGGCATCCTGCAACAATATTTATTAGAGTAAAGTCATTTAAGCAGAAATTTTATTGGATTAGAAGCATTTTACGACGCGTTAGATAAGGGTTATCTATATCGCTAAGTAATATTTGATTCTTTCCAACTAACTCTAGTTGTGGTTTCTATCTTGATTAAGTAGTTTCTAGTTTGGTTTATAAGGCAACATTTAGTTCTTTAAAATCTTTTTAATTAAAATTTTCTTATTAAACAGGGTTAACACATCGCAAATTTCAACCTAGTGGTTTAACATTCACGAGAGCAACCGGGAAGAAATACAAAAGATAGACAACAAAATTTCAATAACACAAAAATACTATACATATATTTAACTTAGTACATAGGAAGGGTATCTAGGGTTCTTCTTTCTACTGGCCATATGCATTCATGTATAAAAGGTGTACTATATAGTTAAAATAATGTATAACTCGCATACTGCTATCTTCCAAAGTAGATTATTCAATGGCGAGTTTTATTTTAATCTTAGCACCACTTGTCGCGCTAGTCTTCCGAGGCTTCGATAAAGTCGGGGAGGTTGTGATGCTTGTTACTTCCATCTTCTTGAAGTTCTTGATGCAAACATCACGATGTTCTCGACTCGTTGCTTAAATTATTCTCAACCAATTTGTTGGTAGTTTTCATTTCGCAATAAGATAAGGAGAAAATACTTTTAGAAAAGAACAATTTAGGAGTGGAGAAAGAAAATTCTACACAGGAGAAAAGAATACATAGATAAGGAGATTAAATTCTATAGATGGGAAAATAGCATATGTGCAAGCGATGCTATGAGTAACATTAATTGTACACATACTCTTTTTATATTTCTTATAGAAACTAAATTTTGATTTTTTTCCAGTTTTCATTTTATCATTCTTTGAAGGTTTCTATTCGGAAGAATACTTTTACGTTCCAACTCATTTTTATGACATATAATTTAAGCGAAGTGGTGAAGTGAGTTTTGAGGCAGGTTAAAAGTTATTATTAGAACATTTAAGTTTTAACTAGCCTAAAGTAGCATAAGCCAGTTTAATATTACTAATTTGATAAGATTTTAAACTTGGTTTATATGTGAATGGTGTGATCTCAAGCAAAGCTAAGAGTAGTAATAGAGACTATACTACAAATCTTGATGAGATTAAATTTTAAGAAAGGTTAATAACCGTGGTTACATAGGTGAGAAATTGTACAGAGAGGAGATAAGTTCATAATAAGTTTTATGGAGAGAAGATACAGATTATGTTATGATTTTTTTCATTTATCCTATGGTTTGAGATTTCCATATTCATACATAAGGACAATTGAGTATGAAACTTTAACCCGGGGTTAAGTTCACACAAATCGATCGACATTGAAAATAAAACCAACTTCAAGTAGCGAGACATAACGACAACATATGTAGCTATATATAACTAGAGCAGAGTTATATGCTACAGCGTAAGGGTTCTTATCTTAAGTTTGATTCCTAACGTATTCTAATCTTACGCCTTTTCACTTTGTTGGGTGATGCTAACTCTTTATGAAGTAGGATCCTCAAGTTCGCTTCATTTTTTGTCGAAGGGCAAAGCGTTGTCGACTTCCTTGAGATGTTGGCGCATCGTTGCAGAACCTCATTGGCGGCATGAAGCATAGTAGCGCCAAGCCTCGTACATCTTCAGTAGCAATAGCGAAGATAACCACTAGCAACAATTTCTTTTTCAGGAAAGAGGTATTTGTTTGCAAAACAAATGGAAGACAGGGCAAGAGTAGAATCTTAAGAATGAGGAAAGAATAGCAAAGCCTACATTTTGCAAATATAATAGCTTTTGGAAGTAAGATTTTGAATTCTCATATTCCAATGCTAACGACCATTCTATCTAAGGTTTATCCTACGGTCAGTATAGCTCTGATACCAAAGCTGTGAGACCCCGTTCGGATGAACAGGAACCTCCATGTGATTCTTGTGCTATTCACTGGATCGATAGCTAGCACTCACATGTTTACAACAATTGGAAATCACAACCATACAATATAGTAATTAAGCGAAGCGATTATACAAATAAATATTACAATTCAGAATTTAGCGACAAAAGAAGCAATAACCCGTGGTTTACCCATCCAAACCCGCAGCAACCCGACTGAGCATAAACTCGGATAGAATACAACGAAGAGGATCCTGAATCTGCGATGAACAACCGAAAAGAGACTCGAAGCCGCTAACTCAACTACCTACAATATAATTAGGCAAGGGTGAGTATTTTACATACTCAGCAAGACTTGAGCAAAACCTATCATACATGCAGGCCATTTCAAAGGAAGCTATTACAGTTAATTTGCATAAAGCGAATTTGAATTTGGAAACCAAGTTATTTGCATTCGGAATTTAAAAGAGCAAGATTAATTGATAGCAAATCGTAAAGCATAAATAACACTCACCGTCCTCCAAGGCGTGAGCGATTTAATCAAACCTTGCCATCGCATGGCATATATCCGATTCTTTGTCCACACGAGCACAACAAATGATTCAATACTTGCCCACGAGGTATAGCATTGGGTCATCTGTGGGGTAAGCTAACTTGTAAAATAAACCCTTTTGAAAACAATAAAACATTTAACTTCATGCAGAGTTCACCAAGACACCCATGACCGCGTACGGCTAATCAATTAGATTTAAACTCTGCAGAGGTGTACAATCTGTACCCACAAGGAATGATCAACTCACCACGTCGGTAGTGGATCGCCATACAAGAGTATGCGAATGAGCGATCATACATAGTCATTAAATTCTAGACAAGGCTTTACCCGGCCGAGGCGTTAACCCTCGCCACAAAAAGAGACACTCACCCAAGTCGTGGATCCACATTTATCACACCCAACACCACGTCTCTGTCCATGGCAAGGCGTGCCGATGCACCGCCAGACAATTACCCATCTGAATCGCATGGAAGCCCTCACAAGCAATCCGTCAGAAATGCCTCCGCTAGCTCCGCCTATCAATGAGCAAAGCCATGTCTAAACAATTTAATAAGCTAAGGCTACCCCATTCTCACCCTTGTGGTTTATGCGGATTTTCTTGGATCAAGCTACACGATATTCGGTCCTTAGTTGTGACACAGGCGACACTTCACCCTACACTACGTGCTATTCCTTTCTGCACAACCCGCTATTGCCAATAATCGCGCATCAAAGCATAGTTTCATTTTGGGTTTTAATCAAAATTACCCACCACCAACATTGCCATTTCCAAGGTTTTGAAAACAAATGTTGCTTTGATCATGTACATTCTTGATTCAAAGCATGGCTAAGCATGAATAATGAGCGATATACCCATGATGACATTAAGTAACGCCTAACCTTAATCTAAGGTTATCAAGGTTCACATTTCATAATCATCAAAGGAGATTCACGAGACAACGGTATAACTACCAAATCCATAAGATAGCAATTTACATAAAGTAAACGCATGCATAAAACAATTTGATGCACAAAAGGAATATAAAATCTTGGGATCAATATGGTCAAAGGAGTGCTTGCCTTGCTAATTACTGCTTCTGACGAAGAGCGAGGATCACGGTGATGAAAGCGATGACGGGATTAGAGCGTCGAGTTCTACACGTCGATCAGCGGAAAATAACAAAACAATAACCTTCAATAAGGCAAAAGGAAAGCGAGATAGAAAGAACCAATAAAACTCTTTACAAAAAACGAGGATTGCTCTTTTATGAATTTATTAATCTTATTTTACGAATTCAAGATAAAAATAGTTTAGATTAAATAGAATTAATCATTAGTTGCGAAGTTCATTGATTTTACTATTCTGTCGATTTGAGTAACTTTGTTACTTATGGGTTTTGCTCTATTAGGATTGATTGAAGCAAGATGAAATAAGGATATTTTCTTAGATTACTGCAGATCATATCTTAAAGATCAATTCTGGGCTATTCTTTACTAAATTCAGATTTAGATGAGCTACTTTGCGAGTTAATGAAAAGGCTTAAGTGGTATTGTAAAGTTGACGATTATCGGAATCGGCCAAAAGGTGAATCAAAAGGGTTAACACTTAAGGGTTTTGATCTGATGAGATTAATAGGCAAACCTTAATGGATTATGATTCTTTTCTGAGAATATGGTAGTATAAACTTAAATGTAACCATCTGGCTGATTTCACCTACTTTAGTGTTTAGGCGAGTTATTTTATCGATCGATGAAATAGACTAAATGACCACATTTGCAAACCTTAAATCGACCAAGTTTAAATCTTCATTTCCAATTAACCTATACATGATTCTTGATTCATTTTTTAGGTGTTAATAGGGAATTTTCACTTTAAGTGCAATAGGTTACCCAGTTACTTATTGTTATAATTAACGCTTTCTTCTGTTAAAAGAATACAACTTAAGTTTGATCCTAAGTATCTTGATATGGACAAGCTCCTACTGATTTCAGGAATCTCTTACAAAATATTTTATGATTTTATGAACTTTTGTGCTTTTACTTTCATTACTGACCATATTAAGGTTTAATGATGATTAACAAGCAAATAATATAATTTGAGTTCAACATTTAAATATTTTTATATATTTGAGATCCTGGAGGTGTAATGTTTTCAGAAATATTAATTTCATTTCATTTTGAGTTTATTTGTAAACTTTTCATGTATAGTGCATATTTGACCCTTTTAATTTAAATTTGCATTTCAATTTCATCCATTCTTGTTTTTCAAAATATTTTTGCATATTGGAATTCATCCTGATCTTAACATCATGTAAAAATTTATATTATTATTTATTGTCTTATTATTCACAAATTTGATATAAAGGCCATACTAAGGATATAAACAAATTTAATTCAAATAATTCTTTACGAAACTTAAAAATTCAATATTTTTGTATATTTAGAATATTACTGATTTTATATGAATATACAAATTTATTCCATTAAATGTTGATTAAATTGCAAAAGATATATAAGATGGAAATCTATTGAATTGAAAAATCAAAATCGCTTTCAATAGAAGGAGCGCCTTCTACCCTTCTTCTACACAGGCTTCGGCTTATTAGCCCCACCGCGAACACAGGGAAAAAGCAGGCGAGGCTAGGGCATGGCGGCGACGGTGCTCGGCGGTCTTCGGCGAGGCGGCAACGAGGGAAAGGTGAAGCTCGGCGAGGTGCATCCGGAAGTGAAGTTGATTCGGCGGAAGAGCTACGAGCAGCGCGCTTCCGGCTCAATGGCGGCAACAATGGTGGCTCGGTGAAGAAGATGACGAGCGACTTCGCAGATCGGCGGCTTGAGCATCCACGGGCCACCAGGAGTCCATTTTTGGGGTCGGTTCTGAGGAAGAAACTCCGAGGAGCTCTCCACTCAACGGCCGGCCATGGAGGAAGAGGGCGCACGGTGGCGGCATGATTCCACATGAAGAACTGGGAATATTGTTGAGGGCTTTCGATCAGTGGAGTCTATTGATGCTATGAACGGAAGGAATTTGGAAATGAATCCTATTTCATGCGAATTGGTTTTGGATTGGAGCTTGGAAGGTCTCGGCAATGGCGGAAATGGGGAAAAGCTTCACAGCGTGCGGTGGGAGAGAAGGAAAAGAAGTGAGGAATGAGGAAGAGGCTCACTTGCAAACACCGAGAAGCACTTTATAGCCAAGAAACATAGCGGATGAGCTGTCTTGGTTGCCTTTGTCTCGGACAGGAACTTCCTTTGGGCGACGAAAAATGGCGAATGGCGGGCTTAACCTGTGGTATGGTGGCGAGAGGCTTGTGGTAGTGATCGAGCTCTTGTTGGCCAATTTGGTACAAGGAGGCGGGTGAGGAGTTCTTTGGAAAAGAGAGAGAGAACGGAGGAATGAACTCAGCTCGGTCAGCTGCGCTGGGCTCAGGACTGCTCCACTCGGTCACAAGAACAGGGAGGAGGAAGAAGAAGGAATGAGACTGACAAATGGGACCAGGACCCACCGGCAGTGAAGGAAGATGACCAAAAGAGATAGTCTCCGGTTTTTATTGAGCTGCCAAATGGAAGTAGAAAATATCCAAACTTTTTGACCAGGGTCTTTGAATAGATTTTGATGCATGGTAAAATTTCGAGGTAAAGATAAGTTACCGAAAAATTGATAATATTCTGACAACAGTGACTGCTCCTAATTTCTTGTTTCAGATTTCGATTTTTGATTGAGATTAATTAAAGTCTATTATTTTTGAAATTTTGTTTTTCAAATGGATTTGATCTCAGAATGTTGCTGTAAAATTCTCAACTCAAAATATTGTTCCATTATTTTATATAAATTCTGACACTGAGATTTGCAGATTTTCAGAGTTTCTGTTTTTAAATTTTGAGAAGTCCTAAATGACATTATTAATTTATAATATTTTTACCAGAGGTAGATATTGCATTGAGGTTTTGATGATAAATTCTTCAGATCCATTTGAGTTTTATAGATATTTTATAAATTCTGACAATGCATTGTTTTGATTTAATAGTTGTCTTTCTAATTTTTCTCTTCATTAGTTTATGCATAAAATTTCATTTGGTGAATGAATTAACTTACTTGTATGCTCAGGGTTTCATGGTACATTTTTCTAAATTTTTCCTTTTTGCTTCTTGACCTTTTTCTCTTTTTCCATTCTTTATTCCCATTTGTTTAATTTTTCTTGCAACATGAAAATCCAAGAACTCCAAATAAAAATCAATAATGCCAAGAAAACTCAGAAAGAATAATATTCAAATTCAAATTACTGATTTTTATTTTATTAAAATTTTGGGATGTTACATATTTGGTCTCCACGCATCGCTCGGGGGCCCGGGAGCAACGTCACTCACATTCACGCGGGTCGGTGGCCCGACTGACCACTCGGCTTCCCCTAACGGTGACCCGTCCGACCCGAGCGTCACGGCCTCGCCCAGCCTCACGGTTTGAAGTGGCGCTTCACGGTAGGGGGTACCCATCTGTGAGCCTAAGTCGATCGGGAACACCCCTCTCCTGCCTAAAATGTGATGCGATCCTTTTTGACGTCGCTCACACTCATGCGAGTCGTTGGCCCGGCTGACCACTCGGTTTTCCCTAACGGTAACTCATCCGACCCAAGCACTCAGCCCTCGCCCGGTGGCTCTGGTTCAAGAGCGCTTGCAGTAGGGGCTACCGTCTTGTGCCTTGAACCACAAGTCGGTCGGGTCACTCCCCGCATAAAAGCGTGAGCGGACGCCTTCGCCCCGGGGTTCGTTAGCACCTCCTTCGCGTTTTCCTCAAGAAAAATCGAACACGCCTACGCCCGAAAGACCCCAACGGTTTTCAGGGCTATGGTCATCGAGCAACCACCGGCACAAGGAAACACGAAGAAACAGCTCAAACTCGCAAACGAGAATAAGGGCGAACCCCAGTTTGTTGCATACCAAAGGTTTTTTACATCTTCAAAAAATAGATACCTAACATCATTCGTATTCCCCGTGGAGGACGCTTTGCGGTGGTATCCGATCGGCGATCGCTCTGGCATGCGGTTCGACTTGAAGCGCGAAGCAGTCGATCTCCTCGTCGGTCCGGTTCTTGGCGATCCCGCTGCTGATGTTGTCCAGGTCAAGACCGTTATAGAAAGACATGGTGTTGACAAGCGCAGAGGTGGCTCCCAGGGCAGCACTCAAGCTCACCGACTTCTCGACGTGCTCCGGCACACGAGCCAGCTCGGTCGCAAGCGAATTTGTGCCCCGTGCAACCCCGAGCACTCGGTCGCAGACAGCCCGGCCGACCCTACCCAAGGTCGTCAACTCGGCGGCCCGGCTCGGCCCGTAGTCCTCCGCCGCTGTCGCGCCGTAAAACCACCGCCTCCGCCATGACCGTGAGTGTCGCTCCTCCATGTCGCCCGGCGCCTCGCGTGATCTGCGCCGAAATTCTTCGCAACTCAAAGATCGAAGCAGGAATCAAGAAGCGCGCTCGACAACGGCGCCGTCCAAGACAACACAAATAACAACCCCTCACCAGCCGAGGAATCCGTCATTGCTTGGAGCCTGCCTTGGACATCCTCGTTGAGCTTCCCCGCCGCGGCCGCCTCATTGTGAGCAGTGTCTCGGGCGTTGCGAGCCTCCGCCAGGAGGGCTTCAAGCTCGGACACCCTCGCCCTCAATGACTGGTTCGCCCGGCGTTCCTCGTGCAAAGCTCCGGCAGCCTGATCCAGCTCCTGACGAGCCTCCACCACCGCCGACCGCTCGCGCGCCACGGCTTCCTGGGCCTCCTGCAGCTTGGAGCCCAACTGATCTCGGTCCGTCTCGGCGGCTGCCCTCCGGCTATGCAGACGTCGAAGGAACCCGGACTTGCTTTCTGAGCGCTCCCGTAGACGCTGCGACCAGCCGCCATATCACCACAAAATTCAACAAAATTCAAGAGAACGGAGAAGCTTTGAACGCGGCTTACCGCGTCGGCCAGGCCGATCCCCCCGATGACAGCGTCCAGCATCCTGCTGGAAGATTCCAGAAGGTGACCCAGGCTCACCCGAATCTGGTCCGCCTCGGTCTTGGCTCGCCGGGAACCCTCCTGCAAGGAGTCCCACTCCTCGAGCTCCGCCCCGTCGTCCAGCGTGAATGACGCTTCGCCGGATGGGTCGCTGCCCGGCCAGATCAAGGTGGACGGGGGCGACCGAAGGGGTTCCCCCGTCGCCACCCCAGCATCCTGCACCGACGGTGAGACCTCTGCAGCCACCGCCGGCGGATCGACCGCCCGCGACTCCTCTCCTAACGGCCCCCTCGGCGACGACATTCCTGTGACTGGCGGCACGAGGCTTGGCCCGCCCTCATCAGCCTCCGATCGTGGCGACGAGCTGCTGACAGTCGCCCGGGCTTCGTGGTGCGCCGCCCCGCGGATGATCCCGGCACAACCACTGGCGCAACTCCCGCTGCATCAGCAACCGCGGGCACGGCCAGCGCCGCCGTCTCCGCCACTTGCTCTGGCTCGGCTGGTGTGTCTTCGACTCCGCCGGCTGAAGTAGCGCCACTCCGGCAACAAACCCGCCGCTTCCGTCAAGCTCTCCCCCGTGAAAGCCCTGAGGTCAAAGGCCGATCAGAGGCAGCTCAAGCAAAGTCGACGCAAGATAGCAAACAAGGCTAACTGTCTTTGGCGGGTCTTTGGCGGCCGACAAGCCACCGCCTCTTCGCCCGGCCTCCCGGCGGGCGGCCATCTCTCTGTCCTTCCGGAGGCACCTCCGCCGGAGGCGTTTCCGCTCGGGGTACCTCGTCGGTGACCCCCGTATCGGCGCCCTCCGCCAGGTCGTCGCTCGCCGACGGCCCGAAATCATACGCTTCGTATGGGTCGACGGGATCCCTGCCATCACTAGAAGATGATTCCGTGCCGACCAAGGAGAGGGCGGTCGACTCAGACACCTCCTCGCCGCGCGCGGACATCGCCAGGCGTTCCTTCCTCTTTTCCTCCCTCCTTTCCTCCCTACGCTCTTTCCGAGCGGACTCCTGCAGCGCGACCTTTTCACGGGCCGCCGCCCTCATCTCTTTCTCCCCGGGCAGCCATGCCCGGGAAATTGCTCCGCCCAGGCCCTGAAAGGTGCGGAGGTTTCATTCAGCCAAAAGCACGAGGAATTAAGACAAGGGGCGCGGGGGAGGATAGGGGAGCCGCCCAACTATCAAGTTTGGGGGATTTTCCGCCGAGAAGGGCTCGGGAGCGCCGCGCGCCGCCACCGTGGCCCTCATAGCCAGGACGGCGGACACCCGAGCCTCGACCTCCGATGAAGGGAGGTCCGAGCGCTCCATCCTCATGGGATCGGATGCTCCCTCGTACTCGAACATCGGGTGAGGCCTATCCATGAGGGGCTGCACGCGTCTCACCATAAACGTGCGGACGACGGCCTCACCCGTCAGGCCACGCCTCTTCAGGGCCACGAGCTGCTCGAGGATCACCACCATCTTCCTCTTCTCCTTTGCGTCGGTCCCCCAGTTCCATTCAGGCACCGCCTCGGGGCATCTGTCCGTGAAGGCCGGGGCGCTGTTCCCCACGTTCCGAATGTAGAACCATTCGGAATGCCATCCCCGATTCGACGAAGGCAGCTTCAGGTCGATGTACTCCGACCCCCGGTGGGACCGAAGTTGGATGGCGGCGCCCCCGATCGGCGCCAGCAGAGCGCCCGCCGCCGATCTTTTCAGCGGCCGCGTCTGGAAGAAATATCTCCAGAGGGCCCATTGAGGCTCGATCCCCAGAAAGGCCTCACATAGCGTGATGAAGATCGCAATGTGGAGCACACCGTGGGGATTCAAGTGATGTGCCTCCACCTTGTAGAAGTAAAGGAGCCCGCGAACGAATGGGTGAAGGGGAAGCCCGAACCCGCGTTCAAAGAAGAAGGTAGACACAACAATCTCGTCGTCGCCAGGCTCCGGCGCCGCCGCCCCCGTCGGCACCCTCCATTGGGACACGTCGCGCGGAGGGAGGAACCATTTCTTCTCCAGGCCAAGAACCCGCGCAGGAAGAACGGAGCACCCCGGCCATGGCATCTCCGAAGGAGCGGGACCGGCAAGCGGAAGACAGGCGGAGGCGAAGAATCCCCTTCCTGAGCGGTGATTTCCCTCACTATTGCCCTCGTCTTTCTTTCTTTCGCAGTGAGAAACGGGACAGCACGGCAGAATCCGCCCCCGCGGCTCCCCCTCGGGCTTATAAGAGCGCAACGGACACCGGCCGGACAGACGTCAGCCGGACAGGCAATGCCGCAAGGGAAAACGGCGTGCGTTTTTACCGTCGCGGCGATCAGCAACCTTTGCCGTTTTCCGATTGCCTGCATTTAACCCTAAACAGGGACGGCGGCTTTGGCGAAAAGGCTCGCATCGGGCAGAGTGGCGCACGACTCCTCGGGCCGTTCCCCGACTGGAAGAGCCACACACCGACGAACGGAAGATTCGCCAAGACCGCTACGGTCCCAAAAGCCACGAAAAGGCTTAAGCAATTTGTCCTCGGGGCTCGACCAAGCGTTGCAGGCTCCGAACGCCCAAACCACCAAGTGGATTCGTACGCCGCCCTGAGCGAGCGAAAAATCGAGCGAGGGACGAGGATAAGGTGAGCCCCCAGCGGGCCTCTGGTTGGGTCGGCGGATGACCCAATCACCTTGAATCGAGTCCGAGACCATACTTCACACTCTCCCGCGGAACCCGTCGACGGGTGGCAGCCAGCTGCGCTCCGGGTCGACGGACGATCTGGGGTCCGACACGGGATCGAGTAAAGAAAGGTTCTCATGGGTCGCCCCCAGAGGGTCGGACGCCCGCGCCGGGACAACGTCCGCTCGGAAATGGTTCTCCCTTCGGGAAGCCACCAGGGCCCACTCGGACAAACCCGCTATCAGCTCACGCGAGCACGGCGTTTGAGCCAACGCATGGCAAACGCGCGCTAGCTCACCCCCTCCAGGTCCCACGCCTGCGGATGGGGCGTGCTAAGTGGAAGCTCGGCGACCGCCCCGCCAACGAGAGCAGGGGCGGACACCATCTGTTCGGCTCGGCGCGCCACCTTTTTGCGAATGCGTCGGGATCACGACACAAGACGGACGCCTCCATACGCGAGGTAAACCCCCGACCGGCTCTCCGACCCGCTCGGGGGCTCCATCCACCGGATGCGCTCGCGCGCACCCGGGCAAAGCCGGCCGAACCTGGACGGCCGGACACCTAAAATCATAGCAGCCGGACACAGAGGTCCGGTCGCGTCAGAGCGACGCGCTTGGCTAGGATCCGTCGACCGAGGAAAGCCCCCGAACGGTTCTCTTATCCGCCCGGGGGCTCGGGGGCTATTGACGAGTACCCATGGCATGGGGACCCCCAGCGGCCCAGGAAAGATATATGGGCCGCCTTCACGCCATATATGGGCCGTCTCCGTGCCTCGGCCTCAAGAAGAAGCCCCGCTCAGGGGCCTAGGGTTTATGACCAAACCGACCCCAAAGGGCAGTCCGACCAACGCTGCAAATCGGGTGCCCTCCGAGCAGCCCTTAGAGCAACTGGGAGGCCAGCCGACCGGTCCCCACAGGGGCGCCCAGTTCCCGACCACGCCGATCTCTGAAAGCAGCCCGACCTCCGCTGTAGGTCGGGCACCCCACAAACTACGACGATGGCGACCCGAGGATAGCCCGACCAGCGGGTCGGACCGACCGGGGGCCCCGGGCTAGTTCAGACCATCTCCACCGATAAACGGACGACAAAATCATCGGAAAGCGGTTTCTGCATTAGTCACCTGCCCTGCTGATGCAACGGCTCAGCATGACCGAACAAAGAGGCCGCGCACCTTCCCAAGGCGGTTTCGAAGCGCAGCACTCGGCGTCGGCACTTGATCAGCGGCCTTGAAGGCGGTATGCCGTTTCCCGGAGGAATGGACCGCACCATCGCTCTGCGCCTCCACCAACCCGTTAGAGGTCACGTCCAGCGATCAGACACCGAGGCGGGAGAGGTCACGTCCAGCGATCGGACACCGAGGCGGGAGAGGTCACGTCCAGCGATCAGACACCGAGGCGGGAGGCCAAACTCCTAGGCGTAGGGAACCCCTCTCATTTTCTTTTCATATGCTCCCGTGTAACCTGCCTCCCCGGGCTATATAAGGGGAAGTTTGGCCCTCCGGAGCGGGCACGAAAAAAACATCGCACGATCAAACATAGCACGCACGAACAGAGCACGCTCAAGCAAAAACAACTGATAGCCTCCGTCAGGGGCTCGGACGCGCCCTTAGCTCCGAGTCTCTCGCACCCGTAGTCATTTCAGCCGACCCATGTACACGAGGCACTCAGAGCTCGAGCTCAGCCTTCGCTTGTAACCCGGCAGACTTATCAGCATCAGTAATAACACACGACCACCTCACAGACTGGAGTAGGGACGTTCAGCCCGAACCAGTATATATCTTGGATCCCCTTTCTTTTGGTCCAACCATTCAAGGAACGGGAGCGCGTGGCCCTTCTAGACCTACAAATTTACTTGCCGGTTCTCGAAACACCGACAGTACCAGTGAATCCCTTCCTAACCCTAACGCTCGCCGCCAGTCTCTTGCTATCACTAGAGGTTCAACCAGTAGAGTTGGAGAAGGTAAGTAATTTGTCCTTTTTGTTTGTATGAATCCTTGATTTGTCTTAATTCATTCCATAACTACGAAATGCATATATATCTATACCTTATTAAACCAATATATATAAAAAGAGCCACCACGTTAGCTCTCAAGACCTATTCCAAATTTAGATATTTTTTTTGTTGTACTTGAGATGTTTTCTCTCTTTTTTTAATCTAGACTATTGTAATGTGGACCTATCACAATGCATGGTATAGATCTTTTTCTTTTTTTTCACCAAATAACATGGGAGTATACAAATTCTTTTAAAAAACTAAAATTCATAATAAAAAATAAAATAAAATTGGCAACTTGATTTCCATACGAATTCCATAAAAATCATTTAATAACTAAAATTCATAATAATAAAACAAATAAATGTAGCAATTTGATTTGTATATGGACTTAATAAAAAACTAAAATTTAGAATGAAAAATAAGCAATTTGATTCATACGAATTCCTAAGTAAAATCCATAAACAAATATAATTCAGAATACAAACTAAACAAAAATTAGCAATTGGATTGGATAAGAATTCAAATAAAAAATAGCTAAAAAATTTAGAATAAATTAAATAAAATTAGTGACTGAATTTGTATACGAACTTCAATAATAATAACTAAAATCTGAACAAAAATCAAATAAAGTTAGCAATTTGATTTTGTATGAATTCCTAAGTAAAAATCCTAATGAACATAATTCAGATGAAAAACTAAACAAAAATTAACAATTGAATTTGCATATGAATTCCAAAATTAAATAAATAAAATTCAGAAAAAAAATTTGGCACGAATTCAGAGTAAAATACATAAATGATTGTAATTTGCACAAAAATTAAACAAATGAAATTTGATTTGTATACTAATTCTAGAAAATAATTATTATTTGAAATAAAAAATAAAAGAAAATTGCAAGTTGATTTCCATTCAACTTCTAAAGTAAATCTCAGAACAACTAAAATTCAGAAGAAATTAAATAAAATTAGTAATTTGATTTTGTATACGAACTCCAATAAAAAATAACTAAAATTTTGAATAAAATTGATAGTTATAATGTGAATAGTACAAATAGTATCAGTGGAGACCATAAAAGAGTGCAATGGTGTTGATTAGTCCAGCAAGAAGACATTGACCGACACGGAAGCAAGGAGCTGAGGCGGCAACGATGGAGATGAGAAAAATGTTGTGTTGCTCACATTGGCTATTCGACAAGGATAATGTCATACTACTCATCGGAGCTATTGAAGAGAAAAGTCAAAGTCGAAGGAGCCAAGAGCTACGATGATAAGTGATGAGTGTCAGTGTTGTTGAATTAGTCAGTGGCCAAAGAAGATCGATGATAGGGAAGCATTGGTAGAGAGGAGATGAAACTTTGCATTGAAGATGAGTTATGGAAGATGGAGCCATCGGGTAGCTAGGAGCACTCCATCGCTTGTGAGAGGCATGACGTCAAGTCGATGGCGATGGTGAGAAGATTCTCCATATCGTTGGATAGTAACTAAAGCCGACATGTCAGCATCAGTGAAGATCGGAGGTCATCGTGGTTAGTGCATAATCACAACGTTGAGTATGCTAATATCAAAGAAGTGGAGCAACCATCACAGGAGAAGAGGACATAGAGGATGTATAACATTATGTATGTGTATACAAATGCATGCATTCGTATGAATAGAAGCACAAGCATACAAAAATAGAGGGGCAAAGAGCTTGAAGTATAGATGGTGCAGCTATAGGGAATAGGCTTGGGACACTGTAACATCTAAAAAATTTTACTTTTAAAATAAAGATTAAAATTTAAAAAAATAGTATTTAAAACTTAAAATATTATTTTATTGTATTTTGTGAATTTTCAAAAGAATAAGTAAATTTTATGGATTTTCTAATAATTATTTCTGATTTTCTATGATTTTATTCAAATTTCTTGATTTTTAAAATGGCTTTTTATTTTTATAAATTAAAAACTGATTTATGTATAAAAATTAAAACCAAATTTAAGTTGTAAATAATTTTATTAAGTTCAAAGTGTGTTCATAAATTTTTGTGAATTTGTCCCAAATTTTGGAACTCTATTTACTATTTTTAAGTGCTTTTTTGAATTTATGTGATTTTTAATTTTGAAAATAACTTGAAATCCCTAAAGCATCCTCTGGGCCGAAGCCCATTCCGACAGGCCCACCCTGGCCTTTCCTCCTTGGCTCATTTTCTTATGTAGGCCCACCAGGCATCCTTCTTCTCCTCTAGTCCAACCCACCTCCTCTTTCCCTACTCCCTAGCCCATTTGGCCGATCTCCCTAGCTTGGACCAGCTCTCCCTTCTTCCCTGTGCATGAACAGATCATGCTCGAGCCAGCTAGAGCCACCATGGTGGCATGCATGAGCTCTCGAAACTTGGCCATTTCTTCTCCATTAGGTACACAATCAAGTCCCTACCTCCACTGCATCTCAACCCAGCCATTTCCTTTTGTGTTGGTGTGCATTTCATCAAGTAACATCTCCTTTAATGTTGCTAATCACTTGGACTCTCGTTATAGCCTTTTTGTGCCCCATTTGCCCTATAAAAGGGAGCACCAGATTTGCCTCATCATACTTGTTTCATTATGCCCATTCCAGACCCCTCTCCCTCGTCCAATCACTTGGAACGCGTTCAAGCTAGGAGCTTCTTCCTCGGAGCCAGCAGTCACTCCCCGCGACATCCCTACCACATCGAACCTCATATTTCTGTACCATCCATGTCAAAAATTGTACCTAATCCTCCTCTTTCATTCCCCTCTATCAATTTCTATTTTCATTGTGTATTTTCACCAAAATTTTCTCTTCTTCCTTTTTGGTCGATCACTATTCCTCACCGGATTATGCCACCATCAGACCTCTATTCCCGTCATCTAGCATACCATCAACTTTGCCTTGATGCATAATATGTCGTGCTCTCTTGCTTTAGCCAAAAGACCACCCAACACCGTCGTCGCCTTGGAGTACCGCCACCATGGTCGAGCTGTGTTGCCAATTCCTCCATCTGCTTTGGTGAGCATTTTTTGCTGATCCATAAATCCGATTTCCCTATACATTGGATCACAACTTCCTCTCTCTATTCCCTACATAGCTCTTTTTGTGTTTTTACAATCCGCTCTTTGGATCTCCCTGTACAAGATTTTCTTCCTAAACTTCGGTGAATTTTCAGCGAGCTCTCCCGACTACTTTCAACCTCCATTCGACCTCAAACTTTTGCTGGAGTTTCCTCTCGGTGACCTCTATGATTTATAAAATCATATTTTATGAATTCCCACTAGAGCACCACCGGCAACACTTTCTTCTCCAAGTGTGGCAAGAGGGCTAATTTTTGGAATTTTATCATTCAAAAGGTCTGATCTTCTTTGTCTAAGTCTGATTGAACTTATTTTTCTTCCTAAATTCATATAAAATTCTAATATACCTATTTATGCTAGTTTTAGATTTTATTTGAATTTATTTAGATTTTATCTGAATTTAGCTATTTTCGAATGTTTAGATTTCGTAATGCCGAAAAAGTACCAAATCAATGACCCATATCTCCAGTGCTTCGTGAAAGGCAAGTTACACGTTTGATCGTATTGATCCTAGATTTTTAAAAATATATTTTAATTTAAATTAATGCATGCATAGTTTTATTAGTGTAATTTAAATCCCAATTTTAAATATGTAGTTACTTTTTAATTGTTATGACCATATTTGACATTGAAATTCACGTACCATTGTAACCTTAAGTAAAATTTCACTAGTTTGTACATCAAAGAAGTATTAACTAGTGCTATATAGCAAATGGTTTTGACATGCTTAGACCTGAATTTATGACTTTTGGGGAATTTAAGCCAAATAAAGATGATTTTGCTATAAAACCCATTCCTATATTGGTGTGCCACGAAAAGTTATGAAAAATGATATGGTTCATGAAAAGTGAAAATGTGATTTAGACTGGATGAGAATGGTTATCTAGTGGTCTTTGGATTTGTTGAAAAGCACATCTAGTCAATTAAGAACCGATCTATGAGAAGCGATTGCAAAGTCTAACCGTGCTTCCATATGTACAGAGCTGGTTGTCCATTTTGTGACATTCTATTGTTAGGTATGCCATTCGATTGAATGTGGGGATGGTTAGTCTACCACATAGCACAAGAGGGGGCTTCTTACTAGGGTGATTAATTAGCCCTTTCAGCAGTAAAACTTTAGTGGGTATAGCTACATAGAATGAAGCTTAATAAGGGCCTTGTCATGATTTTCTCTACCGCACACCAAAAGAAGTGTGTATTTTGACAAAAAGAAGATAATTATGTCTTGTAGGTAAAGTTACACAACCTCTGCATAATATTAAACTATTCGAATAGCCGAGCCAGTGGTCATGGGCATGCCAAGCAAACCTTCCTCGCGGATTAGTCTTTAGTTTTCCAAAAGTGATTTGAGAAAGATGATTTGTAAATGGAAGGGATTCTGTATGGAAAGATTATTGGGATGAGCTCTGGGATGGATCCCATGTGGAAAATTGATTTAAACTCAATTTTTGCTATATCAATTATGCCTTGAAAATTATTTACTGTATTTAAAATATTTCTTTATGCTCAAACTAACCCTATTATGCCTTCCTTTGTTATCCCAGCATTAACACTGCATTTCATGTGTGACTTCCGAGTACTTTTTGTACTAATCTTGCATTATTTGTTGTTTTTAGAGGAGAAGCTCTACATCACCGGTGAGAATCTGAATGACTAGGCTACTAACCTAGTCGATTGGCTGTGGCAACTCAATTGGGCTTTACTATAGTTTTATTATTCTTCTATTGTAATCTTTTTATTTGGTACACATGCCACCTTTCATGTAAAATTCTAATTATTAATAAAATACGTTGGATATGTTATGATATCATTTTTACTTTGTGTAATAGTATTTTCTGAACTAGTACAGGATATACAGAGGATTTTGGAAGTGTTTTTCCCAACAACCACCAGAGAGAGTATGACGGGTGTCCCTTGTAGGAAAGACAATGGTTGCATGTGCATGCGTGTCTGATGTACGTTGTAATTGTCAATATTAAGTAATAATTGGAGAGATGTCTGATGTACGTTGTAATTGTCAATATTAAGTAATAATTGGAGAGAAGTAAAAGACAACTATGTGATATAGTATTGCATTAGAAGCGGTAGCAACCAAGAGAGATTGATTGATAATTGAGCTTGATGTTCATGGTTGAAGTAGAAAAGTTGTGATGGCAAGAAAAGAGAAAAGTCACATGGTTCGGTGGGGCATCTAGCGTATGAGGGTAGATACGTTTGAGGTAAGTCGCCTATGGTATATCAGAATATGCGTAAAGTACTCTAATACCAATAAGACCATTTGTCGCACACATAATCAATGTATTGCTTAGATTAAAAAGAGGTACATGTGTGTGCATATATTTTGAAAAATAGTAACTAATGAAAGAAGAATAGGTTGCATAATAGAGAGTAGTCATGTTCTAAAGAATTTCAACAACTTATTATGTTCAATAATTTTCTTTTATTAAAGCTCATACTTCAATTATTTTTCTTAAATTGTATTTTCCTTCAAGGTTCTATTGTCATTATCCAATGCATATAATGTTCTAAAAATCTAAATAGCCTATCAAATATGTAAGTATATTATAAATCATCTAAGCTACATCATTTTATATTATAAACTTTGAAATAACTTTAGCCGTGCAAATATGCGCACCAACCAGCTAGTTCAACGTATAGCAAACACCTTTCTTGAATTGAACGCAGCTTGCCTCTGCTCAAGTAGTGTACTTGTTGGTAATTGTCACCTGCTAATACGTAGGAGCAATGGCGGACTGCGGACACACGCACACCCGAGGCCCGAGCATTATATATCAACACTGGCTTGAACAAAACTAACTCAAAGCGTAACATGAGCACCGCGACATTTTGACGGCATAACGAACGCCAATTCTGCATTGGCATGTACATACAGAGTAGGACGAACTGAACACCAAAATAACACATCGTCACGCGCGAGCGGTCCTGCTTCTACGTACGTACCTCTGCTCTACTGACCATACGACGAACACGGAACACGTATAGCTTGGCTAATCAACCCTCTCATCACTTGCATGGTCACTCGTCGCCGAAGACGGCCTGCCAGACGTCCTCGAAGGCGGCGAGGATTGCCGGGTGGTGCTGCGGCGAGTTGAGCGAGAGGTACGACCCCAGGAGCTCCTCCATCTCCCCCACGCTGCCGATGCGCCGCTCCACGACCATCTCCACCATCGAGCTCCAGAAGTCCACATACGGGTTGCTCGACCGCTTTACCACGGCCATGCCAGCGCCGACGGCGCCAGTCTCCTCCGCCCCCAGCTTCTTGATCGCCTTCTCCTCCTCCTCTCTGTCATTGCATTCGTGGTGCTTCGTCGCCACGGAAACCAGCGGCCGGAAGGCCTCGGATGGGTCGCGGGTTCTTGGCGATACGCGCCGTGCCGCACGGCGGGGCGCGTTCTTGTGGCTCTTCCTGGCGACACTGCTGCTGTTGGTGTGGTAAAACTCGCACGTGGAGTCGGAGGAGAAGCTGAGGGACGATAAGAGGGTCCTCGTCTCGGCCTCCTCACCGCTCTCCTCCTCGGTGCTCAACGGACCGAGCTCGTCGTCGGTCACGGTGGACGACGAGCAGCTGTACGCCGCCGATGTCCTCATCGGGAGCCGTGCGCGCCCCCAGGAGGAGGACGAGCAATGCAGCCTCGACGCCGACGGGGAGAGCGGCTTGCTCCGGCTCTTTCTCTGTTTCTTGACGTCCCTTATTGGCAACGATGGTTGCAGGAGGGGCGCGTCGGAGTAGACGGAGCGGCGGCCAGAGGCAGCCACGGCCCCGCCAGTGCAGTCCATGGAGATGTGGACGAGCGACGCGCTGCGGCGACGGCGGCGGGGACGGCTGCCGCCGTCAAGCTTGGACCTCTGGTGGGTGCACGGGGTGCAGAAGTAAGGGGAGGGTGGTAGTTCTTGGTGGGAGTCAGAATCGAGGCTGACGAAGGCCGTGTCCGAGGTGGTCGTGGTCGTGGTGGTGTTGGTGGTGCAAGAAGAGCGCACAAGGAGCTGCGCCAGCCTCTGCTTCAGCCGGCCTCCCGCGCCGATGCCGGCGCGGCGGTGCGGGCTTTTGTCCATGAAGGACGTATGCGTTGTACTACGAATAATTTCGGGAGGTGGAAATAAAATCAAAGAGAAGCAGAGAGGAGTGTCTGTTTTTTTTTTTATCTCACGGCGCTGCTCGCTTCCCTTTATAACGGGGCGTGAAGTGTCAGCTAAGTTGTGAGCTGAAGAAGAGGCATGGAATATTTGCCTATAGAAAAGCATCCAGAAATGGGAAAAAATTATATGTCATCAGAGGATACCATTGAAAGAAAAAGATTTAGTTGTTTTGAGAGTTGTATTTATGATATGTCTAATTTTTATAAAGGTACTACAAGACACCCAGTGTCATGTAATATTTTTCCAAAGAAACATGCACCCTTTTGCTATTTTAACGTCACTGTGTTACTAGGTTAAAACATTAAGACTAGGAATGTACACACATGACATGTTGCCAGTGGTGGAGATGATAGTAGGCAGCCGCCCAACCACACCGTACTGTCGATGGTGGATCAAAAAAGAAGCTTACACAAGTTGTGGACGTGTGGTTAGATGCTCTGTTTTGTACGGATTCTTTGCCCCTCCACAACACTTCCTGATTACATCCATCTAGACATAGGCATCGTGCGGGTTTTTTTTAGAATCAGTTCATGGCACAAGGGCACAACTCGACACGCATGCGAATGAACCGTGCCAGCACAACAAGGTTGGTAGGGTTGTGTAGGGCCTAGAATTTGGGCACGATGGATAGCAAAGCACGTCGAGGTGGGCCATACTTGGGGCAATATGGCTCGCTACAATGGGGAGTTGGTATGGCATGACAGCTACTTGTGGCACAATAGCACACTGCACGGCATGGCTACCATAGCAGGAGAGGGAAAGAGTAAGCGTACCTGGCAGGTGGTCACCGCACACACCCGCACCACACGCCACCGACGCCGCACGCACCCACGCCGCCGAGAGAAGGGGAGATGGCCATGGTGAAGGGGAGGAAAGAGGGAGGCGGTGACGGTGGAGGACAAGAGAGGGAGTCGAGGGGAGAGGAAGGCGAGCTGGGGAAGTGGCGGGGGAGGCGGCCATGGTGGAGGAGAGCGAGCCGGGAGGAGGCCAAGAGAGATTGAGAGAGAGACTGAGCGAAGAGAAAGAGAGCGAGAGACTGAGAAATTGAAAGAGGCAGTGAGACTGTGAGAGAGAGAGAGAGGGCTGAGCACATGAGAAACAAAGAGAGAGAGAGAGAGAGGCGAAGCCAAGCAAAAAGAGAGGGTGGACTCAAAGAATTAGGCTAAATTAAAATGAACATATTAAACAATATTCTTATTGGTTCAAGAGTTACTACTAATACTTTATTATTTGAGAAATACTTATACAACATTCGCTTGTCAAACTTTTATTAATATATAAACAAATTAATACCAATCAATCAAATAAATCGGATATTATCTCTATTCAACTCATTTACACAGTACAAAACTAACTCACGCTGCACTGGCTTCTCTGTCTACTCGCCATCGTCTTACTGGGATGCTGTCGCCACACGCACGTGCCTGCCAATGACCACGCCTGCATCCATCATATCTCCGGTGCATGTGTACATAGTGGAGCAACGCGTGCTTCCGACCGTCCGTACCACGTAGCACCGCGCAGATGCGCGTGCTGCTCTTTGCTACGTTGGCCTTGGCCACTGGGGCACTCCGACGTACACTGGCATGCAGCACTGCACTGCCACGTCAGTGCAGGGAAATAAATCACAAACCGGCGAGTATGTAGCGGGGCCAACGATGCCGTGCCAGGCGGCCTGATCGAGCGGTACCGTACCGCCGCTAGGATCCTCATCCTGGGACGCCGGTTCGCACCGTTGACCGCTCTGCGCGCGACGGACGGACGGACGGACGGACGGAGGGAAGAGAAGAAATTATGCGCGGCCGCGCGAGCGCACGCGGGTTCGGTGGCTCTCGCGATCCTCCCGTGACCCGCCGCAAGCCGCGCGTGAGCAGGCGCGCCACGCCCACTTCCCAGACTCTTTCCAATGGTGCCATTTTGCTCGCCTTTTTCTTACATTTTGCTGCTGCTACCGATCACAAACACTGGCCCAACGGCAGCTCACCGTTTGTGAAAACTGTTGCCTTATGATTACTGATCTGTATAATTTTCCCTCAGAAAAAAGAAAAGTATATAAGCAATCATTAATTTCTAGAGTACATGGTTGATACATATATTTAGATGCTTTTTATGTCAAGGTTTTTAGATTGCAAATAAGATGGAGTAAAATTCAAGCCACAAGGAGATGATTGTGAATGCATTAGATTACGGGCGGTGGCCTAGTTTGATCCAATTTACTAGCCCTACTTCATTGCTAGTAGCAGAGGAGCCAAATCAGGAGTTACTCAGTCACGACTCACGAGTCATTTTAAAGTGCAGGATACACAATTCACGGCTTATTCTCTCTGATTGATGTGCCGTCGAGAAAATATATACCTTCTGATCTCGATGTGTTTGATATCAAGACAGTAGACCGCACCAAACACAAACAAACATTCTACAATTAATCTAGCTGGCTGTCCACCCAGCGTCCCTCACTTTGATTTCAAACAAAAAGTACGGTGTCGATTAAGATCAAAACAAACCTAACGGCCTAATTTTGCTCACACCTGGGTGATTCTTCCACCACAAAGTTTGTAACCACATGATTAGGATGTAGTGGAATGTTTCATCCTTCCGATGCAGTAGGATTCAGTTCAATTGCAGCAGCATCCGCGCATGTGTCCTCCTCAATGACTTCTCACAGTAACATGCCAAAAGGCTAGGCATGTACAGTAAACATATCCATGTAATCTCATACGCGTTACAAGGCTAAGTCCAAGGAGGAGAAAGGAAACACCAGGAAAGAAACAGATAAAGCTTGTGGTTCTTCAATCTTGACCCCATCGTCTGCAAAAGAAAAAAAAAAGTTTCTTGTAGATTTCAAATGCGTTTGGGCTTGATGTGTTTGTGGCCAAGAACAAAGGGACAGATAGTGCAAGAAAGCACCATGTGTTGAAGCGTAAACTTGCTGTGCCAATTATAGTAGAAGTGTGAGCATAGCCGTAGTTGCAAATTATGTATGCTGGAGAGAGGAACACTCTTGGATGGGGATTAACATTGGTTTTATTATGAGAGGGAAGGGAGAGGGCATTTGTTGTTTTCTCACTTGTCTTGTTATGTCACAGGCTGAATTTAGGTGCAGTGGTGGTATCTCTCACCCTGCCCATCTCCTAATTTCAACTTGCCATCACGTTGTGTTTATCTTCTGACATTGGCATGTGAACATGAAAGAGAGAACTCACATGTAAACGTAGAGAAATTTTACGGTGAATAACACAGGTAGTCCATTTATTTTTCAAGGGTATTTTAGATTTTTTCTATTCATTCATCAGGGGTATTTTAGATTTTTCCTAATTCGTTCACAGTTTTAGATTTACCGAATACCTGGTGATCTTCAGAGGCTTCTTATCTATTCATTTATCATTCATTAGGATCACAGGACGTGTTTTACCGTATAGGACAAATAGTATGACGGAATTTTGTACTCTTTTACCCCTCTCTGAATTTTACTACCAATACTACATGTGGTAATATTACTATATCAAAATTGATTTCAGCCATTAGATTTAAAGGAATTAACAGCTTATGTTGATTTTAATCCACTGTAAAAGAGATCGCAAATGTAACCTCTCAATTTCACGCTGATTGTCTAACACCCGAGGTCCTTCTGCACTATAGTCTATACCACATTAGATTTCACACCAGAAGGGCAGACATTTCTGCTTCGTTGATAACAAACTAAATTACGGCCTTACAGGGCGCTGCCGCACTGGCATGTGTGGTTCATGAGATTTTGGTGCCTGGATGACATGGTAACCATTCATTCGTTGCAATTCAATGATCTATAATCAAAGATATATGTTGGAAGACTGTGAGGTAGGTAACTTAAAGATAAGAGTTGGAGGTTACATATGTAATGTCGTACCTACGTCAGATTGGAAAGAGAAGCGGTAAAGAAGGTAACACATCCTTCTGGTTGTAAACTACCAAATTCTAGTGCTTATCTTTTTGGTTTCAAACAAGGGATTTGATAAACATCAACCGGATGTTTTTTTTATTGAAATCACCCAAATCTAGAATCATTGGATCATTGTTGAGATTCGGGAGTATCGATTACATCCGATTCTATGATTTGATCCAACGGCCCGGTGATTTTCGAGTGAGGTATCTAAACCATTGGATCATTGTTGAGATTCAGGAGTATCGATTACATCCGATCATATGATTTGATCCAACGGCCCGGTGATTTTTGAGTGAGATATCTAATGGTCCAAGATTTGGATGTTAGTTAAGACAAAAACATCCGGATGATACCTATACACTCCCTTCAAACAAACCACGAGTCAAAACAATTAACGCTGGTATCCGTGGATGAAGCTAGGTCACGAGGCTAAAGATTGGGTATTAAACTTATAAAGTAAGTAACTGAACTGGACCGTCGTTGTTTATGGAGACTAGGTAACTGATTATCAAATTAAGTAACTGAACCTAAGAGCATCTCTAACAGTGCCTAAAATCTATTCCCAAAACCTGATTTTGGGCTTGATTGCAAAAAAAAGTACTCCAACAGTTCCTCTTTCTAGCTCCTCAAATTTTGGCACGCCCAAAAACAGCACCCCGACTCCTCATTTTTGTGCACTCTCCGCACTCCCAATCAACATTATTTCACGCCCAGGATGGCCCACCGGACCAATTCAAAGGTGTTTTTGGGAGAAAATATAGGAACTGTTGGAGAACAAGGTATTTTGTAGACCCAAAATTTTTTGGGAAGGTCCCAATCTAAGAATATTGGGAGTCTAAATATTAGGAACTGTTGGAGATGCTCTAAAGTACATTTTTTTTTTCAAAATTTACATATAATTATTGTTGTATCTGCTATTTGCAAACATGAAGAAACCATGGCTTTGCGAGTTCTCATATGATTGAGAATGCGTAAGAGGAGTAGAGGTTCTTCCATGTATTTTAATTCTGAAAGAGCATAGGAATGGGAGTCTATTGAGTGGGTCGTGGCACTGACGAGGTCTGGAGGAAGAGATGGGGAGGAGTGCGGGTGGGTTGGAGGACGATGGGGGCAGAGATGTGTCGACGCGGCGTAGGTCGCATACATCGACAACGAATTGGTTAGAGCAAGTAGGAGCAACGAGTTAGGGTTAGGGAGCATCGAGTACGTGTTTAAAAAGAATCTATTCCTAAGTTACCACTTTGTACGATTGATATGTTTTTAGGAGGTACCTTAGGTACCTTCAAAGCACCGTAAAACAATCTCGAGGTTCTCATTTATATAGTTGTTCTAAGAGAAAAACTACTAAACGCTATAGTATTAGAAGTCAATCCAGCAAAATAGCAATCTTCTGTTGGATCCTCTTGATTTGTTAATGCCCACCACAACCTTATCCACTCCAACCTTCAAACTCATACGAACCAACCACTTTCTCCTCTCTCTCTCTCTCTCATGGCCTTCTACGTTGAGCCACCTTGCAGCTTCGACAGGGAGTGGGATTCTCTGGAGGTGACGGTAGCAGGCACAAGGATGTGAGGTGGATACCATCCAATTGAATCATCCAGACCTATCCATATTCTAACCTTCTCTATGTTGTCATTTTTTCTTCTCCAAACTATTCCCCTCCAAATGGAATCTACATGATCTCATTCCTCCCTCAAATGGACTCCTCACCTCTTTCTGCCTTGATCTCCTCCATTGAGGATCCCCTCCTCCATCAATATGCTTGTGGGAGCAGCGTGGCGTGGAGAGCGACATTGAGCAGTGAACAACCGTTGTGCACGAGAGTTAGCGGGTGGGCGTGGATGAGCCATCATGCAAAGGCGGTAGTGGGTACACATGGCAGGGCAGAGCAATATAACACTGACTATGCCCATTTCACCTCATGGCTTAACTTCACTACCGCACGCGTCATGGGCAACTTTGAGCTCTTGTTTACCCCTTAGGTGTGTACGGGGGAGGTGGTGATGCTGGTGAGTAGCAAGGGTGGAGCGGCGTCCATAGGTGCACATCCTGAGGATTTTTTTTGTTTGTTTTGATGAAGCTTATGCGAAACTTGATAAAACCTATTAAAACTTCTTGAAACTTTTGGACGATGACAGCGAGTTTATCGAACACAAGGGAGGCGAGGGCAGCAAAGGAGGCACACAGAGTTGTGACCGGCGCAATAGTGGCAGTGACTGAGGAGGTGACAGTTGAGATAAGGAAGAGGAAGGAGAAGGGAGAGAGAGAGGAGTAGGATGAGAGAGTAGCCCGAAGTTAGAATGGACGGTCGAATGCTATACTGTTTGGATTGATTCAAACGATATAATATACCGTAGTCATCCCCTTCTCTAAACGTCTCTTACCGTAGCATCTAAGGAGAGATGCCAATTGATACCTTGATCCCATCGAGATGACGTGACACCAAATTTTTACGCGATTTTCAGCAGGCGCAACCGTGCACGTGGAATACAATAGCACCCGGTGTACACATGCTGCGGTCACTAGAGGGAGAGCCAACGGATCCGGTCCAGAATCCAGATGGGGTTACTCCTCCTGCCAGTCCAGATGGGCTTGTCGTCGAGTCTCCAAACCTTATCCTAATACGGCGTGCGTACGCCCAGGCCGAGAGGGGAAAAAGGTTCAAAGAACAATTCAGGGGAGCAGCAAGAACCATCCTAGCCGAGAGGGGAAAAAGGTTCAAAGAATCATGCACGTCGCACGTACCTGCTGGGGCCTCTCAGCTTAGCACCTTTGGATGCTTACGCTCTGTTCTGTACCACGTACCGGCCGGCGTATGTAGAAGCGGATCGGTGTCGAGCTGTAGCAGTAGGCCCCCCTGATGACTGTTGCTTGCTGTGTGATGCAGTACGCCTGCCTGAACTCGCTGCCCGGCAACGTGGGGTGCTGCCGTTTACATGCACAATTTCCGCGGTCCAATCGCTGCAAAATGCGAGGCCACATTTTTTGAGTTATTGTTCCAAATCTAACTGGAGCGTCTTTGCTACTAAATGAGTATGATCGTTGAATGGAATGGAATGGACGCATTTGAAGGAGGCTATGGAATTTGTCAGGTAGATGGATGCACGTGATCTCGCAAGGGGCAGCATGCTCACCGCAATTAATGAACGCGAACAAAAATCTGGTTATGAAATCAACGTCTCCGCCGCTGTGATACACGACGCCCCGGTTTGTAGGCTTCCAGCTGTAGAGGTAGCGGCGGACTTGAAACGTCCTCCCGGCGTCTCACTATTTCGACTGCCGTAGACTTCGTGTCTGCATCCAAGCATCTAATTGCAATAGCAAAACAGAGCCAACCTACGAGGAGAGAAATACAACAGCAAAGGTCCATATGCAGAGCTAGACAAATCATGATGGAATTTCGGTCATGGATGGATTCAGATATAATAAGAGGTACGTACTCGCAATGTTCAATCATACTATATCAGGAGACAAAATAGTTTAGCACAGCAACAGCCATCACGTGTAGTCATGTACCTCATATTCTGATTGCCAGTCAGACGATTGAGCAGTACCTCTTGAATCAACTGAGAGGCATGAAAAGAATACCACTTTGAATAGCCTCTGCTAACTTTAACCTGAAAACACAACATGCGTTCGATAAATATTGCCCTGTACAAACCCCAAACTTGCCAACTGACGAGTAAGAAAAAAACTTGCAAATTGTGGAAGAATCTGAAGCATGATGAACTACGGAAAGGCTTTGTTGTATTACAATTACTGTAACCTAAAAAATATACAGGCCACAGGGAGATCTCGCAAACTAGTACAAAGCAAGGCGGCTAGTCAGATGCTAAACATAAACTTTTCTATCAGACATGATTACAAGGCTAGAACATGATTGCACAACAGCACAAGGGAATTAATGACAAATCATCTGTTGGATGAACTTTCCCTACGTTCAACATCACGCACTATCACTATAGTTGGGTGTACAAAAAATAGAAAAGAAAAGAATGTATGGAGCTACAGTGCCATCTACTATACCGAGAAGCATTCTCTTGCAATTCAACACATCTGGTGATCTAGGCAGAAAGAGAGAGGTTTCCACTGTGTTTTCCCCACGAAAAACTTAACAACAACAATAAACACAAATATTGGACACCTACTCTTAATCATGCCATAAACCAATTTTCAGTCAACCCATTTTTTCCACAGACCATTCAACAGAATCGTACAATGAAAAGAAATTATCTGACGAACTCATCAGTGACATTTGAAAGTAAATACCCGGAGCACGCCTAGCATATTCACTCAAATCCCCAGACTTACTACCGGACAAGCAGAACTGCGGAAAACAGGAATTTACCAGGGAAAGTGTCAAGAAAGTGTGCTGCATCAGCCTTCTCACACCATTGCAGCACATCCTTGTTAGAAAGGGAGAACCTCTACATCATCAGGAACGATTTCACCTATTATTGATTCGAGGACAATTTTGCACAAGAACCTTCCAGCTGTTTTTTGGCCAGTCAAATGGACTGTCATGCCATTGTTCTGAAAATTAGATTTGCCAATTTATCGTAGGATGTTCTTCTCATGAAAAATTATCAGCCTAGAACATCAGTACATTGTGAAAATAAAGAACATATAAAATATGCAGTGGCATGGTCTCCTTCAAAGAGTTGATGATAGTAAGAAACTTTGTTTTCATTAACGCACATGGAGAGTGGCAGAGTGCAGCGCTGGTGATAGCCTTTATTTTGACCTCTTTTAAGGTACACTAAGGGTATGGCTATATATATAATGGATTAAGAAAAAAGTTATTAGTATGTTTTGTTGCTTGAATAGAATCATCCCATCCTGGATAGTAGGAAACAAATTTGAAAAATATTCTCTATAAATGTCGAATCATTCCATTCATCCAAAACAATAGAACCAAATGGTACATGACCATACCATCCCATTTAACCTTGTCCCACCAACCAAACACGCCCTAAACTCAATATGAGCCATTCATACTTTTCGATCCAGATCAGATTAGCTAGAATTTATTTATACTTCCTCTAGTAGTAGAGTAGCAGAATACTTTTAACAAATCAATAGCTATATTTGATTTCTATTACCTGCTGTATACTACCAGTATAATGCACCATAAAATCTCTCTTGATTTTCTAATACTAACAAAAAAGTGGAGCACAACATTGAAGCCCTGAAGTTTGAGCAGGATGATCTTTTTAAGAAAAACAGTAAATTGCCAATTGAAGATGTCAATTTTGATCCAGACATTTGTTACTTAATGTTTTTTTTTAAGATTGCACGGAAGACATGTACACAAACACCACGTGCATGCTTAGCACATGACTAGAAATACGGAGATCAGAGATAAATCTACGACCTCACAATATTTCTGTTGAAGTACATCCACGTGTGCGTAAAGGTGAGTATCAGGATTTAAACCCTAGTGGGTGAAGTCCTAGTGTCATACACTCACTAAGAGGTGGTTCACTGCTACCTAATTGTTCATCACGCTAAACTCAGGAGCAATCACCATTCATTTTCTTAATAGATTTTCTCAACAAGCCAGTGAGTAATCACAAGTACTGTGCCTCCCATTGCCAATCGCAGCATCTCCTTTGCTAACCTATATGCTTGCCAGCTAAAATACAGACCAAGGTTTCGAAGGATAAACCTGTTAGAAATTGGCCTATGAAAGGCCCATTTGCTTTAAAATTTTAAAGCATACATGGTTTAGTATCATATTATCTAGCTAAGTAGAAGGAATGAATGCAATTTATATAGTAGAGTCATTACCATTCCTTGAATAATAACACATGGCATGGGGCGGACTTTGGCTAAACATGTGTGTGCATTTGTGTATTTTTGTGTGAAAATCTGTGTGACTTGTGATTTGCTGGAACATTGAATTCACCTTTTTGTGTTTGCTAAATCATGCAACTATCTCTCTATTCATTCTATTAAATGCAATTTAAATATTTGTTTCAATTCGGTTTAATCATCATAATACCGTCAGTTACTAGTGAGTAATTGCTGCATTTAATTGTCATAATACCGTCAGTTACTAGTGAGCAATCGCTTAATTTAATTGATATAATGTCGTCAGTTACTAGTGAGCAATCGCTTAATTTAATTGATATAATTGCCGCCCTATGCACGCCTATATTAGACCTGGAGACGTCCAGGCCAGCATACCGAATTCATGCTTCATTCTTCCTCTTCTCTGGATTATTGTACTATGGTGTTGAGCAGCTGAACCTAGCCGACCTTCCTCCTCAGTGTGCATCGTGAAGGATGATGAGTGGTATCTCCAAGTTGTTGCTGCAGAGATCACCTGCATAGGGCGGCAATAAGGTTTCCGGTCAGCGCAACTACTGCTTCTTCCTCGACATTGACTACTTCCACGACTGTGTATGCGTTGCGCTGCTTCTTGTTCTTCGTCAGGCTCAATTGAAAGTCGTTCATGCGATCAATCGACCGTGTTAATTTTCAATACTTGAGCATATTCCCAAGTGCAATATGTTGCTTACTGATTTTGTTATATTTGTCTCAAAATAAAATTTAGAATAAACATATTGCACATATTTCCAACAAAACCTACTTTTCCAGATTATGATATTGTAAAGTACAGAAATCGCACTTGTGTGTACGATGCACTAGTAAGTGTTAAAGTTGGTGTATAATTAATTTACCTGACCCAACCTCCATCTTAGAGCTGAAAAACTGAATCAACCAAACAAAACTTCCACTGCATTATAGTTGGTTAAGTTTGTTTCAAAAAAGGGATCGACGTTAAATATTAAATATCAGCCAACTGCACTCATCATCATGTAGTGCAGTTATAGTTAGTGAAAACGAGAAGAAATGCAAAGAACATGAGCAAAGTAAAGTTCAAACATATGTGAATTCTTAACAGCCTCCATTTCGAACTCTACGGGTGCTTGGATATAGGGGAAATGAGTAACAAGATTGGATTAGACTTAGGGAACTGGCTCACACGAAGAAAAATGGTTTTCACGAGATTACTTGAATGTGGGAGTAGCTTGCTGGAGAACAAACTCGCACAAGCATAAGGCTTTGTCGGAGTATGCGCTTGCTGAAAAGAGGCTTGCTGAATTTCCAGATTAGTCAGGTCATCAAAGATACTTGCCGGAGCAGACAGGTCACTGGAGAAATGATTTGGTGAAGCAGCTACTGGAAGAGAAGTGGTCACTTGCCGAGGACACATGGGCCTCCTCCTCTGACAGGCCGGCTGTTCCCCCTTCGGAACGACAGGGGAAAATTGATACAAAACATTGAGGCTCAATTAAGACAACAAGCCTAAGCCTAAACAAACAGAGTCTATATATCCTCGTGGAATGGGCTAAAAACTGCCCATCTGAACAGACCCTTAATGTTTGGATGGATCTCTTCATTTACGTTATTTCCATGAGCTTGAATGGAATATCTCCCTAGAATTAAAATAGCCAAGAAAGCTCGTTAATTGTTACTCCCTGGTTGTTTGTTTCTGTTTGCCAATGTGATATGTCAGAACGCTGGTAATCATTTTACTTCAATGTTCATTTCGCAAACTGGCACGGCCCGCCGTTATTGATGCTCTCAATATGGTTGTTTCACCTGGAAGAACTGGCATTGCTTCAGAATTTTCTTCTGGTATATTCCTTCAGGTTGGTGGAAAGCACGTTTTCATCGAATATACAGAATCTTTTAAGAAATAAATTGTCTTGACTCGAGTTGTGAAAATGTGGCATTCTTTACACATACTGATCATTGTTCGCTTGCTAGCATGTGGTCTGATAGGCTTGAGATGTGCGAACTGAGGTGCATACCCATTAACTGAAGCTTGTACGTTTTTTTGCAACATGACCTTATTGGCACCCTAATTAAATCTGACTGGGGATAAAACATAATTGAAGGATTTTGTTGCCTTTTATTCTATTGATAGGTTTCCCCTTTTTATTCCGATGAGCGTGATCCTCATTCTCGTCATGTCAATGCTTTCGATTGTAGGGGATGTTGGTTTACGGTTTGGAAGGGAGAGATCTTTATAAAGGAAATTTAGATCAAGAAGTATGCCTAGAGGTAAGCAGCGGTTTCTATTCTGCTATGCTTTGAGATCATACACATGCACACAAGTCGAAATCTAGAACCAGAAAGGTTACATAATTTTCAGGGTTTTGCTTGCATAACGGTATAGCATCTTGTACTGTATCTCTCCGGCTAACGCGCTAGCTTATAGGCCCTCTTGTATCTGAGATCAGTATGGTATTCTGGTTGCTTATTAGTTGGACAACAGAAAGAAAGTAAAGACAGCAGGATCAGTATGGCAAACAGAGGTGGAGATGAATGTTGCCTCTCTTGTGTGACTGCTTAATTCCCATCTAAAAATATACTTCATGAATTGTGCTGATTCAACCTGGAACTGGAATTTAAGTCACTACAATCTCAATATGAATTAAATTTAGGCACTGCATGCCAATGGTAGGCACTCATGCCAATGGGTCTATCACCTGGAATTGGGCGGCCGCTGCTATGCATGGAGTCCAAATCAAACGAAAACACCCGGGTTAGCGGGAAAGTCCGTCGGAGGGAAAATCGAACAACTCTGCATTTTTGAGGTGGTATTTGCTACAAATATACTTGTAGTTGTAAGGGTGTAAATCAAATTCAGACTGATTTCTAGGGTTATTTGCAATGTTTCCCTAGAAAAGGCATAATTTTACTACTTAAATACTAACATAACACTTAACTAGTTCTCTGATCCTCTCTTCCTAAGTAACCCAAGTTCATTAAGCTCCGCCAGTGCGCGACAACTCGTCCCCTTGCGCTCGGTGTTCGTATCCCAACGGGACAAGGACTTCCAAGGAGCTTCTCCTGACTTCGCTGCTGAGTTCTGCTCGCTGATATTCGCGAACAATGGGATTCTCTTCTAATCCTCGTGCTAATTCCATTTGCGAAATTTATATGTGTGATAATTAATTTGACAATAATATAATATATGTGTGATGATTTATGGATAACAATATTTGTTATGAAACAAGCTACTATGAGAGTTTTTTTATTTGTGACAGTAGATGCAGAGCAAGCAATAGGAAGTGCAATGCAAGGACGCGAGATGCACGTTGCAGTGCAGACGGACACACACTGCAGGTCGGAGAGAATCCGCGTAGATGGCATGTAGCCCGAGTGCAGCACACACAAAAGTCGTAGAGGTACAGGCGCAACAAGCGAAGGATGCAGGTGCAGTGAGATGGGAAGCATAGAGGTGTACACAGACGGACGATGCAGTGTGGTGGCCAGCGGGCCGTACAGATGAGTGAGTCACACGAGAGTGGCAGGTGAGCCGTATGCGTGCATATGTGTGAGTTTTGGGTTGTGTGTATGTAGGGCTGGAAATTAAGCTCTAGGCTCGCAGCTCGGCTCGGGCTCGGTCAGGCTCGGCTCGGCTCGGTTCGGCTCGATGCGACAACGAGCCGAGCCCGAGTTCGCTTCTTTGGCTTCGCTTCAATGCTCGGGCTCGGCTCGTTGGTTCGATTGGCTCGTTAATTCTGTGGATAAGTTATGAAATAAATAACATTGATGGCATTGTTATGAAACAAATAACATTGATAACTTTGAAATAACATTGATAACATTAATTCTACATGCATGATTTGCAGTGAAAGACCAAGTCAGTTATAAGAGCAGTATATTAGAAGCACGAGTAAATGATCATTTGGGACCTAAATTTGAGCAGAAATTACAAACTACAAGTAGACAATTTTGGAAGTTAATATATATAGATAATGCTTGAATCTTGGATGACTTCCTGTCGGCTTCCAACAGAAAATATGGAAGTAGCATCACAAGATACCTTAACAGAACAAATCAGAGTGACTGGTCTTTGGTAGAGCAGCTCATTCAGACATTAGCCATTCAAATGGTCCATAAAACAAGATACAAAACAAAATGTGCATACCTCAAGTGAAAATCCATTTTCACACATTTGCGAAATGTTCAACGAACCATGAAGTAACACTACAATCCCATCTTCAGTTTCAAGTGTACAAGCCTCATACCGCCGGGGGAGGAGGCGACGGGCCACGGGGAAGATCTGGTCGGCGGGGAGGCGGCGCTGGGCGGTGGAGGCGGCGCTGGGTGGACGCGAGGAGGGAGCCGCCACGGGAAGATCTGGCAGGCGGAGGCGGCCAAGGTGTAATCGAGGCGGCGGCGGGTGGAGGGAGGCAGGCCGGGCGAGGGGGGGAGGGCGGGCGGGAGGCAGGCCAGGGGCGGGCAGGGGGAAGACGGCGGCAGGAGGGAGGGAGGCGGGCTTGGCGCCTTTGGGGCTCGAAACGGAGGGGCGAGGCGCCAGATCGGCCGAGCAAAGCAGGTGGCACTAGGGCATTGGGGATTTGGGGGGCCGGGATTTGAGGATTTGAGATTTGAGGGCTGGCCGGCTTAGGGTTGAAGACTTGAAGCAACAAGGGGCCACATGTCAGACGGCTCGCGAGCCGAGCCAAGCCGAGCTGGCTCGAGGCTCGACCGAGCCCGAGACGAGCTCGGATTTTAGCTCGACCAAGGCAATGAGCCGAGCCTGGCTCGGCTCGAACAGTAACGAGCTCGGTCGAGCCGAGCCGAGCCTGGCTCGGCTCGGCTCGATTCCACCCCTATGTGTATGTATTGAGACATATATAATTAGGTTAGGTGAATATATATGCATAGATTATTAGAGATAAGAGATTAGGATTTGATGAGTATAAATAGAAGGGAGTGCCTTTGGTTTTGAGTGTGCTGTAGAAAAGAAAATCGAAGAAGCCGCCCCGCGGCCTGGCGGCGCAAGACCAGAGCGCGTGCACAGATGTGTGGGTGAGGAAAAATAGAAGAGTTGGTGCCGAAAGAAAAAAAAATAATGCCTGAGAAGAGGGGCTTCGAGAAAATTTTTTACCTCCGCGGAGGCGGCTGTGACGCAAGGAGGAGGAGCGGCGATAGCAGAAGACGTCAGACTCCGTGCGGCGGTGCAAAGAAAGAGCAGCTGCGACCTGCGAACAGGGCGGATCTAGAAAAATAGATTATTGGGATCGTTAGAGTCATTACAGTAATTTATAGTTTATATATGCTTATATACTAATAGAATACAATTAGATTTATATGTGATTTGAGCAAAATCATTGGGGTCATTTGACCCCACTAATAGTATAGTGGATCCGCCCCTGCCTGCGAAGCCTCATGATACCGCCTCGGGCTTTGTATTGTGCATTAGGGCATCTCCAATGGTACTAGCTATAAAAAATGTTCATATCATCTATAGATAGCATATAGACAATCTCTCCAATAGATTAGCTATAGCATTGTCTATAAAATTAAATATTGGCCTACATGTAATAAATAATAAGTGCATTGAAATCAGTTATAGCCTGACTATACATTATTAGCCAGTCTATATCTCTTTCCTCATTTTTTCTCTTCCACCTAAGCAAAATGCTGAGATAACACGCTTATAGCTAGCTGAAGTGGCACCATTGGAGATGCCTTTAGTAGGTGACGCGCATACGGCAAGCAACAGAAGCAAGAGAAGCTACTGGGTACTGACTATTGAGCAAGCAAAGAAAAAAAAGAGGTTTGTACGTGCATCAACAGACAAGAAAAGGCAGATTGATGTATGCTTTGACTAGTCTAACGAGTAGCATTGTGGATTTCTCCCGTAAGGTAAAAAATTGAAAGCACCTGTCCTACTTAGATTCAATCACAGTACTAATCTATCTTTTATCCTAATGACTTGGGCTCGGACGTCCGAATTTTGACATATCGCAACATTTTTTATACGCTGCAACATTTCTCGTCAACGTGTGCAACAAATTCACTCGACAAACAGTGAAATTCGCTCGAACGGATGTTGCAAGCGTTCAAAAAAATGTTGCATGCGCGCACACGCAAAAAATGTTGCACGCTAGAAAAAAATGTTGCACACGCAGTAAAAAAAATGTTGCAAGAGGCGTCCGATGGGTGAATATTGATCGGACGTCCGAGCGTAGTATCTCCCATCTTTTATTGTTCTTTCACCATCTTAGATTAATTACTCTAGATTGATTATTTAGGTTTGATCATTATTTTTGTAATTTTTAGAATTAATAAAAATAAAAAATAAATTAAAATATTAGTTTACACCAATTCACTCTCCTCTTGTTACGCCTCAATTCTTCACCACGCTACTACACTACACCGCTTAGAGTGCCATGCAAATCCATGCAGGTACAAAGGCGAACCAGCCTCCAATCGCGAGCAAAACGCGCCCATTGTTCACGAACTGAGTACAAGGTCGCGTTGGAGAATAGCTGAAGATATATGGGCCAATATGGTGTAGCATAGAGAGAAGGTATGTAGGCCTGTTTGTTTTAACTTTTAACTCTAGATTTTGAATTTAAAAATAAAATAAAAAATAAACAGTTAGATTCTAAAATCTGATTCTCACAATCCAGTTTACCCATATACGCTAAAATCCTTAATCCATTTTATATGTATTTTTGGATTCTAGCTTTTGAAGAATCAGTTTCTCTACAACTATAATCCAGAATTAGTTTTTAGAGAATCCCAAACTGAAACAAAGCTCGTAGTGCTCTCACCACACTTCATGGTTGATGCTCCTGTTTCTTGAAAAATGGTTATAATTTTTTTTAAAAAAAATTGCATAGATTGGATACAGTATAATCTATCATGCAAAAAAAAAAAATCACATCAAAATTCAACCTACACATCGGCAGAAAAAAAAATCAGTGAACACTGCCTCTATCTTCTCCCTTTTTATTTAAGATTTCCTTTTCAGTAGAATTTGTCTTTTTGTTTCTCGAATTTGTCTTTTTGCTTCTCGATATGTAGATTGAATTTTGATTTAAATTTTTGTGGCATGGTAGGTTATATTGTACCTTATCTATGCAAATTTGTTTGATTTTTTTCATGCCCATTTGAACCGTTTTCTGAGGAATGAATATGGTGGGAGCACAACGTATCTTGTAGCGGTAAAGCCCAACTGTGCCCAGCCTACCAAGTTTAGCCTACAAGTCGAGACGAGAGAGCACAGGCACAGCAACTACTGGAGCCCTCGAGGAGACGGGACCTCCGTCGTCGTTGATCGAGAGACGCCGCGAGACCGCGACACAGCCCTTAGCCTAGTTACCACTACGGTGACCGGATCCTGCCGCTGACCGCTGTGCTGCGCCGCCGGCCGCCACTGTTGCTACTCGCTGCTCTCTAGCCCTGCACTGCAAAGGGCAAAGAACTAGTTCCAAGGATACGTATCTCTTGTTTCTAACGATGATCGGCGTCGATTACGTAAATTTCATTAGTATGTAGATTTTATGTTGTGTGTATTACTTTCTAGGCTCTTCAATTTGTGGTACAGATCTGTAGAAAACATTAATTTAGGTATTATTTGCTACACGCTTGGAAATTAGATGTGATGCTACGAGTAAGTCCCTGAAACTTAGCGCTTTTTTTTTTACTTCGAAAGTAGCCACTCCAGCTTCAGTCACAGGAATTCTCTCCGAAACATATTTTAAATAAAATGAGAGACTACTTTCTTTGACATTAAATAATATCCTACCTATATTATACTCCATAGAATTGCCGGATGAGGAGTCTAGCCACGTGTCACCTTAGCCATTTTCGCGAAAACCCCTGTGTTTCTTCAAATTACGGATAGGTCCCTATAGATTACTAATAGATCCTGCGCTATTTTTTGTGAGGGGAAGATATTTTTTCCCGATTCACGTTTGGGTCCTCTCGGGCTATTTTATGGAAAAAAACTCATGTTAAATTCAAATCGCGAGCAAGCCCTTTTCTTATTTTTCAGGATAGCGGACAGATCCAAAAACGTAGCAAACAGGTTCTTGCTCCTTACGTTTAGGTTCTTTCTCCGTTTTTCCTAGGAAAAATGTTTTCGATATTATTGCTCGGTGAGCGCGTAGAGTGTTAGACTCGACAAAAGAAGGTTGTCATCTCTAATAATTTTTCGCCCTTTCCCACCTCGATCTCCAATATTTTTCCAATAATTCGTCGAAAGAGATATTTCTACAATTCTATGTCTCTATTTTTTCCCCAAACCCGGTTTCTAATATTTTCCGGAGTGAGAAATATGTGCACGGTTGTATCTTTATAGTTTTTTTCTCAATTCGATCTATAAGATTTTTCAAAGCATGTATCTCTAAACTTTTTTTTCCCAACTCGATTTTTCAACTCGATCTCTAATATTTTTTAGAACACGTATTATTACTCGGTGAGCGCGTAGAGTATTAGACTCAATAAAAGAAAGTTGTTATCTCTAATATTTTTTCACCCTTTTTCCTCTAGACTTTTTTCCCACCTCGGTTTTCCAACTCGGTTTCCAATATTTTCCAAATAATTCGTCGAAAAAGATATTTCTACAACTCTATCTCTCTATTTTTTTCCCCGTAACTCGGTTTCTGATATTTTCTAGAGTGAGAAATATGTGCATATTTGTATCTTTATAGTTTTTTTGCAATACGATCTATAGTATTTTTCGAAGCATATATCATTGACGGGTGAATGTATAGAGTGTTAGATTAGGCAAAAGAAGATCCTTTCTCCGTTTTTCCCGAGAAAATATATACTATGTATTAAAGTTGAGAGGTTGCAGGACCTTAGAGAGTGTCCGAGTGCCACAACAAAAAAGATCCTCCAAAGATTTAGAAACTATGCCTTTGTCTATTTTCCCGTTCTGATCTATTTTCCCAAGAAAAAGGTGAAAAGATCCTATGAAGATTTTAAAAAAACGGCTTGTTCAATTTTCCAAAAAAAAAAACCGAAAGACCCTCTAAAAAACTAGAAAATATATCTCGGTCTATTTTTTCACTAAAAAAACGGAAATTCGTTTTCCATTCACGCGCGCGGCGTGCGCCGCGCTTATCTTCCTAGTCTTACCTATACTAAAGGTGGAAGAAATCGCGGCCTATGCGCCGTGCCACGTCTCCCGTTGTGCAGTGCCGGCCTTTTGAGCCGAGCCGGCGGCTCGGCTCAAAAAAAATTTCACGATTTAGTCCTTTTGTAAATTACGAATAGGTCCGTCGCGATTTTTTGTGAGAGGAAGATTTTTCCCTCTAAATTCGCGTTCGGGTCCCTCGTGCGCCATTTTACGATAAGAACCTCCCGTTAAATCCAAATCGCGAACAAGGCCTTTTCTAATTTTTAAGGATAGCAGACAGGTCCAAAAACGTAACATTTAGGTCCTTGCTTTTTACGTCTAGGTCCTTTCTCCGTTTTTCTTGGGAAAAAATGTTTTTGTCACTAGAAATATATGTGCAGCTCTATCTCTAGACTTTTTCCCCACCTCGATTTCCCATCTCGATCTCTGATATTTTTAAAACATGTATTATTACTCTAATATTTTTAAAACATGTATTATTACTCGAATCGATCTCTAATATTTTTTAAAACATGTATTATTACTCCACGAACACGTAGAGTGTTAAGCTCGACAAGAGAAGGTTGTCATCTCTAATAATTTTTCACCCTTTTCCCTCTAGACTTTTTCCCCGCCGCGGTTTTCCATCTCGGTCTCCAATATTTTCCAAATAATTCGTTGAAAGAGATATTTCTGCAACTTTATCTCTCTATTTTTTCCCCATTTCGATGATTTAAAAAATAAAACGCCGCCGAAAAAAAAAATTCCTACTTGAAAAAGCGACACGCCACAAGTATACGCCACAAGTTTTTAATATTTTTAAAAACATGTATTATTACTCGGTGAACGCATAGAGTATTAAACTCGACAAAAAGAAGGTTAACATCTCTAATAATTTTTCACCCTTTTCCCTCTAGATTTTTTCCCCTTGGCGGTTTTCCAAATTTCGGTCTCAATATTTTCCAAATAATTAAATGAAAGAGATATTTCTACAACTCTATTTCTCTATTTTTCCCCATTTCGCTCATTATTTCGACGATTTAGAAAATTAAACGCCATCGAAAAAACATTTTTCTTCGAAAAATGACTCATGCATGGCGTGTTACATCATGAAAATTTCCTAGTATATCTACCTATACTTTGAAACATTCATTGCGGCCTCCTCGGCCCATCCACGTGGCGTCTCGGCTTTTTGAAAAAAGTCCTCCGTCCCTTTCTTAAATTACGGATAGGTCCTTGTAATTTTTTGTGAGAGAAAGAAAAAATTTCTAAATTGCGTTTAGGTCCTTGGTTCGGTATTTTACTTAAAAGAGTCTCCGTTAGTTCCAAATCGCGAACAAACCCTTTTCTTATTTTTCAAGGGTAGCGATAGGTCCAAAAAATAACGAATAGGTCCTTACTTTTTACATTTAGGTCCTTTCTCCGCTTTTTCTCGGAAAAATATTTTTGTCGCTAGAAATATGTGTTTAGCTCTATCTCTAGACTTTTTCCCACCTCGATTTCCCATCTCGATCTCTAATATTTTTTAAAGCATGTATTATTACTCCACAAACACGTCGATCTCTGATATTTTTTAAAACATGTATTATTACTCTGTGAACACGTAGAGTGTTAAGCTCGACAAAAGAAGGTTGTCATCTCTAATAATTTTTCGCCCTTTTCCCTCTGGACTTTTTCCACACTCGGTTTTCTAGCTCGGTCTCCTATATTTTTCAAATAATTCGTCAAAAGAGATATTTCTATAGCTCTATATCTCTACTTTTTTCCCCATTTCGCTCATTATTTCGACGATTTAAAAAATAAAACGCCGTCGAAAAAAGAAATCCCTATTTAAAAACGATACATGCGTGTTATCTTATAAGTCTCTAATATTTTTAAAACATGTCCTTTCTCCGCTTTTCCCGAAAAAAAGTTTTAAATGCTTGAAAATATTTGTGCGTTTCTATTTCTAGACTTTTTTCCCAAATTCGATTTCCCATTTTGATCTCCGATATTTTTTAAAACATATATTATTACTCCGCTAACGCCAGAGTGTTAAACTCGACAAAAGAAGGTTGTCGCTCTAATAATTTTTCACCCTTTTACCTCTAGACTTTTTCCCCCATGCGGTTTTCTAGCTCTACCTCCAATATTTTTCAAATAATTCAGTCAAAGAGATATTTCTACAACTCTATCTCTATTTTTTCTCCATTTCGACGATTTAAAAATAAAAACGCCGAGAAAAAAAAATTCTACGGAAAACGACACGCGTGGCGTGTTACGCCATGAAGTTTTAATATTTTTAAAAACATGTATTATTACTCGTCGAACGCGCAGAGTATTAAACTCGACAAAAAAAGGTTGACATCTCTAATAATATTTCACCCTTTTCCCTCTAGATTTTTTCCCCGCCGCGGTTTTCCAGCTCAGTCTCCAATATTTTTCAAATAATTCGTCGAAAGAGGTATTTCGACAACTCTATCTTTCTATTTTTCCCTGGTTTCGCTCATTATTTCGATGATTTAAAAAATTAAACGCTGCCGAAAAAAATAATTTTTTCTTCGAAAAAATGACACGCGCGGCGTGTTACGCCGCGGAAAATTTCCTAGTACTACCTTTCCTATAGTTGGAAGAATTCGCGACCAGGGAGCGATGCCACGTCTCTTGCTCGTACGCGCAGGCGCCGTTTGCTTCCCGTTTTCCCTTCGGCTCGCTCTCCGTTTTCCCGTCTCATTTCCGTCGCGCCCTTCTTTCTGGCTGGACCGTTCACCGGCGCGTAGAGGTTTCGGTCCTGTCCTTTCGGTTCGCCGCTGCCGCGTGCCGGTCATCCTCGATTGCTCCTCGCGCCTGATCGTGGGCCTCCACGGCTCCTGTTTGGTCAAATGCCCTATTGCGCTTTGGTTTCTCCGCTTTTAGCTAGCGCTTCGATTTTCCCCAGATTTCCCTGTGCGCTTTGGCTTTGCTCTTGTTCCTACGAATGTCTTCTTTACTGCTTTTTTTGTTGGAACTTTTTTTTGTTGGAAAGCAGCCCGTCGATCCACAGCTTTTATGGATGCGGCTTCCTCTCTGCGAGCTCGTCGCCAGGCTGTCTCCGCGCTGCGCGTTGCGCCGCCTGCAGCGTCCGCTCCCCTCGCACGCGGCTCGTGCGGCCAGCTCGGCTCGCTGCTTCCATCGCGCGCCGCGTGGGCCTCCGCTGTGTGTTGCTTGCTTGCTCGCGCGTGAGAGGAGAGGAGTCAGGACCCATCCACTGCCCTTTTGCCACCACGATTTGATCTGACTCCTTCCGTTCCCTTCCCCTTCTTTCCCCTCCCTGAGCTCACCATCCCCATTCGATTCCTCGCTCGACGAATTGGCAGGTGATGTTCTCCAAGAGGCGGGTCGGCATACTGAAGAAGGCCCACGAGGTCGGCGCGCTTTGCGACGCCAAGGTCGGCGCCGTTATCTTCTCCAGCGTCGGCGACCTGTATGACTAAAAACCGGAAAAATTATTTTCGCCGCCAAAAAAACGGGAAAAATGTTTTTGTCGCAAAAAAACACAGATTTGTCATCTCGATAATTTTTCGCTCTTTTTCCTCTAGACTATTTTTCATCGATTGGGTGGTTTTGCGGAAAAATGATACGTCCACGGGTCCTTTCTCCGTTTTCACGGAAAAATGTTTTTGACAAAAAGCCTAAAAAATTTTTTCGCCGCCCAAAAAATCGGAAAAATGTTTTTCGTCAAAAAAACATAGATTTGTCATCTCGATAATTTTCCGCTCTTTTTCCTCTAGACTATTTTTCACCGTTGGGTGGTTTTGCGGAAAAAAAGATATCGTCCACATTTCTCGTTTTTCCGGAAGAATATTTCGTCGCCAAAAAAAACGGAAAAAATGTTTTCGCCACACAAAAAAGGAAAAAATGTTTTTAAATGCAAAAAAAAACACCTATTTGTCATCTCTAATAATTTTTAGCGGTGTTTAGGCTCGACAAAAAGAATGTTGTCATCTCTAATAATTTTTCGGCCTTTTTTCTCTAGACTATTTTTCACCCAGTGAGTGGTTTTGCGAACATGTGTTATTACTCGGTGGACGCCAGAGTAGGCGTTAGGCCTAACATAGGAAGGTTGTCATCTCTAATAATTTCCCCCCCTTTTTCCTCTAGACTATTTTTTACCGGTTGGTAGTTTTGCAAAAACAAAAAAAATACATTCAGCCCTTCTAGCGGTGATTTTACAAAAAACTATAGTTTCAGTATATTCGCGTCCTGTCCTTGACTTTATTTTTTCGAGGGGGCTATATTACACATGACCAGTGTAGCGCAGCGCGTATATCTGCCTAGTACTACCTATACTAAAGATCGAAGGTTTCTCGCTCTCAGACCGATGCCACGTCGCTCGTTCCATAAAAACGCCACGCTCGGCTCCATCGCCGCTTGTTCGTTGTCTCGCTCCATCGCACCTCGCCGTCATTGCTGCGCCCGTCGCTCCAGCGCCCGTCGCCCGTCTCCGCGTCTTGTGCGTCGTCATTTATCGGCTCCGATCCTAAACTTTGCAAAGTTCGCGGAAGAAGAGGCTAGCCACGCCACTTCATGCGAGAGCTCGGCTCATCTGATGAGCTTGGCTCGCTCGCCAGCGTGGCGCCGCATGCCCTCGTGACAATTCCCTCCCCGCCACGCCATTGTCTTCCGGAGCCTTCCGTACACGCCCTTCCCACTTTCCCAGAGGCGGGACCTCGCGTGCCTTCCACCCAGATTCGCCTTCCCACCGGACCAGCGTCTCTTCGTCTCCATCGAGAGGGGAGCCACGCCGACCCCCTTTGCCAGCGCGCGCCCCAATTCCCATGCCGATCCCCAAGGCCGCTTCCCTCTCATTGCTCGCTCACCTTCCGCCGCAAACACCGATGATCTGGTCGGCTCCTTGCCTTCCTCGTGCCCTTCCACACCCACCTTTTCGCAGAATCTTCGCCGCCAGACCGGTCGCCCGCCTTCCTCTGCCGTCCTTAGATCCGCCGCCTCCTCTTCCGATTGCTTCCGCCGTTCACGAGGATGGTCCGTCCCGATCTGCGGATTTGTGCGGATAATCCGCTGGCGACAAGAAGATGATGTGAAGCTTAGCCTCATCATGTTCTCCCCATCCGGTGTTCTCTGCGATCGAGCACCAACCCCGTGAGCCACCGTAGTGCTACGCCCGAATCGAACCAACCCATTGGTTATTCAACGCCTTCCATCTTCCGTGGTAAACTCTGGCGTAAAAGTGGTGCGGCTAATGGGCTATCGTGCGTGCATGTCCATCCGGACTTGGATTGATTTCATCGTTTCTTGGTGAGGAATCCTAGCCTTCTTGGATGGATTTGATTGTTCGAGAGTTGGCCGTTGGATATACTCGGTGCTTGCCCAAAAACATGTCCTTAGTTTTCAGCAGTTTTACATTGAATGGATACAAAGATTTTCTAAACCGGTCATTGAAGCCTTTGTCGTCAATACATATTACTAATATTCTTGTTCATGAATTATGCTGCAACTTATTTTTGTTCCACTTAAGATCTGCCCCTTTTGCTACTTGTGGAGGGTGATCAAATCTCTGCTTGCTTGCCCCACTTCATCAATCTTCTACAAGCACATCCTGTCAAGGTGTGCATATTCTCTGATTTTGCTGCTTTTTTTTTTCTAATATAGGTTTAGTATGGACGCGCAAATATTGTTTTATCATTCCTTTTACCTTGTTGTTATTATCCATAGACATGGAATTTTAGCTATTCCTCCCCGTTCGATCTCGAATAGGGTGCAGATATCATGTGCGCACCAAATACCAAGATTATTGAGACTCGAGCGTGCAAAATCTTGCAAAGAGAATTGGGGTTAGGTCGGTGTTTATCACGCCGATTGATTCTTTCAATACAACTTAACCCAATTGGTATGTCTGTTCATCTCACAAATGCATTATATTTTATCTGTTGTACCATTTTGAATTAATTTTCTTCATCTCGGAGTCGCTTTCGATGAGGGTTTTGCTTAAGATTTTGCCCAGTGCTTTGCTTGTGGAGGTTGATCAAATCTACGGCTTGCTTGCTCCACTTCACCAATCTTACGCAAGCATGTGCATGTTCTCTGATTTTCTGATCGTTTTATTCTAATATATGTTTAGTATAACCGCGTCGATATTGTTTTGTCATTCCTTTTACCTTATCGTTATTATTCATAGGCATGGAATTTTAGTTGTTCCTCCCTATTCCGATCATTGAAATGGGTGCGATATCATCTGCAGTCAGACCATCAAGACCAAGTGTTATTGAGACCTCTGAACATGCTAAGTCTTGCAAAGAGAGTTGGGGTTAGGTCGGTGATTATCCTGCCGATTGATTCTTTCAATACATCTTAACCAAGTTGGTATGTCTGCTTCATCCGACAGATACATTACATTCTATCTGACTGTACCATTTGAATTGATTTTCGGTAACTTGACTATTACAAGCGACCACGGCATTGGTAAAACTTTCGCTAAACTTCCCTATCGGCTCATAAAATTTTTTGTCCTATGGGTCCTTTCATTGTGACTTGCACTTAAATAAGTCACGACATTGTCTTCTGTACAGATCCAAGTTTATAGGATTTTCAACCAGATCGTCAGCTCGACAGGCTTATTTCAAGGTAGAATAGCACACACCTTTACAAGTTCGAATATCTTCATAATTCTATGTTCCCAAATATATTAATGTTTGACTATCACAGCAACATGTCATTGCTAATACTTTTCGCATGTACTTAAACTTCGCTATTACTTCATTACATTTTTATCCTGTCTCTCTTTCAATTAGAGCTTGCACTTAATAAGGGGTTCATAGTCTCCAAGTTAGCCAATCTTTCCCATAGGTTTATTCTTTCGCACATTTTTTTTTCGTTAGGCTTGGTTCACTTATTCAATATACATTTGATTGGTTATAGTAGGACAAGGTTTCAGATGCTGCTTGAATATGGTTATAGTAGGACAAGGTTTGAGATGCTACTTGAATATCTTTGTAATTTGCACCAGAGACAACGATATTTGACTATCACAGGCAGCATGTCATTGGTAGTACTTTGACATAGACTTCGCTATTACCTCATTACATTTTTGTCTTGTGAGTCTTTTGGCTATAGCTTACACTTAATAAGAGGTTCGTACCCTCCAGGTCAGCCAGGCTTTCCCACAGGTTTATTCTTTCACACAGTTTTTTTTGTTTAGCTTGACTCACTTATTCAATATACATTTGATTGGCTATAGTAGGATGAGGTTTCAGATGCTACTTAGTAGCTTCTATGTGCATAATTTATTTTGCGCTATTGAATTTTGGATCTTCGTAGTATCATGTTCTAAAGATTTGTCCATACTATTCCTTCTTCTCATATTTTTTCCCCTACAGGTTGGCGCTATGCTATTAAAGGTTTGTATATCTCCAAGTCAGGCAATCTTTCCTAGAGGTTTACACTGTCATACAACTTTTTTTGGTTCAGCCTAATTCACCTATTTGATGTACATCTGAATAGGTATAGTAGGATGAGCTTGTGGATAATTGTGTCGCGCCCAAGTGTATCTTTCCGGTAGTGTTAGGATTTGCAAGATCGCTGCTGCCGTTTTACAAATGTCAAATTTAACAATTTACAAGTTAAAATCTAATAAGCTACTCTGTCAAATTCATGCTATATGTCGTGGTTTGAGAATAACGCACACACATTCTTCGTGCTAATATACCTCTGCAAGCTCAGATATTGTGTAGGGCTTGCAACTGTTTGGCATGCTCTCATATTTTAACGCCTCCATATTATCTATTAAGGGTTTACGCATTTCATCTAGCTTGCCACTTGCTGCAGCCCAAGCAATCTGATTATGGCTTTCTTCCTTAATGGTTAGCTTTAAGTACGAGACAGGTTTTTGAGGATGCCGAGGTCCATGAGCGTTACAAAGCTTCTAATCCAATCCCCCGAGCATGACCTATGCTACAACACCACAATTCTTTAACGTAAATCTGATTTGCCCTTTTTCTCTTTGTTACTGAGGTCATCAACTATATTAACTTCTTCTTGATGTTTCTCTGATGATCGACCAGATGTAGCTTCCTCTGTGTACGCCGCTTATTCAGCAGGTTTTCACACTTCCCTCATTGAGTATGCCTTTAAGAAGAGTTTGGAGCCTCAAAATAGAAATTGAAATTTACTTGAACAACTTGGAGCATATATTATCTTCAAGGCGCTTTCTGTTGGGGATTTTCACTAAAGGTGCAAAAGATCGCGCCCCATCAAAAGTTTTTGTGCTATAGAATCGATTCGATGTTGTTGGTACATATCAACATCCAAAGTCACTTCATATGGATTGGTACTACAGATATCTAAGAACGAGAGTACTATTCGATATCAACCGTAATCTTGGTTTTCTCATTCTCCTTCCAACTGTTGATTTTGGCTTATTGTTTATTCTCGCTTATTTTGAACACTTCTTATTTATTTTATTTATTCTTTCATCTCCAAAGCGTTGTGTTACATCTGTTGAGAAAAATAGTCACATGAGATTCATCTTTGTTAGAGATTTCTTCGGTGCTTTCAAGAAAGGTTCGTACATTTGGTCTCGGCTTAGAAATTAAGGTTGTACAATACCACATTTCGATTTGTTTGAAAATCATTGTGTTGACTATCCTATATGATATTCACCTCATTTGCTCTGTTGCATCACGTTATCCCCGCTCTTTCTACTTAACCTCGATTATATACTTTTGTAGATACCGCTTTTGCTTGCAAAAACATATTCTTTTGTCGCTAAAAGCTGGTGAAGGAAAGGAAGAATTGTATTGATTTTATGTCTCAAGTCTTATTAATTCTCGCTAATCGATATGCTCCTTTAACTTCTCGGTGTGGGATTGTCTCTGCTTATTTTATGTTGTCATTCTGTTAGAATTATTACGACTTGGCCTACCTAGCGTGCAAAAAAAATGTAAAGATTTTATTGTGTTTGCCTCACCCTTGGTGACATTGCTAGATTAAGACCAAAATTTACACTGACCATCAATATCTTGCAGGCCACATGTTCTCCATTCATAGCTTTGCCTTTCTCCTATATCTGAACTATTTGTTCACGCCTCTTCCTACAACTTCTGATTCAAAAAAACGCGGATCTTTCGTGAGAGGACCCGGCCAGCCGTGACGCTTTTTCCCTTTTCATGTGTAGGTCCCTCAAAAAAAAGTAATTACGTGTAGGTCCTTCACGCGTTTTTTTATGAAGACCTTCTGGTTCAGAGGATTTCGAATCTTTCGTAGAACAACCCTAAATAAATACTGAAAAAACATAGTACCGTTCGGATCATTCTAACTATTTTTTACGAAAAGGATCTTCCGATTTAGCGCGATCGTAGATGTGTTTGTATCAGTCGTTTCGCATGTTTCCAAAATGATTTTTTAAAAAAACCGACGGAAAAAACAACAAAATTATTTTTTTAAAAAATAACGCATGCGGCGTATACGCCGCGCAAACTATCTAGTACCCTTACTAAAGCTGGGAGAATGGCCGGGAGAGGAGACCCCCCACGTGGCACTCTTCGCATTTTGCAAAAAACCCCCCACATTTTTTGAATTTACGAATAGGTCCCTACCAATTACAAATAAGTCATTTGTGATTTTTTGTTAGGGGAAGATTTTTTCCCGTTTCTCGCATTTGGGTCCCTCGCTCGCCATTTTACGGGAAAAACCTTACGTTAAATTCAAATCGCGGAGAAGCCCTTTTCTAATTTTTCAGGATAGCGGACAGATCCAAAAACATAACAATCGGGTCCTTGCTCTTTACGTTTAGGTCCTTTCTTCGTTTTTCTCGGGAAAAATGTTTTCGTCACCAGAAAAATATGTTCATCTCTATCTCTAGACTTTTTCCTTCCGTTCTTTCCGGAAAAAATATTTTCGTGCTCCGTTTTTCCTCGTTTTCCCGGAAAAATGTTTTCGTGATCCGTTTTCCCAAAAAAAATTAAGTGGCCCGTTTTTCTCAGAAAAAAACACAAATTTATTTTCGTTCACGCACGCGACGTCTTGCCAGATTTAGTCCTTTCTCCATTTTTGCGAAAAAGATATTTTCGTGCTCGTTTTTCTAAAAAAATGTTTTCGTGGTCTGCTTTTCCTCGCTTTTCCAAAAAAAAAACGTGGTCCGTTTTTCCTCTGAGAAAAACACAAATTTGTTTTTGTTCACGCGCAGCAGTAGAATTTGTTTTAAGTGATCCGCTTTTCTCCTAAAAACATAAATTTGTTTTTAGTTCACGCACTATGGCGTCTTGCCGCTTCCTTACCTAGTGGTTTCACCCTTTATACGGGAAGAAAAAAGGCGAGGCGAGGGCCACGTGCCCCCAAAGCGATTTGCAAAAAAGCCTCCGGTTTTCGAAATTACAGATAGGTCCTTTCAAATTACAAATAGGTCCTTTATGATTTTCTCGTGAGACAAAAATTTATTTTTTTTCTTCGCGTTTGGGTCCCTAGGCGGTATTTTACTGGAAAGACCTCCGTTAATTACAAATCACGAGTAAGCCCTTTTCTAATTTTTCAGATAGCGACGAGGTCCAAAATTAACAAACAGGTCCCTGGTTCTTACGTTCGGGTCCTTTCTCCGTTTTTCCTGGAAAAAAATGTTTTCGCCACACAAAGAACACGTTTTTCCCGAAAAAAATGTTTCCGCCACAAAAAAACACAGATTCGTCGAAGGTTTATAGCAACTTATCGATTTGCCGATCCGTTTTTACCGTTTTTCCCGGAAAAAAATGTTTTCGCCACAAAAAAAACACGTTTTTCCCGAAAAAATGTTTCTGCCGCAAAAAAACACGCTTTTCCAGGAAAAAATGTTTTCGCCACAAAAAAAACACAGATTCGACGAAGGTTTATAAACGGAGATCGAAAATTCAACCAAATTTCCCGTTTTCTAAAAAAAACATAGATTTAATCGAAGATTTATAGCAACCTATGGATTCGCCGATGGGTCCTATCGACTCTACAAACCGGCGCAGCGTAGCGCGCTATTATTGCTAGTATCTATTACGCTGGGAAGGTTTGCTGCGATTTGAAGTTGTCTCGTACACATTGTGGCCCCATTTCGTCAGCCGGCGTCTCCTGTGCTCCCTGCGCGTCTCTGTCCTATGCTTGGCTGGTTGCCTTTTTGCGCTACGCAGGGAAGGAGGACCTGGACCGTCTCTGTCCTATGCTTTCGTTGCTTTTTTTCGCTACACAGCGAAGGCCCTGGAAGCGCTTTGTACGAGGCTCGATTCTTTTCCCTAGAACCCGTGTTCCCGCACAGACTCTGTATTCCTGCGTGCGGCCTCGATTCCGTCCATTCTCGCGATGCATTCCGTCGATGTCGATGCGTTTCTGGGTCTTTCTGCGTCGCCGATTCCTCGATTTGCTCTTCTGCGCCTCGGTCGTTCCCGGTTTTGCTATCTCGCTTCTCTCGCCGTTCGCTTTTCTACGTCTCAACCATTCCCGTTTTTGCTAGCTTGGTTCTCCCGCCGCTGATTTTTCCATCGGCTAAATTCGTTCGCTTTTCTTCGCCTGGCGTGTTCTGTTTGCTTCGACTCCGCCGTTGATTTTTTCTTCGTCGGTTGTTCACAGATCGAGAGTTGAATTCGTTTGCTTTTCTTTAGCTGGCCCATTCCGTTCTTGCTATCTTGATCGCCTCGACCCTCTCTACTTCTGATGGTACGTCGGTGCCCACAGTTGTTCTTCCCCCCTTCACCCCTCCGAATATCGTATCTGCAGCTGGTACGGTGTGTTGCCCATTCGTTCGTTCTCGCCACTTCGCCAGTGCGCCTGCCGTGCCCAGCCCCCAATTGTGCATTGGTTTGCCTCTTATGTCCTAATTACTCTTTTAGTGTCGCCCTTGCCCATTTGCGATGTCGCTTATTTTTCTTCTAGCTTCGACGTCCTCGCTTTCGCTTGAGTTTCGGCTTCTACTAGACTGGACTGCGTGGCAAATCGCCGTCCTCGTCGTTTTGTTCTATTGGTTCTTGCTTCTGGCTTTGAGTTCCCTCCCAGACGATTGCGCTCCCCACCTCCGTGCATGCTGTTTGGGCTCTTGTGTTTTCTATGTTCTCTTTTGCTCTTGGCTACGCTCTTCGATTTTTTTGTTTTTTAGTTGGTCTTTTTACCGTTTGCATTCCGTTGTGATTTCTTTCTTTTCTTTGTGCATGTTGTTTAGGCTGGCATGCTAGATCTCTGATCAGCGCTCGACTCTTTGCTTTTGTTTTTATATGGCTATTTTTGGTTCGGTTGCTCTCGATTTGGATCGATTTCATTCCAGTGTGCCGCTTCGGTGTGGTGCTTCGACATGCGTGGCACTTCGGCGTAGGCGCTTTCGATTGTGCTTCGACTCCCGGATCGCAGTTCGCGACACTCGTCCTCTCAGCGGTTTAGTTCTTTTGGTTTTTGCTCCTGTCTTCTCATTCTCTTCCTCGCCAATTGCGTCTCTAGACTCCCTACGCGCTGTTTGTGCTCTCATGCTTCCTTTTTTTCTTCTTTACTATTGCTCACGACCTTGCGTTTTGCGTTCTTTGATTCTATTGTTCTTACGTTGTATGTCCTTTCCCCTTGGATGCAGGTCCACGACGCTCCATCGTTTGGTATCGGTTGCACCTTCTGCACTCGTCTTGTCTGTGTGCTGATAAGAGGTAGCAACAATATATTCTCTTTTTGTCACGCCGATTCCTAATTTGTCCAGGTTACTTATTTCCTTATGCATATTTATTATGCGTGATGCTTGTTGTTGTCGCTTTTGTTATTAGATTGTGTATTCTTTTTGTTATACTGAGGTAGCAACACTGTATGCTTTTTTTATCACACCGACTCCTAATTTGTCCAGTTACTTATTTCCTTATACATATATATTATGTGTGATGCTTACTGTTGTCACTTTTGTTATTAGATTGTGTATTCTTTTTGCTACACTGATTCCTTGTTTACCCGAACAAATGTTTATTATGTTGTATATATGTGTCTGGCTATTATCCATATTCCTTGATGTCAATTTTTACTATTATCCATATTTCTTGATGTCGGTTTTTACTTCGTGGATTCCCTAAATTAATTTAGTTCGTTAGTTTGGTTTGTATTCTTGATTACGCTCAGAGCTGATTCATAGTCTAGGTTCGGTTCAGAGCTACGCATGCTTTATCTTTAGGATTTGTGGTTGTTTATCCTGTTAGATATATGTGTCTGGCTATTAATTTGCTTCGTAGTCCCGGTTCAGTTCAGAACCCCCACAGAGCTTATCTTCGGGATTTATGGTTGATTATTCTGTTGGATATATGTGTCTTCCTGTTATCCAGATTGCTTGATGTCGTTTTCGGTTCCATAGATCCCCTAACTTAATTTGGTTTGTAGTCTTGATTCAATTCATAGCTCGCACATGCTTTATCTTTGGAATTTATGCTTGTTATTATCTTTTTTGTGTTGGAATACTTATGCATATGCAGTATAATAGAATAGCATATTTTTATAGTTGTTTCCTGCCTGCCACAATTACATCCTCGAAGGTTTCCTTTTTCGCTTTTGCTCTCATATTGGTTCTCTATTTATCTCACCAGTATTTAGCCTTTTGCCTACACATAGCCTCGGATTGTAAGATTATCAGTGTTTACCCTTTTGCCTGTGTGTACTTCCGTGTTGGCCCGCGAGCTCCCTATACGCTTCGATCGACTGATTCAAGAAGATCTTGTGTCCTGCGATATTCCGGTAGAACTAAAGCGTAGTGCGTATGCCTTGCAACTTCTCGACCCTGAATTACAATTTTCTTTCCATATGCTAGATTGCTTCTATTTGAAGATATTCATCTTTGTCCAGAAAGATGGGCTATCGTAGTTTGTTAGATGTTTCTTTTGTGGTCGTGATGTAGCCAATTTGTACGGACGCTATGATCACGCGTCGGATTGTCGATGCGACTGTCCTATCCATGGTATGTGTTCTTCGTCATCACTGATTAGTTTAGGATATTAGCATATGCTTTATAAGAACCTGGTTTCTTTGTTCTATCGTACATGCTCTTCATGAAAAGCCAACATTCTTCTATTTTATTTATTTTGTTTTCCCTCTTGATCCACCTTTTCATGGATGCTCTTCCTGAAAAGCCAACATTCTTCTATTTTATTCTATTTTCCCTTTTGATCCCTCTTTTTATGGTATGTAGATTGTCTGCATCGTTCTTCATGTGTCATCTGTCCGGTCCCGCTTCATAATACTTCTACGTCGATTCGGGGTATATATTGTTTGATGTTTATATTTTACGCTTTTTCTGTTTTGTCTATGGACCTGTCCTGCCATATACTCATTCTTTACTTCTATCATTCATTTGTAGCCTATGCTCTCTTCGTGTTCCAGAGTTTCCCTGTTAAGTTTGTTCGTCATTTCTTGTTCTTGCCTTTTCTATTGATCCACAGTATTTATCCATCTTTTGGTCTCGCTTTGTTTGTTATACTTATTTTCCGTGTGTTTTTGTCGTTAACCTGTATGTGTGTCCTAGGGTCACCTATTTTCGATGTGAACTGTTAGCGTTTCTTGGCCGCAGCCTACCATACTGTACCTGTTCCTCGATATCATCCTGTGCTAAGTCAGTGACCAAGAGTCTCCTTTTCCATGTTCGGACTCATATCTGTTATCGTGTTATAATTACGTCCTACTTCTATTTAGGGGACCATTTCTGTTCGATTATGGCATCGTCTGTTGCTCGTGAGAATCGAGCTAGGAGACGTAAGGCCAGTGTTTGCAGACACCTAGCAGCCCAAGGGTATTCTTATATTGTGTTATTAGCAAACGCCTTTCTTATCTCTTTTGCTTGGTTGGTATTTTCCCTTAGCTCATTTTTGCATTGTTGTCTCACTTCTTCGTCATCTCACATAGCAGTCATTCTGCCAGCTCCATCCAGTGCTCTCATCTATTCTCTACCTAAGGAATACATTGATGCGTTGAAAGGTGCATCTATGATTCATCTTGTTTTGATTTTTGTTCATGTCCTTTGATTTATCACTTTGTCATGCTCATAGTGTCGGTGTTTCGTAGAACCGGCAAGTAAATTTGTAAGTCTAGGGGCCGTGCGTCCCCGCTCCTTGAATGGTTAGACTCGGGAGTCCAAGATGTATCTTGGTTGGTCGAATATCCCTACTTCGAGCTCGTGGTGGTGGATCTCATTGCTCGAGTATGGCGGATTACAAGCGAGAGCTAAGGACAGCCCTTAACGCCGTTCGAGTAGGGGAGCCCGAGGGCTCAGAGCGCTCACTCGGGTCGGAGGGCCCGGTGGTCGGATGAGCGAACGAGGTAAAATGAGAAAAGCGGATCCGTCCCCTCCTAGAGGGCCTCCCCTTTATATAGTCGGAGGGGCAGTTACACAGAATCTGGAGGAAAGATGTAGGGGTATACTATGCCCGGAGTCCTGTCTTGGTCTTAGCGCTGACAGTCGTTTGTCCATCCCACGCTGGGTTGGTAGACACAACGACGGTGTTCTATTGGGAAGGTGCGCGCTTTGCCCTCTGTCGCTTGTCGGATGCTAACGTTGTTTATCTTTGTGCCTGATACCGCCTTGAGATGGGCGTGTCCCTCCATTGTGCTCGACGGGTGAAGGGATCGTGCTTGACTTAGCGACCCCGGTGTTGTCTCGGGAAGGAGCACGGGATCGGCGATCGCCTAGAGTTGACCGTTAGCGATGGAGACTTCCGAGGCTCATCAAAGTCTCGGTGGGAGCAGGGAACGCCCGACCAGCTTACTGGTCGGGGCATGCGGACGCCGGATCGGTAGCCTTGGTCAAAGTGCCCGGCGGTTGATTGAGACCGAGTAATCGCCGTGTCCCTTTGGGCCTAGAGATGGACCCAAGATGGTTCATCCGTGATCCAGCCGATATTTCGGGATAATCCTATTTGCGAGGGGCAGAGGCTTTGACAACATCCCTTCGGCCACTCAGTATCGTCGTCGGTCACCGACTCTTAGTCCGGATGGTAGAGAGAAAAACGATCTTGAAATAGATGTATACTTCGCTGTGAGGTACCCCTGGTAGGAGTATTCGTCGGTAGCCCCCGGGGCCGTCCTGAAACGTAGGCGTTCCTGGATGGACCCTTCATTTTCGTCTGGTATGGTCTTCTCAGCAGCACGGCGTCGCTTAACGAAGCAGCGGGTTTCCTCGCGGATGACCGCTTTTACTCGCCGAGTCCGACTAACACCGTCGGTCGGCGGTCCATTGCACGTGCGTGGCGCTTCCGGTGGTGTAACCCGAGCCCCGAGCGGCTCGCAGAGCTGGTCGGGGTTTAGATCGGCCGATAAAGAATCCGGTGAGTGAAGTGAGGAGCTTGATCGACTCGAGCCTTTGAGTGGATCGAATCTTTGCCTCGGAAAGCGGGATCCGACCAACTTGGTTGATCATTCGACCGGGTGCACGCGAAAGACTCGGTGGGTGTAGCCCCGAGCGGTCGTGAGCTGGTTGGGGGTTATCTGGTCAAAAGCGAGCCCGACCGACTTGGTTGGTCGGTTAGCTAAACGGCCGTGGTCGGCGGGAGGTCCAGATGCCTTCGCGAGAGGTTTGGTTCTCGAGTGCTCGTTTTACGTCGTGGCTAAACCTTGGCCGGGTCGCAGGGAGGTCGAGATGCCTTCGCGAGAGGTTACGGTTCCCGAGTGCTTTCGTTTTACGTCGTAGCTAGACGAGTTAGTAGGGCTGGTTTAACGCCGCACTAAGCGAGTTAGTCGGGCTGGTTTAATGCCGTAGCTAGGCGAGTTAGTCGGGCTGGTTTAACGCCGCAGCCTAGGCAAAGGGCATCCGTCCCGAGTCCTCGTTAGGCGAGGCTATCTGCGGAGGAGAGGCTGTGTCGGTCCCACATGTACGCCCGTCCCGCGGTGTGGGACACAGGAGGGTGAGCAAGCGCGTGTTTGCCATCGTCGGTAACACCGTGCTCGTGGAGCTACAAACGGGTTATCCGAGTGGGCCTGGGATCCCTCAGTGATCCTTAGCGGATTGTCCCTCTATTGGGCGTCCGACCAGCAGGGCGACCCATAAAAACCTTTCTTTACTCAATCCGTGTCGGACCCGAGCCGTTCAGTAACTTCGGCGCACTGGCCGCCCTTCGAGGGCTCATGGAGAGTTTGAAGTATGGTCTCGGACACGAGTTAAGGCGATTGGGTCGTCCGCCAACCCAACTAAAGACCCACCGAGGGTTCGCCTTGAACCCGCCTCGCCGACGATTCACTGTTGGGCGGTCGGGGATCCACTTGGTGGATTTTTCCCTAGGCACCCGCAACCAGGTCTTAATCGCGAGGCATTCACGCCCTCTCGCCACCTCGAGGCCGTTATGGCCCGGTGGGCTTTTCCTACCTGCTTCGGGTGGAGCCGGCCCGGAGGCGGAGATCGGGAGGTCGCAGGGGCATCCCGCTCGAAGCGATGCCCTGGCGCCTCCTGCTCGCATTTAATGCGCATGCGGAAATTAAATGCGAAGTGAAATGATTGGAAGTGATACGTCTCACCAGCGAGGCGGCGTGGCGGTTTGAGTGGACGGGTGACACTTCATCCGAGATGAGGTCTTGGCCAGCATCTGCCCGGTCGGGTGTGCGCTTGGCTGATGCCTGTTTTGGCTGGTGCCTATTCGGCGTCCATAAGTTTGGCGCTGGAGGGTGCTAGGGCACGCTTCTACCTTTGCTTTCGCTGCCCCTTTGCTTTTGCCTTCCTCGCCTCCAGCCTTTGCCTGAGACGAGAAAAAAGGAAACAAGGGAATCGGGAGAGAGTCTCTTACATTGCTCCCCTCCGATTTTCGTTTGCTTGCGCCCCGGAGATGTTGTGGTCGGAGTGCACCTTGACCAGTTCAAGGCCTTTCGGCTTTGGAGAGGAGGATTCCTCCCCAGAGGATGTCTCGAAGTGGAAATACCGCGAGGTCATGGAACCAGCCACGGAGGAAGGGGAGATCGTGGTGCCCGCGTGGTTTTATGAGCGCGGGTTTGGACTCCCGCTTCATCCCTTCGTCCGGGGGATGCTGCATTACTATGGGGTAGAGGTGCACCACCTCAACCCCAACGGCGTGCTCCACATAGCGATCTTCATGACGCTGTGTGAGGCATTCCTGGGGATCGAGCCCCACTGGGCGCTGTGGAAGTACTTCTTCTACGCCCGGTTGTGGAGAGACAAGGCGGCGGATGCTACGGCGTCTATGGGAGGGGCGGCCTGCAAGGCGCTCGACCACGGGTCGAGTACATCCTTGAAGTTTTAAATCGTCGAACCGGGTGGCACTCACGAGTGGTTCTCACTTCCGGAACCTAGGAGGCGGTGCCGGTCTTCACCGCCGTCTCCCGAGTTGAAGGACGAATGGGCCGGGCCCCGATCAAAGGGAGAAGAAGAAGGTGGCGCTGATCTGAGAGCAGATCAAGCTCCAGCATGAGCGGGGCCTGACCGGCGAAATTGTTGTACGTGCATTCATGAGGATGCGCGTGCAACCCCTTATGGAAAGGGTGCGCCCGATGTACCCGTATGGCGGGGCATCCGACCCCATGAGGATGGTCGCAGCAGCTTTCGCCGCTGTCGGAGCTTGAGGCGGTGGTGGCCGGTGTGCTAGTCGGGAGCGCCACAGTAGCGGCGGGTGGCGGCCCCGAACCTTTCTCGGCGGGGAACCCCCCGGATTTGGTGAGCCGTCCGATTCCTTTCCTCTTTTCCTTTCACCCCTTGGCCTTTAGCATGCGGTTTGATCGGCGCCTTTGTGCTCCCCAGGGGCTGGGCAAGATGGTGTTGCGCGATCTTGCTAGGGAGAAGCGGCGAGGGCCCGAACTGCGTGGCGGCGGCCACTGAAGAATCCGACCGCAAGCGGCAGGAGGAGGAAAGGGGGAAGAGGACGAGAGAGCGCGCGATTAAGGTCGCGGCGAGGAGGCCTCCGTGTCGATCGTCGATATGGCGTCTTGGAGTCGTCCTCGGCGGCAGTGGTGGCGGCCTGATGATCCGTATGAGGCCTACCTCGGGCCGCAGACCAGCGGTCAGCCCAACGAGGGTGCCAGCACCAGCGCCGCCATCGTCGGGTCCCAGGCAGAGGTCCCCCGAGGGGAGACGTCCCTGGGGAAGCGGAAGGGCGATTCGCCTCTGTCGGGGAGGTCGGCGAAGAGGACGCAGCAGCTGCTGCCGTTCTCTCGCTCGACGGTGGCGTGCTCTGGAGTGGAGGTGGTTCAGCGAGATCCGGCGCCGGGTCTGCCTTCGGCGGTGGTTGGGGCGTTGAACGCCAAACCATCGCTGTCAGCAGAATTGGGACCACCGTCGGAGGCTCCGGAGGGGTCGAGGCGTGAGGAGATTCTGGCACCCCTTGACTGGTCGAGGTCCCGGCCGGAGGTCGCAGGAGACGAAGGAGGACTTCCGCTGCCGCCGCCGAGACCTGTGCCAGCTGGCGCCATCCTAGCGCCTGTTGCATCCCTGACGTCGGGACCCAAAGGACCGACAGAGGGGGTGATCCAGACGCCGGAGGCGGTTGATACCGAAGTCGCGTGGAGGCGGCGCCGTCCACCGCGACCCTCGGCCCCGGCTCAGGCTAACCTTGTCGAGGCGGCGATCCGACCGGCAAGCCGTTGCTCGTGCTGGACATCGAGGCAGAGGCCAGGTCGTGGGGGGCCTGCCAAGAGGGTGCGCGTGGTGGAGGCTCACCGAGCGGATTCGGCGGTCTGCTTTGCCCTAGCTCGGTGACGGGCGCTGAAAATCATCTCTGACATCACCCGTCCGACCATCCAGGTAAGCTTGTCCGACCGCTTAGTTTCCGCCTTTGACTTGCTTTAGCGGCCAACAGGCTAAATGCAGCGCCTGGGCTTTTGCAGTCGTTAAAGGATCAGTCGGGAGAGAAGTCGGCGTCCCTCCACATTTTGCACGAGCGGATGATGGCCGCCGAAGGAGACGGTCGTCGGCCTCGAAGTCATGTGAGGCTCGAAGCTCTGGCGCTTGAGCGGGCGGAGGCGGAAGAGACCCGATGGGAGCTGCTCGAGAAGCGTCGGATAATCGAGTCCCAGGAGGTGAGGATATCCGAGCTCGAGGCACTGGCGAGGCCATGGCGCCAAGGATGCCGCCTGTTGCCGAGAAAAGGTCACAGCGGTCGGGGCGGTGCGCCTTCAAGGCGAGCGCAACCAAGCTTCGGTAGTCGGACTCCACGGGAAGGACACCTCGCGGCGGGCTGCCTGGCTAAGGCCGAGGAGGACCTCCAGCACCTGGAGACTTCCACAGCTAGTAAGCAAACCGATCCTGGTCCAGCCTTCTGCGATCGGATCGTTGAACCTTCTTTTTGACTTTGCTTCGATACGTAGAGTTGCAGAAGGATCTCAGCAATGCCGTGGAGGCGCAGAAGCTAGCGGTGGAGGAGCGTGATGCAGCGGTTATGTCACGCGCGGTGGCCTTGACGACGAAGGAGATGGCGGAGAAGGACTTGCTCGAGCAAACCGCCGAGTTGACGACCCTTCAGGTGGTCGGCGGGGAGATCCGTGATCAAGTGCTTGGGACCACCGGGCATGGTCCAAGCTCGCTTGCCGCCGCGCTAGCCCGTGTGCCGGAGCACGTCAAGAGCTCGGTGAGCGAGGGGATTGAGCTCGGGGCTTGTTCGGCGCTGGTCTTCGCCCTTTCCCACTACAGCGGCATCGACCTTGCCGTTGTCAGCAGCGGGGTCGCAGCGAACCGGACCGACGAAGAGGTCGAAGACTTCAGGAACGAGGCCACCCCGCACGCCGAGGTGATCGCCAGCCGGATACCACCGGAAAGCATCCTCCACCGATAGCAAGAAGAAAATTAGATACTTTGTAATGAACTGAAGTTTCATTTTTATCGGGTCGTTCCGTAGGCCTGATCCTGTTTTTCGCGCCTTTCCAAAGATGATGAACATTCGATGACCGCTTTTAGGAACCGCGGAGGTTGCATAAGCGTAGGTCGATACGTCAACACTTTTGGGGGAGGCTCGAAAAGGAACAAGGACCTAAGGAGCAAAATGCTCACTCGTATTTATCACAGGAAAGGAGTGTTCCCGACTAGCAGTTGCTTGAACCGGGTGGGCAATTCCTTCCACATAAGCGTTACTTGGCCCAGAACCAGCGGGCGTGGTCGTGGCGCTAAGGGTCGAAAGGGTTACCAGATTAGGTAGAGCCGAAACGGCGGTCAGATCACCGATCCATGTAAGTGCGAGGATCTGCGGCCCTCGAGCAGCGTGTGGGAACCAAGCTTGCGGTTTCCACACGACACTTGAATTCGGAAAAAAGAGGAAATGCGCGGGAATAAGGAAAAGCTCAGGGAAACAATTCGCCTTATCTTTTTCTCCGCGAGGTGAAGATGTCGTGGCGGCTGGGTCTTCTGCTCGGCCCTTGGGCGGCGTGAACAGTGATGCCCGCCGCGGGCCAACGCGACGATCGCTGGGGCGAAAATCGAAGAGTCGCGCTGCGCCTTCCTAGCCGAAGAAGGGTCCTTTCGCCCCGCCAGTCTCGTCGTATTTTAATGCGAGGTGGGAGACGTGGATCGACACGCCCCGTCGCGGGGCGATGGAGTTAATCTTGCGTCTTGTGCGTTGCGAGCAACACCGCTTCGACCGCTCTGCCCCGCGCATATAAATACGGCGCTGAGAAGCAACCATGCATTGCCATTCTTGCTGTCTTCCTACTCTCCCTTTGCCTCTTCGCGATAAGGGTGGGGAAGGGGAGAAGACTCAAGTGGTGATGGCGAGCGGGGGCGACGATCGGAGGGCCGGCAAGCGGGAGGTGGCGGCGGATCCCCTGGGGTCGGACCCCAAGAGATCCTGCACCATCGCTCGGTCGTACTAGCGTGCGAGGAGAGGGGGGCTCGCACTGCCCCTGTCGACCTTCCGCATCAGGGATCCTCTTTCGGAGTGAGCTTCTCCGCTCAATGCCGGGATGGTTTTGATTCCGACTTATTGACGCCGAGCTTTTCCTTCTTCAACTGCGAGCATCTAGCTCGGGATCGGGCGGTCGTCGGCGCCGCCGCGCGATCGCCCTCGGCGGGGGCGGCACCGGGGGCCGCTCCGGATGCTCCTCCGACCGCCTCGGCGGTCCCTCGAGACTCGAGCCGCATCTGTGATGCGGCCGAAGCCTCCTGCGGATCCCGAGCCGCGGCCGCCCGCCAGGGCGGAGATCTTTGCGGCGGCTGGCACGGATCTGAGCCTGGAGGAGAAGCTCACCGAGGCGCGAGAGGCGTTGCGGCGGCGTTTGGGCGGTGCATGGAGGAGCTGGCCAAAGTGCCGAGCGCTGGACCTGGCGAGATCTCATGAAACGTGCTTGGTCCGGCCTTGAGAGCATGGCGGGCTTGTGCCAGGGGGTGGAGCTGCGGGAGCAGCCGGGCGTAATGAGCCAGACATTACACCTTTGGCCTCTCCGCGCTAGCGCCAACGCTTTGACCTACCCGCGCCCTCGCAAGTGCTCCGCTCGCGAGGGCGAGGTCGCCGCTGCCGTGTGGAGTATGTCTTGGCTTTCTTGCGGCCGCAATGCCACCTTCGACCCGATCGCGACCGTCGGTGGGGTCGAAGGAGACGCACGGGCGCTGGCTAGAGGCTGGCCGTGGCGAGAGATCATGGCGAGGCTCGTCGCGGTCGACGCGAGTAGCGACGACTCGAGGGCAACGACTTCGCCGGATGAGCCTCCAGGCGGTCGTGTCTAACTTTTGCTTCTCGAAGGTGTAATCATGTATATGTCTGATGTCATGGACTTTTGGGGGATTTTGCTAGATATTTCGCATTTCTTTTCTGTAATGTACGCTCATCGAGCGACCATAGCCTTTAGGAACCGCGGGGGTTGCTAGGCGTGGAGTCGGAGTGCAAAGGAGGCAAATCACGGCGGCAAAAACCCAAACGATCAAAAGACGCGTCGAGATCGACCATGGATCACCTCGCGGGTTTTCCCTTTTCCACGAGGCGCTACTTATAACAGTAGTCGCTAGGCGCGAGGCCATAGCGCCCGGGTTGAGAGGGTCACCGCTTCATAAGGGATCTAACGCACGGTCGGATTGTCTTAAATAACATACAAGCAAGCGACCCCGAGCCGCTGTCGGCGCGAGGACCGAGATGTGGTCGTAGCAACAACACTTCGAACCCGAGGGATTTGATAAAACGTCGCGAATAAAGATGAAGGTCGAGGCGAATCTCCTTAGCTTCTCAATATCGAGCGTTTGACCGCAGCGTGATCCTCGGCTTGTTGAATCGAGAGGTGCCGAGTCGGAGGATCCCCATGGCGCTTAAGGGCCGGACGGCACATGTTCATAACGACAACATGCTCTCTGGGCTCCGGAGCTCGATAGCCGGCCTTGGCCCCCGGGTCCCTCGGGTCGGGGATGCCGCGGGTCAGTACCGCCACTGCAGTGATGCTCCAACGGGCGTGGGGGAAGCACGGAAGACCGTGTGACCCCCCGGCCAGTTGTTGGAGAAAAAAGCCATCAAGGAGGGAGATGGGAATCCGGAGATCACGAAGATGACGCGCGAGGCCCCTACCTGGCGCGCCAACTGTCGGTGTTTCGTAGAACCGGCAAGTAAATTTGTAAGTCTAGGGGCCGCGCGTCCCCGCTCCTTGAATGGTTAGACTCGGGAGTCCAAGATGTATACTGGTTCGGGCCGAATATCCCTACTTCGGTTAAGTGGTGGTGGATCTCATTGCTCAAAGTATGGCGGATTACAAGCGAGAGCTAGGGCAGGCCCTTAACGCTGTTCGAGTAGGGGAGCTGAGGGCTCAGGCGCTCACTCGGGGGCTGGGTGAGTCGGATGGCGAATGAGGTAAAATGAGAAAAGCGGATCCGTCCCCTTCCTAGAGGGCTGCCTCCCTTTATATAGTCGGAGGGGGGTTACACGGAATCTGGAGGAAAGATGTAGGGGTATACTATGCAGGGAGTCCGGTCTTGGTCTTGGCGCTGACAGTCATTTATCCATCCCACGCTTGGGTTGGTAGACACAACAGACGGTGTTCCATTGGGAAGGTCTTGCGTCGCCTTCAATAAGCTTGTCGAGATCTTGGCGTTGCTTATCTTGTGCCTGATACCGCCTTGAGGCGGGCGTGTCCTCCATTGTGCACGACGGGGTGAAGGGGTCGTGCTTGACTTAGCGACCCCGGTGTTGTCTCGAGAAGGGGGCCTGGATCGGCGGCAACTGGAGTTGACCGTTAGCGGCGGAGACTTACAGGCTCCGTCAGGGAGTTTAGTCGGGCAGGTAGGAACACCCGACCAGGTTACTGGTCGGGGCATCTTGAGACGCCTGTCGGTAGCCGGTTGGGGTGCCCCTGTAGAGGCTTGATTGAGACCGAGTAATCGCCGTGTCCCTTTGGGCCTAGAGATGGACCCAAGATGGTTCATCCGTGATCCAAATTATATTTAGGGATAATCCCATTTGCGAGGGGCGGAGGCTTTGACAACATCCCTTCTAGCACTCTGTATCATCGTCGGTCGGACTCACGAGTCGGATGGTGAAGAAAATGATCTTGAAATAGATGTATACTTCGCTGTGGGGTACCCCTGGTAGGAGTATTCGTCACATAGCGTTCAGACGTTTTGGCTCATTTTGTTGTCTTTTCCCATCCTGTAGCTATGTATCGAGAACGTTCATATTATGGTGGTCCTGAATACACCTGCAATAGGTGCTGTGCTATTCTCTGGTATCAAGAAAGGATACAGAACAGGAGTTTGTATGGACAACATCGTATTGTTTATAACCCTTGTTGCCATGGGGGAAAAATCTCTTTGCCTCCACATAAAAAGTTCCTTGCGTTGCTACAGGACCTTATATGCTTTGATGGAGGCCCCTGATCTAATAGCTTCATGCGGATGATAAGACAATATATTTCCCTCTTTGCTTTTGCTTCTCTTGGAGTCAATATTGATAACAGCATAAACACCGGCGATGGTCCTTATGTTTTTCGCATTAATGGGGTCGTACATCATCGTATTGGATCTCTTTTACCTAAAGCTGGTCATCAGCCCAAATTTGCTCAACTCTATATCTATGACACACCGAATGAGCTTCAAAATCACCTAGATATTTTGGGAGTTATTGACCCTAATCGAGAGCAGCCTGACCCCTTTGTGGTCACGGCCCTTATTTCTATGCTGGATAATTGTAATCCTATCGTTCAGCAATTCAGGCTTGCCCGTGATAGGCTACAATCACCTAACGCTCTTGAGATTGCTATTAGATTACTTGGTCCGTGCAAGAAAGACAATGGTCGATATGCTCTTCCAATGGTCTCGGAGTTGGCTGCTTTGGTGGTTGATGGTGTTTCTCCATATGTTTGTGCATTAGACGTGATTATCCAGTCGCACTCTGGTGAGTTCAAGCGTATCTCACCGGTGCATCCAACTTTAAAAGCCTTACAGTATCCGTTGCTTTTTCCTTATGGTGATAAGGGTTTCCATCTGGGTATAAAACTGAGAGAGATTGATGACCATCCGCTCGGCAATCGTGAGGATATCTCCATGCTGGAATACTACTGTTATGAGTGCCACTATCGTAAAGATGAACCTAATCCATACACCTGTTGCGGTAGACTTTCGGATCAGATTGGTGTTAATGCCTATTCATGTGTTGAGTCCAATCGCTTGTCCTTTCATTTCTATAATCAAGATAGACTTAGATCTGAGACTTATCAAGGTATATTTGATGCTGTTTATAAAGGAAATAACCTTGGCAAGGATATTGGTATAAAGACCATGTTGCCATCCAGTTTTACTAGAGGAAAAAGATATATAATTCAAAATTATCATGACTCTATGGCAATTTGCAGAGCATATGGCCCACCCCAGTTATTTATTACTTTTATGTGTAATTCTAAGTGGCCAGAGATAATTGAGGCAATCCGGTTTGTCCCAGGTCAGAAACCGCATGATAAACCTGATATGATTACGCATGTCTATCATATGAAACTAGATGAATTCATTTCTAATATTAAAGATGGCACTATATTTGGCCCTGCTCGTGCTGGTACGTCTTCTTTTTTCTGTTTTGTCTCATTCGACTTTTTATCCTTTGCCTTCCTCTAAAATCCATATTTACTTTTACATCCGTATTCATTTTGTTCCAGTTGTATACTCCGTCGAGTTCCAGAAAAGAGGTCTTCCCCATGCTCATATGCTTGTGTAGTTTTCTGTACAAGATAGAGATCCATCTCCGTCTTTCATTAACAGTATTATTTCTGCCAAATTGCCTAACATATCAGCTGATCCATTAGGTTATGCTCTTGTTGAGGAATTCATGATTCATGAACCGTGTGGTGATCTTAACCCTAAGTGTCCTTGCATGAAAGAAGGTCGCTCATCAATAGATCATGATGGGTTTTCTATCTACCGACGACGTGATGATGGTAGATTCGTTATCAAACATGGAATAAGGCTTGACAATAGATGGGTGGTACCTTATAATCTACAATTGCTAAAGAAATATCAGCCTCATATAAATGTAGAGTGGTGTAACAAGACATATCTTGTTAAGTACCTTTTCAAATATATTACGAAGGGACATGATTGTGCAACAATGACCCTTTATACGATTCCTGGTTCGGTTGATAGTCTATTGCCTTCACGACAAAGAGCCAATGCACATACAAGACACTCTAGCCATACTAGGGTCGATGAAGATAGACTTACTATCGATAGTGATGATATTGGTCGAAATAAAGATGAAGGTATTAATGAAATTGCTTAGTACGTTAAATCACGATATCTATCTTCATGTGAGGCCTATTGGCAGATATTCAGCTTTGATATACATGGTAGAACACCGTCTGTAGAATGCTTATATGTGCATATGCCTGGGATGCATATAGTCACATACCATGAGGATATTGAACTCGATACCATTATAGAAGATCCTAATTCAGATAAGACAATGTTGACAAAATGGTTCGTCGCTAATCAAAGATTGTCCTCTGCAAGAGAACTCACGTATTGTGAATTCCCAACAAAATGGACATGGCATCCTGATAGAAACAATGGTCAGAAAGGAGAAGAGGAACCAAAATTGGCATGTTACGTCATATCCATCCCAGTACTGGTGAAACTTTTTACTTAAGGATGCTACTAATGGTTGTTCGTGGTGCTAAATGCTATGAGGATGTTCAGACATATGCAGGTGTTCTGTATAGTAGCTTTCGTGAGGCATGCAAGGCTCGTGGCTTGATTGGTGACGATACTAAGTGGGCTGCTCTATTTGATGAAGGCATTGTATGGGCGATAGTGTATCAATTGAGGAATCTATTTATGATGGTTTTAGTGTATTGTGATGTCGGTGATGTATGTGCTTTATTCGATAAATACTGGAAATATATAGCGGATGATATTGGCTATAGAATGCGTGCCTCTGTTGAGGCTGAAGATTACATTGTTCCTGATGTTCTCTTACAAGATAGGTTATTGCGTGAGCTCAACGTTATGTTTTTAAGTAATAATTTGTCGATGTCATCTTATAACCTTCCGATGCCATCCACCTCCTCGGATCATGGATCTGCTAATCGATTAATTCTTGAAGAACTGTCTTATGGCGAAATAGAACTTTCTATGCAAGCTGATTCCATGTATGCCATCCTCAATCATGACCAGCGTAGTATATATGACACAGTGATGTCCAGGATAGTATGCCATGAAAAATGTGTTTTTTCACCCCTGGCCATGGAGGGACAGGAAAAACATTTCTATGGAATGCTATCATTACAAAATTCAGATCTCAATCACAAATTGTGCTGGCTGTTGCATCATCTAGGGTAGTTGCTTTGTTATTACCGGGTGGACAAACTGCTCACTCTAGATTCCGTATACCACTTGATATTCATGAAAGAAGCTTTTGCAATATACAAAGAGGCACTATTCTTGGAGATCTACTTAGAAAAGCAACATTGCTTCTATGGGACGAGGCTCCTATGACACATTAGCTGTGCTTCTAGGCCCTCGATCGTACTCTACGCGATATACTCTCTCTTGACAATCCGGTTAACGCTGACAAACCATTCGGTGGTAAACGATCCTGTTAGGTGGCGATTTCAGATAGGTGCTTCCTGTTATCGAAGGTGGTGGCCGAGCCGATATAGCGGCAGCTTCTCTTATCAAGTCCCCACTATGGACCGTGAACATGCGCCTTATAAGTCCTACTTTAACTTTAGAAGAAAAACTCAAGATGCAAGAATTCACCCAATGGGTGCTTGATGTTGGAGAAGGCCGTATAGCTACACATAAACAACCAGGAAGTTCAGACCAATCATGGATAGATATACCCTCGAATTTTTTATTGAGACTGGAAGGGGACAAAATAGCCGCTATAACACGGTTGTGTATGATGATTTTAGCAATAATTATGATGATCCTATGTATTTAGCACAACATGCTATTATATGCCCTATCAATTCAATTATCGATCAGGTGAATAACAACATGCTTGCTAGAGTCCTCACAGATATAAGAGATTATTTAAGTTATGACACAATTGCCAATACACAAGAACAGCCTGCTGACATTGATCTTTTATATCCACCGGAATTCCTCCATTCAATTGTCAGCAACAACTATACTCAACATAGACTCTCTTTAAAGATCGGTGCTCCGGTTGTCCTTCTCAGGAATATTAATCAATCTCTAGGACTGTGTAATGGCACACGCTTTATATTGACTAGACTCAGTGATCAGATTCTAGAGGCTAGAATCATGGATTAGAACACATGTTGGCCAAACAGTATGTATACCTCGGGTTGTTCTTAATGGTACAAGCTCAAGATGGCCTTTTACTCTACAACGAAGACAGTTCTCTATTAGACTTTGCTATGCGATGATGATCAATAAGTGCCAGGGACAAACCTTGAGTAAAATTGGGGTCTATCTAAGAAACCATGTCTTTACGCATGGGCAATTTTATGTTGCTGTTTGTAAAGTTACATCCAGAGAAGGACTTGTCATACTTATTGAGAATGAAGACAGAACAGCTGGCTCAACAACTCAAAATATAGTCTATCATGAGATCCTTCCTTTTGTTTAATTATTATTGTGTTTTCTTCAATTGTTGTGTACAGCGTTCTGCTACTCTCTGTACAAATTTATCTGTGCTTTTTCCTTTCCGTTACTGTAATATTTGTTCACTAATAAAAAAACTATTTTTTTAATATCACTGTTCCTATTCTCTAATTGTTCAGCACAGCTTTTAACTTGATCTTCATATTGTATAGATTCTTATCCCTACTCTGCATATATTTACTCGGTGTATACAATTGTTGTATTGTTCCTTACTATTCTGTGCAGTCCTCTACGTATCTCTCTTCTTGTATTACTCTGTACAGCATTAGTGCTCGTGGTTTTATCCTCCTATACCTCATATATTAGTGTTCCTTGCTTCTAATGTACATGCATTTTCGCTGTACATATGATCAGGCGAAGTTTATTCATGTTTTCACACTTTCTTTATACATCCCACTTTATATAGCCTTTTATACGCTTCTGTTGCCTCCTTTTTTTTGCCTTATCCTTCCCATTTATTATGTTCGTCACTAGCTGTACTATTGCTGCTGAAATTACTATTGTTTCTATAACTTTCGATGCCTTACCTATTTTCGTTTTTAAACTTCGTGCATCTCTCTCCCTGTATTAGCCTATATAGTGTTGGTACTCTATTTTTCTCCTCCTATACCTCACATGTTGACGTTTCCTACTTTTGGTGTATATACATTTTCGCTACACATATAATCAGCCGAAGTTTATTCGTGTTTTCGCACTTTCTTTATACATCCCATTTTACGTACCCTTTTATACACCTCTACTGCCTCATTTTTTTGCCATATCCTTCTCATTTGTCATATTCGTCACTAGGTGTGATATTGCTGGTGAAATTACTAATTTTTCTATACGTTTCGATGCCTTGACTATTTTCCTTTTTATACGCAGATGGAGTATACTTTACTCAAGGACATCTCTCAAGAATCACATCGTTGGCGTGTACGTGTCAGAGTAACTCGATTTTTGGAATATGTAGATGAGAACAAACCTGAAAAAATTCTACGACTTGACCTGGTTTTCCTTGATGGGCAGGTTAACACTATACTACGATTTCCTTTCGTACTTCGATTCTTGCTGTTGTATGCCTTCGTCTAATAATGTTATGTTTCTATTTTAAGGCTACTATGCTGGATGCACAAATCCTCGAACGTCATGTACCACGCTTCACTCCTTCGCTAAAGGAGGACTCAATATACTATATTGAAGACTTCGAAGTTACGGATGTGCGTGCCACTTGTAGACTTGTTAACAGCCTATCATGGCTCGATTCACTGCTCATACTAGGGTTAAAGAACTTTCTGTTGCTCCAGAAAGATTTCCTATGTATGCTTGCTGCCCTGTCTCATTTGAGGTGCTTAGGACCAGGGTTAATGAAAGGTTTCTCTTATTTGGTACTGTCTATTACTAAATAGAAACCTGAACTTTTATTATTCGACTATTATACATCCTCTACTAACACTTATTTGAACACAGATACTTTAGGGATTGTCATGTCTATCTCACATATAAAGATTGTCACTATCAGAGGCACTCAAAAGCCTATACGAAACATTGAAATCACAGATGGCATGTTCGTATCTTATGAAATCTCAATACTTATTGTCTTTTATTATCATAAGGAACATATGTCCATAGACTAACATTTCACCATCAAAGAGAAAATACAGAGATCACATTGTGGGGAACACACGCAGTCCATTTTGAGGCTGATACTGTTCAACGTGAATCACGACGCCGCCCCATAGTTCTTTTGCTGGTTGGTTTGACAATAAAACTACATAATGATCAGTGTTTCTTCTTTACTGCCCTTATTCGCCTTTCTATGTCGATTTAGGATAAATCCTAATCATAGTGATAAACATGTTATGTAGTTGATACACTGTGGGGTTGTTGTTATTGCTGAAACCTGCAATGTAAGGTTAGATTATATACATAACTAATATGGATTTTCAACTTAAAAACGATGATCCATTTGACCAATTAACGTTTGCATTTGTTGATACTATTATGCAGACTAGAATTATTGTGCCTTCCCAAAAGTATGATGTTTTCCTTCTAAAACTGTTGTACCTTGTCCCCCCCTCGATATTAACCTTAACCTACTATAGATAGATGTTATTTCTTAGCCCTACTACAAATAAATGTTATTTCTTAGGATTACTTGAAACTTTCACTCCAACAATTTTGATAGAGGATACAAAATGAATCTCAATACAAGAAGCAGTCTTGAAGCATGATACGAATGCTGATCGAAAAGATATACAGAAAATTTGCTTCACAATATAATAAACCATGTGATTCTGTTTACTGTGATATTTAATGTAGCTACAGAAAAGAACATGACCCAGTATTGTTTAGTTGTTATCATAATTAGATGACCCATGGCTGTAGATGCGAGTGTGCCGGTGTCCTTTGCCTTGTGATATTTTTAGATCATTTACTGTGCTATGCTGGATGTTTCACAGATCTATTGGTTATTGGTAACATACTATTTTCCCTAGCTATAACAGACAATTTGTCCTTTTTCAGGACAACTCGCGCTCCAAGGTAGTACTATCTACCGATGGTACACAGACCCTTTGATTTCGGAGGCGACAGCTCTACTAGATAGGTCAAAAATCTGATACTTCTTACACGCTATCATTCGTATACATATCGATCCTTGCCTGTATCCCATTCTTTCATTTCTTAATCTATCACTACGTCTTCCATACGAATTGGCTTAATTCATTAGCTTTTTCTAATACAACGCTTTGTCTTTTCATATATATTATTTTCCTTATTATTATCATACCACCGACCATTCAATTTATATTAATTCTCAGCTATCTATATCATAGTGTCGCAAATATACCATGCGTAGGGGTGTAAACGAATTCGGGTTGAGTTCGGGTAGTAGGTCATCCCATACCCTACCTAATATTTTTTCTCACGAATGCGAATGCAGACACAGTAGTAAAAATCGGGTAGAATCACGGTAACAGTAGTATTTTCTACTTGACGGGTAGAAATCGGGTTCGGGTAGTGTCTTGGACGGGTATAATACAAACAACGGGCACTTCATCGGGTAGTGTACGAAATACCTAGAATCGAAACACGCGATGAAAACAATCCAACTATCACACTAGTACATCACATAATACAAAGTCCAATACATAAAGTGAAATTTACATACATAGTTCAACACATAGTTGAATTGGAGGAGAGGAACTTGGGGCAATCCCAAAGGAATAGGAGATAATGACAATAGTTTTGAACAACGTGAAATCACAAGCATCTGTAGTCTAGGAAACCAGGTCATGTGCTCCTCTTGTTTAGGTTGATAGCAAGTAGAACATAATTGAGACATTTACCTTGTCAGAATTTTATAAATTTTTTTGAGTGTGATCATGATCTCAAATTTTTATGAGAGATTACTAATTTCATCAGTATCATTATATAAAATTTTAAAATTTTTGTAACATAGTTTGGATAATTTTTCATTTCGTTCAAATTTGCCGATAAGCCTTTTAACGAGACGATAATCTTGTTGAATTTTAAAACTTCATGACATTTGATCATCATCTGAAAATTTTATGACAATATTATAGATATTTCAGGACCATCCACAAAAATTTCAAATTGTCATTCGGTTCAAACTTGCCGGTCAGCGTTTTATCAGGATAGTAGCAATGTTTGAATTTTTAAAAATTTCTCAGATTTGATAATCACCTGAAAATTTAATGAGAACATATTTGATGTGTCAGGAACCTTCAAAAAAATTTCAAAATTTTTCAATATCGTTTGATCTATTTTTTGGTCAATGCAATTTCGTCAAAATTTGGGAATTAGTAGTACCCGCTGGGTACCCGAATTGTGAAAATTATCCTGCACCGTACCACGGTATTGCCGATCCGTACCCTACCGAACCGAACCTAACCTACCGGGTACTACCATACCGTGCCATTCACCCGGCGGGTAGTGTAAAATAGCTTTCCATTAGGGTAATTTTGCATCCGAGATGCGAATGCAGGTCGCATTGCAAACCCATTTACACCCCTAACCATGCGAGATAAAATGGATAGGGCAGGCAGCTCTACAGAGATAGGCTGTTCCTGTAACACTACAACAGATCTCTAATCTTAATCCACATGATGTTGTGGTAAGTACATCGTCATATTTACTGTACAACAACCTATTTATCTTATACTTTACGAATCTAAGAACCTATCTATACTATTGAACTTGTGTTTGTATAACTAGGGGAATGGCTACACAGTCCGCATTGCTATCCTAGCTAGAACTTGCTCTAGGGCAACCATGGTGGTACTTAGTGTGTACTATTTGCAAAAGAACAGTTAATTCTGAGACAGAGAACTACAAATGTTCAAAGTGTGGCTCCACAACAGCTGAACCCGATATATTACTCTTATTTTTCTACGTTTGATTCTTTTCATACACTGATATCACCTTGTGTTAATAATTACTCAACATATTAATTGTGATAGGTATAGAGTTACTGTCCATGGTGTTGATCCTGATGCAGTGTTCAAACCAGAAGCCTCCATAGCAGAATTCATCTTCTTTGCAGAAATAGCCGAGCAATTAGTTGGATGCCCAGTGCTTCAACTTCTGAAATCTGGTAAAAGTCCCGAAGGCTTCATTCTGTCTCAGATCTCGCATATCTATGGAAGACAGCATGATCTGCAAGTCTCAGTAATACGGAGAGCCTTACAGCGTTTGAAAATATCATACCAAGTTGATTCTATCTCCCCTGTCCTCTATGTATCAGGAAGTACCTCTGCCACTGCAAAAGTGCATTATGATTCCCCTATTACCCTGTCTACCGATAGCATTGCACGAGATAGCTCTGTAATTGATCAATCTGTAACTGAAACAGCGACAACGCAGCTTGTCACAACTGAGATACATCTTCAAACATCAACGATTCCCTCAACTTACTCTACCCATTGTCCAGTTTTGGGTTCCTCTCAGGCTCACATTCACCCGGTTGACTCTGAGAAAGATAAGCTTTTTTCTGGCCACGAACCTATAACATCGGCTGCAACTCTCTTCACTGATATGCCTCAAGAGGTTTTTGAATCTCTCAAGATTAATTCTTATTCCTCCACTTTATTTTTCAATCTACATCTTGTCGATCTGCATCTTGTCCTATCTACGTGTATATATCTTTCTTTAGAACATTTGCATTATTGTCATCTTTCTATCTTCACAGTATTTATGCCATTCATATGTATTCTGTCTTGCGAAAAGCTACTTACATACGACAAAACAAAGACTGTTGTGTTACTGATTCATAACCAAACAGTCATCATGTCTTAGATTTTCACTGCTCTTACTGTGTATTATAGAATCTATACAAGATACAAAACAACCTTCGCTTATTTATATCTATAACTTCTCCTTATGTGAATATCTCAGGGAACACCGCCGTCGCCCCAAGTAAGTCACTATAGGCATTACAAAACTGTACCTCTTATTAGTCACCATACAATATTAGTATTATTTCAAAGCTCACTTCTATTGCTTACAGATGTTGTCTACGATGCAATCTTCGCTCAAGAGATCACTAAGTACTGATGATCCAGATCTCACCACTACCAAAGACCATACAGAGTTATGTTTCTGTTGATATCCATCCGTGCATAATTTCTATAATCATCTTTGATAAAAGTGTTGACATAGTATTCTCGTTTGCATATATGATCTCAGAGTTATCAAAGAAAAAACCTCTGTTAGGAGAAGACTGTTTCAAGGCAAAACACCTGACTCACAGTAGAACAAGTAGACTCATAAACAGTCTTTTTCTTTATTGCTTACATTCTTATTTGTTATCCTCCATTGCGGCACCTTCAGGCGTTCTCTGGTCCTCACAGACCTAGGTTTCCAAAGCTGGCCGATCCCGTTTTGTCTTCATTGGCAACAAACTCTATACTATATGTATTTCCCATTACGATTATATAACTCCGTATCCAACCGCACAGACCTTAAATGGTATATACACCTATAGCTGTCATTTTTTGACGTATTTAAGTCTATGTAATATCGATCTCCACTAACTGTGTTTCTTATCCTTTTAACTCGCTGTAGCAATAGTCGTTGTCCTTTTGCTATCGGTTTACTTTTGCTATACCGTATTGCAACAATGTACTACCTATTGAATGCTTAATGGCTCTCTTACTTATCCATGTCCTTGATTATATTTTATTGATTACCTCATGACCTACATGTACCAAGAAATTATATTACATATCATACTATATTCTGTGTTTGAAACTCATATTTCCAGAATAAATTCTATTACTTTAACAAATTCCCATACAAAATATGAAATGTTCTAAATCGATGGCCGTTCATAGCCAACACATTATACAACAGATTTCTGCCAAAAAAACTTTTATTCATCAACCCTTTGAAACTCTACTTCAATCTTTATAATATCGATCTCTACTAACTGTATTTCTTATCCTTTTAACTCACCGTAGTAATAATCATCATCCTTTTACTGTCAATTTACTTTTACCATACCATATTGCACCGTTTCATCGAATTCTATACAATAGTATAGACAAAGCTATCAGTTTCATCATTTTCAATTTAATCTTCCCTGAGACACTCAATGGTGTGCCAGACTTAATCTCGCTAACCAGTCGTCCATAGCTTTCCTTATATGAGCACCAACATGGAACTAATACCGAATTCTTCACTCCGCAACGAATTCTTCGCTCAGCCAATGCCAACGTATACACAAACACCACTGCCTTATGTTCATATACGTGCGCAAGAACTACCTAGTGATAGTCTATATTGAAAAGGAATCTAGCAATGAAGTTCAATTATTATAAAATTATTAACTTTTACGATTTGCTCGGTAGCCGTAGAGCTAAATTTAAATTAATAAGGATGTAATTTTCTTCCATGTTTTCAAACATATTTAGGTTTTATTATACATGCTACGACATGTATGTAACGGATTGCCCTTTTTCAGGGGGTGTGTATAAATACTTTCATAGTTACCCATGATTTTAGCTGTAGGTAACCAAATGTACATTGCTAGACATAAGAGCGAAAGCGAATATTTCATAGAGAATTTAAGGGACTAACGACCAGAATTTTACAAAAAGGTGCGGCTGGCACCAAATACATTACAAAACACCCACAGGAAAGACTTGAGCAGATAGGTCAAGGCTTCAAAACCAAACTTCTTCGCCATCTACGATCTCCTAGAACTCGCCAGCTTCATTAAAATCTAAAGGGGATTAGAAGGCAAGGGTGAGTACACAACAATACTTAACAAACCACATGGAAATTCTGAATACTTCATGCAGGGATAAACAAAGGTAGGCACAAGTTTTGAATATTGTGGATGCAAGTTATTAAATACTAGTTTTATTTTACATTTGAAACACAAACCACGTAACAGGAAATATCATGGGGGTTATTTGCAAAGCTCAAATTTACGACAAGTTCTATTTATGAAAACTACTTGAACGCGGTTACAAGAATCATCCTAGATTAACTCAGCTTCATTAATCGAAAGCACGGCGTATTCGAATACCATTGATATCACTATGCAGAGCTGCTCAACTTTACCCACAAGATATCTTCAGCCGTTAGTGCCACACGTGATTAACATGCAACTTAAATGCATGCGGCCAGACCGAGATGATCATAGCCTTTTATTGGACTTCTCTTCTTTAGCTCCTACCCAGTAAGCTACAGGGATTCACAGTCTCCAGGACCCACTGGCCAAGGCGGGAGACACGATCTCGTCAACTATGGATACCTACTGTTATGAGAACCAGTGAATGGCCACCCCATTCTAGTTCCACCCTAGTCGCTCCGTGATCCATTCTCTCTCCAGAATGGTATCTACCTCCTATAGGTATTCCAAAGGGAAGTATAATGTACCAAACTATGTTGGAACAGGTCAGTAGGGCTGACCGGCCCAACTTATGGTTGAGCGGGAACTAAAGTTATTTACTTTGCCCAAGACATCGGTCCTTAAGCGCCTGAGACTCAGCCGATTACATACCACAAGCCATGGTACCCACTGTACCAACCACCACACCCCATCCTGGCTTTGTCATCGATTGAGGGTTGGACCAGCATCTACCTTCTGTGATTAGCCCAACACTGTCCTCCTAACCGTGGCGGTTTTAAAAATCACCTGAGTCATCTCTCATAGATTTTTAAATAAAAAGAGCTAAAGTGAAATTATATTATCTACTAATCTACGATGGTCCAATATTTTATAGCCTAAGGTTAAAAAGGGACTACAACGTAACAATAGGTTTAATATCGGGTTATAACTAATCATGTCATTCTAAACTATCTCCTTTTTAGTTTTCTAAAGTACCAGAAATAATGCGATGCGAAAAGTATACATATTATTGTAATGGAATTGGGTTCAACATGTTCAAGGGGTGTGACTTGTCTTGCAGGGTCGAGAGTTCTCAGTTGTAGTCGTGGCCGACTCTGGACAGCTCTTGCTCCTGGTACAGCTCCAGGTACGGCTCCTGCTCCGAGAATTGCTCCAACGTCGGATCTAGCGCAAGAAAACCAAACCAATACATAAACAATTAAAAACAACCAAGGGAGAGAAAGCAGAAAAAGAATTAGAGAGAAAATGGTTGAAAATAGGTTATAAGGGCATTTTGGGGATTTTAGGGACTGGACTCGGTGAAACAGAGATTATTTTTGGACTCAGTGGCTCGAACTAGTCAAGAATATGTATTTTTGGATTTTTGGGAATTTTTGAAATTTTTTTCTATATTTTTGATTAATTTCGGATTTATTTGAAAATTAAAATATGAAAATTAAACAAAAATAAAAAGTAATTCGGGGGTGGGCCACATAGTAAAACGGGCCCAACATCATGCGACCTCTGGCGTGCCAGCGCCGCGGCAGGTGCATGGCGCATCGTGCATGGAGCCCATGAGTCTTTGAGCCAACCCACGCAGGAGGCCAAGCGGCGAGCCCGACAGGGGAGTGAGGTCGACGAGTAGGGGCCGCTGGCAGAGAGAGAATAGGGATGGCAATGGGGAAATTCTCCGTGGGGAGTACATCCCCATCCCCGTCCCCGTTTGCGGGGACTGTTTTTCCCCGTCCCCATTTGGGTATGCGGGGAAAAATCCCTGTTTAATACCCGATTAGACATACTATTCTAATTTGTTGTCAACCAATGAATGGATTAAAAAAACAATCTTTCAAGTTCCAAGTTGAAAGCATATGAATATTCTTTCTTACACAACATAGGAAATAGTTCAACACAACAAAATGAATAAATAAATATACATTATCTTTAAGTCTTAAAAATTTGTTTGACAAATATATATTTCAGGGTCCCAAGGAAAAATCCGTCCTATCCCCGTCCCCACCATTCCCGACGGGGAAAGGATTTCCCCATATCCATCCCCACGGGGAACAAAACCTCCTCATCCCCACCCCCTAATAGGGGAATTCCTCACCGGGGAATGGGGCCCCATTGCCATCCCTAAGAGAGAAGGGAGAGGCGAACACGTCAAGTGGTGCGCGGCGGACACGGGAAGATGATGGTGGCCTCTGGTCTTGAGTCACGGGAGGAGAGGTGGCGAGAGGAGGAGAGCTCACCATCGAACTCAAGGCGGGAAAACTCGAAATGGCGGGGTTTATACTGCACGGAGAAGGGCACCGAGTCATGAGGTCGGAGGCCAGCTGGCAGAGGGGCACTCAGGGAGGCGGAGGTGGCCTTGTGTCGCGAGGGAGCGGAGGGAACAGAGGCGGTGGGGCGGTTTTAAATAGATTCTATAAATACTAAAATATTTATAAAATCTATTCAAAAGAGTTATAAAATCTAAAAATTTCAATGAGTTTCTAATATGAAATTATAAGTTTAAATCAAGTTTCAAATCTGAAACTTGATTTAAAATGAAATTCAAAATAATTTTAATTGAGTTTCAAGAGGCCAACTTCAAAGTTTCACAAGTTCCAGGGAAAAAACAAATGAAAACCAGTGTTACATAAATTTTATGAGATTTGTCAAATATTAAAAAAAACAAGCGTGTTTCACAGGATTCGTATATCTGGATGAAACACTATAAAACCTCATGAAACTTATGTGTGAAATTTAGCTTTGAAACATGAAACGTACTGAAACATAGTCGTGTATATTATCAATATCTGATAAAACCGTAAACATAAACATGAATTTATATGATGAAACCATATGTAATGTATTAATGAAACATTCATGGAACGTCACGAAACTTATCCGTGAAAAGCATCCCCCACAAAGAAGCTCTCTCTTATCCCCCCAACTCTTCCTCACGAGCCCAACGACACCAAAATCACTTGTAAGAAAGGAGAAGAATTGCAAGCAAACTAAGAGACAACGATGAAGTCGACCATGGCGAGGCAGTTGTGGCACGCGGTGCACGCCATGTTGTTCATGCTCCGCAAGGGCATGTCCAAGCAGAAGCTAGCCATGGACTTCCACCCAGGGTTAACAAAATCGTACCGCGAAAAGCGGTTCGGTTTTCGCAGTACGATTTTCGCAAAAACGCTCGAAAAATCTCTAAAAAACCATAAAAAACCGAAAGGTTGAAAAATAAAAAAATTGAAAAAAATTCGAAAACCGCGGTTTTTGGCGAAAAACCGCTCGGTTTTCACAAAAAACCGACCCGATCAATTGAATGTTCTTTGAAAACGGTTTTTGAGCGGTCAACGAAAACCGCGGTTTTTCACAAAAACCGCACACATAAATTTTTTCTAAATTTTTATTTTTTTTTAATTTTTTTAATTAGAACGGTTTACTGAGCGGTTTTGGATCTCGAACCGGAGTGGTAAGGTTGAAAACCGCGGTTTTGTTAACCCTGCCTCCACCTCCTCCTCAACCGTGGCAAGATTACCAGCAAGGTCCTCGGCAAGCTCATGACGACCCACAACCACCATGACCACGCCAAATCCACGGCGACGCCCGTGGAGGCGCTGTCGCAATTCTCGTGTTGCACCCTCGATCCAACCCTCGCCGCCTACAGCCAGCACGGCGTCGACCACGAGGTGGAGTTCAACTGCAACAACACCCCCTCCTATCCCTCCCTCCATCTCATCCCCACCAGCAAGTGCCGCCGCCGCCGCCATCACGAGGCCAACGACCGAGCCCGGGTGGTACAACTATGACATGGCCGACATTGCCAGGGTTTTTGAGATCCTCAACAAGTAGGCGATGGCGATGATAACAGCGCCCTCGCCGTGGCGCGCGAATCCCCGCTTTGTGGTCGAGCTTGGTAGCGACACCTGCCTCGGTGAGGCTCAAGCTCATGAATGGCGGAGCACGATCTTCCTCACAGCTGCTGGACAGACCAAAGTAAATAAGACGACTCACAGACGGAAAGTACCATAGGAAAACTAAGGAACGGTATACCATTCCCTAGGACGTGCATCCTCTACCGTTACGGCAGATGTAGTTCTGTCCCTACACATGGGCCCCACAGCATGCGGGCCCTACGTGCAGGGGCAGAACTACACCTGCCGTACGGCAGGTGATATTTTTCCCATTCCCTGGTATTTCTGATTGTAATTTTAACTCATGGCCCACTTGTCAGCCTCTCTTACTCCCTCACAGTCCCAGCCCAGATCCAAGTTCCGACCGGACGGACCACCGCTCGCAGTCGTCTTCCCGACGCGCACTCAGTCCAAGCCCCCGCCGCGGCCGACCTCCGTCATGGCTCCCACGGTGCCTTCGCCGGCGAAGTCGGCATCCCCGTCCCAACCCTCCGGGTACGCCACTCTCCTACTCTGGCTCCCAAAACCTCTCGCGCCTCCCGAACCCTAGCTAATTAATTTGTGGCTTTGAGTTGGGTACGCAGGAAGAGCGAGGTGGCGGATCTGAAGCAGCAGCTGCGGCAGTTGGCGGGCAACCGTGCGCCCGACGCCGACGACCAGCGCCGAGACGTCTTCAAGCGGGTGATCTCCTGCATGACGGCCGGCATCGACGTGTCTGCGGCGTTCGGTGAGATGGTGATGTGCTCCGCCACTTCCGACGTCGTGCTTAAGAAGATGTGCTACCTCTACGTCGGCGTCCACGCGCGTGCCCACCCGGACCTCGCCCTCCTCACCATCAACTTCCTCCAGCGCGACTGCCACGACCAGGATCCCACTATCCGCGGGCTCGCGCTCCGCAGCCTCTGCTCCCTCCGTGTCCCCAACCTTGTCGAGTACCTTGTCACGCCTCTCACCACCGGGCTCAAGGACCCCAGCGCCTACGTCCGGTTGATCGCCGCCGTTGGTGCTGCGAAGCTCTATCACATATCTGCCACCGCCTGCCTTGACGCTGACCTTCCTGCTGCGCTCAAGGCGCTCATGCTCTTCGACCCTGATGCACAGGTGAGCCACCCTGCCACAAACTGTTTGTTATGCAGCGACCATGTTACTATTATTTGCAATGACTATTGCAGTATTGCCATAAACTGCTTGTGTGACTGTTTAATTTCCATCTAAAAATATGCTTCATGAATTGTGCTGATTCAACCTGGAGCTTGAATTTAAGTCACTGCGAGATGCCAATCTCAATATGGATTAAATTTAGGCACTGCATGCCAATGGTAGGCACTCATGCCACCTGGAATTGGGCGCCGCTGCTAAGTGCCTAATGACACTGCTTGTTAGTGATTATATCCTTAATTGATCGAAGATTTGATTTTGATTTGGCTTGTTTGATCATATTTGTTGTTTCATATAGCGCCATTGTTCAACTGCCTTCCATTTGTGATCTATTGTGTAAACATAATTTTTTGCCTAGGATATCTGATTAGGTATATCAAAAAGGAAGTTTTAACTCATTCGATATGACCAATGCTATTAGTTTTGGCATAACAAATTACAAGTCATAGCCTGTTAATTACTTAGCCCAAGAAATTTTGTGATGGGAAGTACAATGACCTATGGAACAAATTGTAGTAGCTTCTAGTGAAGTCACTATTCTGGTCTATACAAACTTACTGGAGTATAAGTAGCATCTGGATCTTGACAACCCTATTGTCTCTGCATTAAATATTTCCCTTTATACATCCTTTTTCTTTAATAAGTTCATATAAATTAATATCATGTAAACTGAGTTAACAGACTGGAGATTGCAATTACTTTAACCTAGCACAAGCCTCACCTGTTCACATTTTTTTAGCTTTATACTTCTAGTTAATGCCTTAAAGAGATCTTGACTTTGCTACAGTAACTAAAACATCATCTGGAGTTTTTTTTATTCCATTAGTAGTTATGTTTTCATGACCCTTGAAATGTTGTTGGTGTTGAGTGCTGGGTTGGACAGTTTTTCAATTGTAGGTGAATTAGGCCAGCAAGAAACTTGTCCTTGGCAGTATTTTGTCTCCACATATAGTGGACTTGCTGAAACCTGGATGATTTGTGGTCAGAACATGCTGGATGGGAGACTGGTTGTTTCTATCTCGTGTGATAATTGTGCAGTCGATTCATTTCGCATGGCATCTAATCATCTATGACTTATTCTAAAAGCTCCTAAAAAGAAATGAGTAGAAATTCACTTGCTGCTGCCTGTTTCTATGTACAGCAGAAGCTGTCGGTAGAATACTAGAGTCTGCCTTTTCGGCACTAAGTTTACTAACCCATTGTTAGTCATTTGCTGGGACAGCTAAACTCAATTATATCTGCTTATAGAAATATATCTTTTGTGTGGCTTCTATTAATATAAATATCTGATTGGTAGGTTTTGTGTGCGATTATGAGGTATCTTGAGGAAGGCCTAACTCAAATCAGCCTGTTTCATTGGATAGGTCGATTTAACTGGACTTAGGTTGAACTGGCTAGTGTGTGGCTGTAATCTTGTTGAAATACCATTATTTTTATAAGGTAGCTTGATTACATTGGTGAATTTGCAGGTGGTTGCCAATTGTCTGCATGCATTGCAGGAGATCTGGACCCTAGAGGCTGCCACTTCTGAGGCAGCAGCAAGGGAGATTGAGACACTGTATAGCAAGCAAGTGGTATTTTACCTGCTAAACAGGTGAGTTTCCACCTGCCTTGAGCTTTTGTTGGCATCACTCCCTATGTGCATTTACTTGAATTGTTCTCTCTCTCTCTCTCTCTCTCTCTGGTAATTGCAGGATCAAAGAGTTCAGTGAGTGGGCACAGTGCCTTGTTCTTGAGTTGGTGTCAAAGTACCTACCATCTGATAATAATGAAATTTTTGACATAATGAACCTGCTTGAGGATAGACTTCAGCATGCAAATGGAGCTGTTGTTTTGGCAACAATCAAAGTTTTTCTCCACTTGACAATGTCAATGACTGATGTTCACCAACAGGTGCACACTTTGTTACATCCATTATATTTCCAGAGATGTAATCTTAGTCTTATCACTTCTGTCTCATTGTTATACAACCAGATCCACTGAAAATGTCATTTCACATAACATTAGCCATACATAATGCTGTTCTTTGGAAGTTCATTTGGTCTGCAAATTTCTTCATTCTGAGGACACTTGATCAATGGATTTCTCATGCTTCTTTGTTAAATATACTCATTTTGTTGTACTGTATGGATTCCATTTGTGATGTCAGTATCGTACACTTCTCAATAGGACCTTGATTGAGAATCTTTCTAATGTCCGTTTGCATCCTCCATTTTAGGTTTATGAGCGTATAAAAGCACCGTTGCTTACTTTGGTAGGTGCTGGGAGTCTTGAACAATCATACTCTGTGCTATGCCATTTGCATCTTTTGGTGATGCGTGCACCGATGTTATTTTCTTCCGACTACAAAAGTTTCTACTGCCAGTTTAGTGACCCTTCTTATGTGAAGAAGCTGAAACTTGACATGTTGACTGCTATAGCAAATGAGAGCAACACCTATGAAATTGGTATAGCATATCCAGTTTCCACTGACTATATGCCATATCTTGCAACATATGTGATATACTGTTAGTCCTTAGTTGCCATTTTTTTCTCTAAAATATTTGTATGGGATTTTTATGACAGTAACTGAGCTGTGTGAATATGCTGGAAATGTTGACATACCAATCGCAAGAGAGGCTATCCGGGCAGTTGGAAAAATAGCGTTGCAGCAGTATGACGTGAATGCTATTGTGGACAGGCTTCTACAATTTCTTGAGATGGACAAGGATTATGTGACTGCTGAAACTCTTGTAAGTTTTCTTAATGCTAGTTATGCTGTCGGTCCTTCACTCAGGATGAAATCTTGTAGGGTTTTATTCAACTAAGCATCTCTATGTTCCTGGCTAAAAACTTAAATACAGGTCTTGGTGAAAGATCTTCTGAGGAAATATCCTCAATGGAGCCATGATTGTATAGCTGTTGTTGGAAATATCAGTAGCAAAAATATTCAGGAGCCTAAAGGCAAAGCGGCTCTCATATGGATGCTGGGAGAATATTCACAAGACATGTATGATGCTCCATACATTCTTGAAAGTCTTGTTGAAAACTGGGATGAAGAGCACTCTTCTGAGGTACTAGCAACTTATCCATGTTTTCTGTTGGTCATATTTTGCCATTAGCTTAAGATGCATTCTGCCATTAACCCACTGGCTGAAATTATCTTCTGTGGTTAAAACGTGGACACGTCTGTTTGTCTATATGCATCCCATAAGTTTGTTTTCACAGTAATGATATGATCATACGACACAGTCGTAATTTTATGTCTTGAAGTATCTAATGGTAAAGTCACTATTCTGGTCTATACAAACTTACTGGAGTATAAGTAGCATCTGGATCTTGACAACCCTATTGTCTCTGCATTAAATATTTCCTTTATACATCCTTTTTCTTTAATAAGTTCATATAAATTAATATCATGTAAACTGAGTTAACAGACTGGAGATTGCAATTACTTTAACCTAGCAGCAAGCCTCACCTGTTCACATTTTTTAGCTTTATACTTCTAGTTAATGCCTTAGAGAGATCTTGACTTTGCTACAGTAACTAAAACATCATCTGGAGTTTTTTTTATTCCATTAGTAGTTATGTTTTCATGACCCTTGAAATGTTGTTGGTGTTGAGTGCTGGGTTGGACAGTTTTTCAATTGTAGGTGAATTAGGCCAGCAAGAAACTTGTCCTTGGCAGTATTTTGTCTCCACATATAGTGGACTTGCTGAAACCTGGATGATTTGTGGTCAGAACATGCTGGATGGGATACTGGTTGTTTCTATCTCGTGTGATAATTGTGCAGTCGATTCATTTCGCATGGCATCTAATCATCTATGACTTATTCTAAAAGAAAGCTCCTAAAAAGAAATGAGTAGAAATTCACTTGCTGCTGCCTGTTTCTATGTCCAGCAGAAGCTGTCGGTAGAATACTAGAGTCTGCCTTTTCGGCACTAAGTTTACTAACCCATTGTTAGTCATTTGCTGGGACAGCTAAACTCAATTGCTTAATACGGCTTATAGAAATATATCTTTTGTGTGGCTTCTATTAATATAAATATCTGATTGGTAGGTTTTGTGTGCCGATTATGAGGTATCTTGAGGAAGGCCTAACTCAAATCAGCCTGTTTCATTGGATAGGTCGATTTAACTGGACTTAGGTTGAACTGGCTAGTGTGTGGCTGTAATCTTGTTGAAATACCATTATTTTTATAAGGTAGCTTGATTACATTGGTGAATTTGCAGGTGGTTGCCAATTGTCTGCATGCATTGCAGGAGATCTGGACCCTAGAGGCTGCCACTTCTGAGGCAGCAGCAAGGGAGATTGAGACACTGTATAGCAAGCAAGTGGTATTTTACCTGCTAAACAGGTGAGTTTCCACCTGCCTTGAGCTTTTGTTGGCATCACTCCCTATGTGCATTTACTTGAATTGTCTCTCTCTCTCTCTCTCTCTCTGGTAATTGCAGGATCAAAGAGTTCAGTGAGTGGGCACAGTGCCTTGTTCTTGAGTTGGTGTCAAAGTACCTACCATCTGATAATAATGAAATTTTTGACATAATGAACCTGCTTGAGGATAGACTTCAGCATGCAAATGGAGCTGTTGTTTTGGCAACAATCAAAGTTTTTCTCCACTTGACAATGTCAATGACTGATGTTCACCAACAGGTGCACACTTTGTTACATCCATTATATTTCCAGAGAAGTAATCTTAGTCTTATCACTTCTGTCTCATTGTTATACAACCAGATCCACTGAAAATGTCATTTCACATAACATTAGCCATACATAATGCTGTTCTTGGAAGTTCATTTGGTCTGCAAATTTCTTCATTCTGAGGACACTTGATCAATGGATTTCTCATGCTTCTTTGTTAAATATACTCATTTTGTTGTACTGTATGGATTCCATTTGTGATGTCAGTATCGCATACTTCTCAATAGGACCTTGATTGAGAATCTTTCTAATCTCCGTTTGCATCCTCCATTTTAGGTTTATGAGCGATAAAAGCACCGTTGCTTACTTTGGTAGGTGCTGGGAGTCTTGAACAATCATACTCTGTGCTATGCCATTTGCATCTTTTGGTGATGCGCACCGATGTTATTTTCTTCCGACTACAAAAGTTTCTACTGCCAGTTTAGTGACCCTTCTTATGTGAAGAAGCTGAAACTTGACATGTTGACTGCTATAGCAAATGAGAGCAACACCTATGAAATTGGTATAGCATATCCAGTTTCCACTGACTATATGCCATATCTTGCAACATATGTGATATACTGTTAGTCCTTAGTTGCCATTTTTTTCTCTAAAATATTTGTATGGGATTTTTATGACAGTAACTGAGCTGTGTGAATATGCTGGAAATGTTGACATACCAATCGCAAGAGAGGCTATCCGGGCAGTTGGAAAAATAGCGTTGCAGCAGTATGACGTGAATGCTATTGTGGACAGGCTTCTACAATTTCTTGAGATGGACAAGGATTATGTGACTGCTGAAACTCTTGTAAGTTTTCTTAATGCTAGTTATGCTGTCGGTCCTTCACTCAGGATGAAATCTTGTAGGGTTTTATTCAACTAAGCATCTCTATGTTCCTGGCTAAAAACTTAAATACAGGTCTTGGTGAAAGATCTTCTGAGGAAATATCCTCAATGGAGCCATGATTGTATAGCTGTTGTTGGAAATATCAGTAGCAAAAATATTCAGGAGCCTAAAGGCAAAGCGGCTCTCATATGGATGCTGGGAGAATATTCACAAGACATGTATGATGCTCCATACATTCTTGAAAGTCTTGTTGAAAACTGGGATGAAGAGCACTCTTCTGAGGTACTAGCAACTTATCCATGTTTTCTGTTGGTCATATTTTGCCATTAGCTTAAGATGCATTCTGCCATTAACCCACTGGCTGAAATTATCTTCTGTGGTTAAAACGTGGACACGTCTGTTTGTTCTATATGCATCCCATAAGTTTGTTTTCACAGTAATGATATGATCATACGACACAGTCGTAATTTTATGTCTTGAAGTATCTAATGGTAGAGTACATATCTTAGATAAAGGCTAAAGCATTAAATAAGTAAGAACTGGTGTAAATATTAATCGTTGCTGGGTTTAACGTAATGTCGTAAGCTGACTTTTCCATTTGTAGAGGGTAGAGACTAAAGTTGAATGCCTCACTATAAGTCAGTGGAATGAAGGGTATTGGGACAAAAGGTTTCATGAGTGAAATTCACATCTCAGTGTGCATTAAACCTAAGGACGATTCTCTTGTCCTTTTTTTTGTATTGCCGTCTTGAACCTAGTAGGCTATCCAACATTATTGTAAGGTTCTATGCCTTTTCTATAAATTGTCATATGCCAGTAGCTATTAGCTACTTGTTGAGCTCCACATCGTTTTTCCAGTGATATGGTATTTTGCAGGTTCGCTTGCATCTCCTGACTGCAGTGATGCAGTGTTTCTTTAAGAGACCACCAGAAACACAAAAGGCATTAGGTGCTACATTAGCTGCTGGTCTATCTGACACTCACCAGGTTAGAATTGATTGTCTTGTTCTACGATGATAGTTAGATTATTGATATAATTTCTATGAAATGGTGAAAAGAATGTTGCTTTTGCTAAACTGCTACTTCGTTGCAGGATGTTCATGACCGAGCACTTTTCTACTACAGACTTTTGCAATACGATCCTGCTGTAGCTGAGCGCGTAGTAAACCCTCCCAAGCAAGCTGTCTCTGTATTTGCAGATACACAGGGCAGTGAAATTAAAGATCGGATATTTGATGAATTCAATAGCCTGTCAGTTGTATATCAGAAGGTACACAATCAACTTATAATCACTGACATTTTAAATATTACAAGGCCAGTTTGTAAGTAGTAATTTGCTGAATATTACAAGACCAGCTTGTCTCCAACACGTTGTGAATTTCTAAATAATAGTGAAATAATGAGTTTGTATAAAAAGAATTGTGCAGAAATTTGGCAGCATAGGAGAGATTAAGCCATGTCCTTTAAACTAAGTGCTTTGCTGGATTGCAGTCTTCAACTGCAAAGTTGGTTACAGACAATAATCAGCAGTTTTCCCCCTTGTCTTGAGGCAAGTTGAGTTCATGTGACTCAAATAGAATGCTGAATTCATGCCTTTCTCATGTGTGGATTATATGTTTGATTCCTTTGTCAAGACATGTACTTGTTTATATCTTCATGATAACATGGTTTATTTCTTAAATGTTCTGTACTGCTTTCCGTAGTGGTGGGTGTCAAGTGAGCCCTTCATATCATGCATTCTTAAATGCATCCATTGTATGGCTCGGATGAAAAAAACTCTATATTATGTGTTTTGTGGTTATTACAATTTATAAATGCTGGTTAAGATTGTAGCATCTCTCTCTAGCAAGTCAGGTACTCAAATACAGTTATCTATATAATTGTTCAAAATTTACATGGAAAGTATCAACATCTCCTATGCATTTGGCAGCCATCTTACATGTTTACGGATAAGGAGCACCGTGGACCATTTGAGTACTCAGAAGATCTTACAAACTTGACTGTTGGGGCAGAGGCCTCAGAAAACGTCATTTCTGCCCAAAGATATCAAGAAAATGATAATGACCTTTTGCTAAGTACTTCAGATAAAGAGGCTTCTGAAAGCGTCATTTCTGCCCAAAGGTATCAAGAAAATGATAATGACCTTTTGCTAAGTACTTCAGATAAAGAGGATAATGGTACAGCTGCCAGCAATGGTTCTTCCACTTCTACATACAATGCTCCTTCCGACTTGAGTGGTCCTCCATTGATAAGTTCGCAAACACCAGCTGAAGCTTCACTAATAAATCTTGGTGGGCCAACATATTCCTCACAATCAAACTTCAGTCTTCATGACCTCCTTGGGCTCGGTGTTCCTGAAGCCCCTGCTGCTCCACCACCTCCAGCACTGACCCTCAACTCAAAGCCTGTGTTGGATCCTGGTACGTTCCAGAGGAAATGGGGCCAGTTGGCATTATCCCTGTCGCAGGTATGTTGCTTCAAGTTTTTATCCCTGCATTATCTGATTATTAGTAGTGCAACATACTCACATAGCCTTTTCTCATTGCGTGGTCAAGTTTCTTACGATTTTAGCAAAGTGATCTACTGCATGAAAATGCTGGGTGCTGCTATTGTCTAATTCATTGTGTCTTCCTATGACAGTCATCTCAGACGAGGAGTCTGAAATTAGCATTTCTATGTTGTGAGAAGTGATTCTGACTGGTTTAAGATTCTTATGATTTTCTTATAATACATGTAAATCCTTGGTGTTTGTATTTGTCTAATACACATGACTTCTCTTGTTCATCTCCGATGGAAAAGTCCGAAATTAGCAGTTCTATGTTCTGAGCAATGATTTTGTGTGCTTCGTTGTGCTTAACAGGGATGTTCTTTAAGTCCACAAGGAGCAGCATCATTGATGAATCCCCAATCACTCATTCCTCATATGCAAAGCAACTACATTCAATGCATTGCTTCAGGTGGTCAGCCTCCAAACTACAAGTTCTTTTTCTACGCGCAGAAAGACGGGGCTACTGCTTTCTTCCTTGTAGAATGTATCATCAACACGGCATCAGCCAACGCACAGCTCAAAATTAAGGCTGATGACGGGACAGCTGCCGAGGCATTTTCTACTTTGTTTCAATCAGCCTTGTCCTCGTTTGGGCTTTCTTGATCATGTGCATTTCCTGTTAGTGTTATGCCCTTGAGGCAGTCATATAGATAATTGTAATATGACTATATTTATGAATAATAATATGATTATTGGTCCAATGAATGTATATCATTATATTGATCAACAAGTATGTGACTTGCTTATAAAACTCTATACTTATTGATATAATTCTGTAAGTATCTCTGATTGGGTATCATCGTATAGGACAACGATGAATAGATCAACACATATATTGATCGATGATCATGTTTTACAGATCATGGGATATGGAGATATCATCAATATATTGTGGACTCATGATGAACATGGGTTAGATAGACCCGCAATGGGACATTGTGAAAATGTTACATTCTTATGTGTCATAATGTATCTCATACATAGTGGATGTATGATCTTTAGACCTGAGATTGTCACATTTCCTACATGTGTAATAGTTTACCTTGGAGCCACCAAACGCTATTTCCTAACTGGATAGTTATAAAGGTATCTTTCATGTTTGCTATGAAATATGCAGAGGGAAGTGAGCAGTCAAGATGGAATTTGCCACTCCTGTGTAACGGAGATATATGTCTAGGTCACTCGTGTGATATGATTAAGGAAGTGCATGGTCATACCGTGATTGAGAAGTCAATCACAACTTATTAATATATCACGGATACGAGAGATGGATTGAACTGTCAAAGGATGACATATTTCTCACCTTGAGTTCGATCTTCATATAATTTGGTAAAGGGATTATTACATGAGTACTTTTGAAAAATTCTATCCGATTTGATCATATGCGTTTGGGAGTTGGCATACTCTGCAAGGAACCGCTACCAGCTATTAGATTGGAAAAGGGTTTTCCGAATCTATGTCCAAATGTAGATGAACCTACAGGGTTACACACTTAACGGGCTGGGACGCATTAATTCGGATTGGATCCGTAATTAATGGACATCGTGGGCTTAACACGCTGATGGGCTCTGGCTTAGGGTTTCGTTACGTGGCTATATAAGGAGAGGAGAAGGGTGGGCGTGACTGAAGTTGTTCACGTCCAGAACCCTAGCCTCCACCTCTCATTGTCCCTACCGAGCGACACGGTGCTTGCACGCCGACATACCTGCGCTTCTATCTCGGGACGTGGGACTTAGTGACGCTGCTGCTTCTGCCGCCGCGTGGTAAGGATTTAACCGCAGTGAGGATGATCCACGGCGAGGACGATCCACTACACCAACGCTGGGATTCCAAGAATCGTGTCTAGTGGTAATCCAATCTGTGATCCCCTTCTTGCAAGTAGCTTTTTAGTTATGCGATAGAAATTTTAATTTGTGCTAACGTAGCATACCGTGTTCCTCAGCGTTTCCATGTCTTGGTCATAGTATGTCTGCAGTCTGCTATCCTCCGACTTCAAGTAAAGCCCTTTCAGCAGATTTTTAATTGGAATGTTGGGGAATAAGACGAATTTTCTGTCCAGCGGCATAGCGATGCTAGCAGATTTATCCTAGCGCCTGGGGATGCTTTGTGAGGATATCTTATTTATGTTCTCTGGGTGAAGGAACTATGCATTGGGGGATGCTTTTGTGAGGATATCTTATTTATGTTCTCTGGGTGAAGGAACTATGCATTGTATATTTCATCTGGAGAGTGGAGAGGCAACTGGTTTCTTCAGGGTTCGGGGGTGTTATGGTGTGGCCCCATATTACTGGAGGTGAATACCATCTTTTTCGCCGATGTAGAGACTACAGATACAACGCTTCTGTATGTTATTTTTCCACTTGCACAGCAATAAAGTTCCTTCCATTTTACCATTTTATCGTGGAGTCCATTGACTGTGACATGTATTAAGATTGCAATGCTGAGTAGGACAGGTTTACTATAAATTGTTGTTGCTTGGTGGTTGCTGCCTATCACAGCTCCGTACAAATTTAAGGTCAAAGTTCATATACAGGAACAATGATAAGGGGGATTTAATTATATATCCTATTTTACTTGGTGTAATTGATAAAATATCACATGATATCTCGCTAACATGGCAAAAATAAGTAAGGGCATTTTATTAGTTGTTCTTATAAAAAAAAAAAAGGTGAGGCTTGATGTTCGCTACAAGCACAAGAGAGTTTTTTTTTAAGCCTGATCTGATCTCAACTATCAACTGGTGTCTCAACAACAACAAAAATTAACTGATTAGCAAAAGCATCAGTTAACAACATTTATACAAGGGCTCCGTAAGCTGCAGCAAAGTTTCTGCTAGCACCGTCGACTTGTTCGATGAGCCTACAACTTCTAAGTTCGAGCCAACCACAATTCGCAAGCACACACGAAGACATACAGGGCGCACTTACGAATCGCATGCAAGCACCAGAACCAAATTCTGAGCTAAAATTCCAAATTTCCAGCGAATCGCTCCAGATGTATGTTTGAAGCTATCCAGATTAAACAACACAATAGTAACCGTACTCTCTTATTTTTCAATCGAACACATCAGACAAAAGCATCATCCAGAGAGCATATAGCGCGTACAAATAATGAAGTAACACAGAAAATTCTCCATACCATCACATTAATAGCAGATCCATAGAACCTCAGATTAATAACAAGATTTGGTCCAATACAATTCGATGTCTCTAAATCCCCACTCAAGCATCAAGAACCTCAGAGTAATAACAAGATTTGGTCCAATGCTATTGGATGTCTCTAAATCCCCACTCAAGCATCAAGAACCCACCGGGGATCGGATCAGACGGGGGAGAGAAGCTGGGCGATGGAGGGCTTGGGCTCGGAGTTCATGCCGATGACAATGATGAGCGGGATGAAGCCGTAGTGCGCCGCCACCTTCGCCTTCTTCATTGTCCACGTGCTCCACTCCTTCACGAGCCGCGCCGCCGCCGCAGCCGTGTAGGACTGCTCCTCCTCGGCCGCCGGCGATCCCTTCTTCCCGCCCCTGCCTTTCGGCTTCGGCTTCAGCGACGGCCGCGACGCCATGGCACCCCTTCTGGATTCGACCCGATCGCTAGACAAGAACCCTAGGGCTGTGGGGGTTTGATCTGATGCGGTGTTTCCGGGTATTACCTCTGCTGGTTAGTGGGCCAATTCTTCTCCTGGCTTGGTTGCGTCCGGTCTCTGGGAGCCCCGATCGATCCTGAAAGGCCATCGTTTTTTTGGGCTTGGTTTTGACAGAGCTCGGCCTAAATTTTGTTAAAGGACTTGGCTGGACAGCGTCTTAGTCTTAAAGGAGCCAATCAATCAATTTGTCCAGAACCCTCTTTGAGTCCATGTGATAAAGAATTACAATTAAGCATCTATATTTTGCTATCCGTATTCCCTGTTAGACGTAAGAATCTATATCTATATATATCTACGAGCAACAGGCAGTATTCAAGATACCTCATTCATTTTAGAGGTCTATGAGATTTCACAATAATACTTAAATCAGAAACAAAGCAAAGAAACTAGAAATTCTCTTATTAATTGAGAGAAAAAGAGAAGGTATATACTACCATTTCGATAAAATTATATTATAAAGGTGTAGATTAACCATATATAAATATTGTAGAAATTACATTCATACAACAAATACAATTATACTTTTAAATGTAGTAAAATATATAATAAATACAATATATAGCCACACAATTACGCAAAAAATTCCGTTAGTTTCAGTAAAGTATTACTGCTTCTACTTCTTTGAACCTACCTCATGTCCACAAGTCCATTTGCTTGACAGGCTTCGTTACCCTTATTCGATGCTGAGTGTTGTAAGGAGAGGATCGCTAACATATTCGCGCTTTAACTACTGACCCCTTTTTTGCGCGAATAACCGCAGCCAAATTTTGTATGAAATGAAGCAGCCATACCATGCATTTGTTACCAGACCTGCAACCCTATCGTATACATGGTCGACACACTGGCTGCTAAAGTTAGTCAACAATTTTATTTTTCGACATATTTCTATGCTGTGTGAAGATTAGAGTTGCACCAAGTTTCACAAGCGTACCTGGCCAAGTAGAATGGAATCTTTTATAGTGCTCGTACTAACCCTCGGATCATCATCATGATTCCACTCATGTCGCATGAAACTTCGGTTTGGAGTTTTCAACACTAAGAAAAAAGGTTTAAAAGAAATGCAATCCTAAGCGACACAACCGTCACCGTACCGTACTGATGTAATGATGTACCTGAGCACATGCATGCACCTGAACCTAGCTTAGGATCCAGGACCAAATTAGCTCGGTAGGGGCACGGACACATTCACTCGCCCTACCTTTCGGAACGAACCGGTACGATCCAAACCCGTCCGAGTCACAGCCCAACACAGCTGTCTTTGGTAGAACCGACAAGCGATCGACACATAGGGGGCAGGCACCACCAGATCACCAAACAGGAAATTTTGCAAATCTAGCTTTTTCATATTTATATTTATAAATTTGATCATGTCCTCCATCGTAAAAGAAGTGACAGGTATTATTTATCTCTGCCACAAAAATTACAACAGACTTCAGTGAAATGTCATTTCAATTGACAATAAGGTGTATTTTTGTAATTTTTTGACATATTATTTTTACAAAATTATTTAAAGAATGTATTATTTTTAAAAAAAATTCGAAGAGCTAGCACCTCAGGAGCAGTGCGCTGCCGGGCGCTGCGTGCGTCCATCTGCGTGCCTGAGATGCGCGCGCGACCGCACCGCACGCCCGCAGCTCCTCGCAAGCAGGAAAACGGCCCGAAAAACATGTGCGCGGGCCGTCGCGTCGCCATCGCCAAATCCCCCCGCAGATCCCCAGCATATCGCGGCGCCCGCCCGTTCACACTTCGTCGCCCAGGCCACCCCCCCGGCCCGTCGCGTCGGTGGCGCCGTAGACGGTCCCTCCTGGTACGGTGCGTCGCTACAAACTCACCTCGTGCGCTGGAGTGGGTTCCGTTGCACTCGGGTTTGGGCGGGTCGAATCGGGCGCGAGCGCGACGCGGCCGGGGGTAATCGCCCTTCGCGCACGTGCACGGCTGGGATATGGGGCCCGGAGAGGAAACTCGGCGGGGTACGGGGGCGGGAAAGTTTGACCGCGGGCGGCGGGGGGCTCTGTCCCAGCCTGAGACGGCCGGCTGTCCCAGTGGCCTCGCCTTGCTCGCGCGAACGTGACGGGACAACTGTGCGGCCACGGCCGCTTGTGCTGCATGTGCTGCACCGGGCGCCCGTTCGTGGTGTGACGGGAGTCACGGGGCGCTAGCCGCACGCTCGCCGGGGACCGGCCGGCAGGTCGTGGCTTCGGCTGGCCTGTGAGGAGTCCTGCTCGCTCGGGGCCCGCGGCGCCGACCGTTTTTGGAGTGGGTTACTTGTTTTTCGTTGCCTACGTGAACAATCTATTCGCATTTAATTTTTGGATTTTAAATTTAAACTATTCGATTGCCTATATATAAATTCTCTGTGCATCACACGAGCGGCTACATGTTTTAAACAGATTTGTTTGGTGCTAACAATTTTTTTAGGTATTTAACTCCGAATTATTTGAATGTGGATGCTGAAGTCTTAGTTTTGGAATTTACTCAAAATTTGAAGATTAACAATGCAATTTTTTATTCGTTTCTTATGTTTTTTTGGTTGATAATAACAATTTTTAATTCTGAAACTTGTACCTATAACTTCAAACATATGTAATGCAACAAATCCTTATGTTTGATTTAATCCAAGTTTTAATCTAAAAAGGTATAATAAAAATATTGTAGTTGGAGGGTGGATTATTGGCTTGACAGGGCTTGTCTTGAAATTCTGGCAGCAGGCAGCCTAGTGTCTTGCATGTGGGCAACTTCTTATTTTAAAACACCTTGTAGTTCTAGGGTTATTTGGTTTGAAGCTTATTTTATCATGTCTAAGGTTGGGTGTACTATAAATTTTAGGAGAATGTTTGGTTCATTGTCATAACTGTAACTTGCCATATTTTCTTAATCTTATATCCCATGCGTCATAGACTTATTTTTTTACCAAACTGTCACACTTATAGAACTAAATTTTATTGTTGCAAAAGTGTGGCAAATCACACTTACCTAATATTAGTTACTAAACAGACCCTTAAATTGCGTGTCCTCAAGTTGCATGTGTGCAATAATTCTTCGATTTTCATCTGCATCCTTAGCTTTGTACACACATATCTCACCGATTTTTTTTAATGACAAGATATACACTTAATTAGTTTTTTCTTTTGTATGACTAATATGGGAATAAGTATTACTTCGTTTCATTAGTGTGCAATCCTCTAACTTTTAAATCTGTTCTTTCTTATAAATATTTAGTGAATTATAGTACTAAATGTTTAATTAGAACCTAATATATTCTAGAGGGATTATAGCTAACAGCAGCTAGTTACAAGGATCAAAATCCCGGCAAATTTTGATTTTGGCCCTCCGAGATTCATAATTCCAACAGAATAAAAAATTGAAAAAAATAAAATTGCTATAATATTTCAAAACTTTCGGCTGTTTTGACTGAAATGTGTTGAGTTTGGACCGGATTTGGCAAAAAAAATTTAGTGAAGAATTGTAATACCATTTGTAAGCAATACATATAAAAATTATGCACCAAACTCACATACCTTCACTAGCTCAGTTGGTTAGGACGGAGGAAACGTAACCGGCGACTAGGGTTCGTCCCAACTCCCAGCGAATGCACCAAATTTTTTGGCTACAAGGACTCGAACCCACGCCAGCAACTCAGCAAGCATCCAAGCACTTATATGACTTACGAGAGTAGACCGGGTTTACTTGTTGTCTACCGGAGGCATAGCGCGCGTTCACCCAGGCAATCTGGGATCGAATTACGGTGGCGGACGGATTTTTTTTGCTGTCGCTGGAACGCACAAAAACAACATAAAAATTCTTCGCCGGGCGTGGTACTCGAATAACACACGACCACACTAGGGGTGGAATCGAGCCGAGCCGAGCCGGCTCGACCGAGCTCGTCAGTTTGCGAGCCGAGCCGCTCAGCTCATTGTCTTTGTCGAGCTGAAAACTGGACTCGGCTCGGGCTCGGTCGAGCCTCGAGCCGAGCCGGCTTGTGAGCCACCTGGTATGTGGGTCTGCCTCATTGCGTTAACTCTCAAGTATGTTCATTGTATGTTCCTTGTTCAATATAACTGTATGAATGCCAAGCCGATTGAATGTCTATGGGCTGCGACTAATTTTGTATTAAAATTAAGCCTCATGTAATTTGGATAATCGATTAATGATTAGTGATTAGTGAAAGTGATTCCGAATATCTGAATTTTACCGAGCCTAACGAGCTAACGAGGCAGCCATGAGCCGGCTCGGCTCGCTCATTAGAACACCGAAGACGGTAGGCTCGGGCTCGGCTCGTTGATGCACCGAGCCGAGCCGAGCCGCACCGAATCGAGCCGCGAGCCTCGAGCTATTTTTCCACCCCTAGACCACACGGTCGAGACCGATCGAGGAGCTCTACAGACCGAGCTAGGCCGGTCACGCACGAGAAACCGACGTAAATATTTATATTTACGTCGGTATTCCGATGTAAATAGGCCGACGTAAATCGAACGACGTAAATAGCTTGTATTTACGTCGGTGCTAATGTAAATAAGGTTTATTTACGTCGACCTCTAGACCGACGTAAATAGGAATAGTAGTCCACGTTCGGTTTGAGTAGAGCTAACGTGGCACTTATTTACGTCGGCCTTAGGCCGACGTAAATAATGTCCACATCATCGTATTTATGTTGGCTTTTACGAATAATGCTCTATTTACGTCGGTCTTTTTTAGGCCGACGTAAATAGATCGAATTCCTGTAGTGACGCGTACTAAATTTGTTTTCCAAATATTTTGCTGTCTCGGAGACCATTCCAGGAGGTTAAAATTCACTCAGATCTCGAAAATCTCGGTTAAAAAATTTGGACTTGAATTTTATTTTTTGAATTTTATTTATAATGTTCAAATCTTATCGAAATTTTAGATTTTAGTCCTTCGAGATATAGTCGGAAAACGAAATTTGAGATCTTGACTAGCAATCATATCAACGCATGCTGTATATACTAAGATGAATAGGTTGAGTACTTTGGATTTGAAGGCCGGACATTTGTCCACCTATAGCCTGTGAACTTTTGTCTGCATATCTTTTTTTTTTCTTTCTATCTATCTTTAATTTTCATGTGAGGCACATGTATCATACTTACGTGGATGTATGCGACTCAGTCTCAAACTCCTGATGTATAACTGATAAAGCCAATCTTTTTTGCCGTCGTGTTCGACTCGGCTTCTTGTATCTGTGCAGCCAGGCTGCATTATTGAAGGAAAAAAAAGGGCGACCGGAGAAGATTGAATATGAATCAAATAAAATTATCTCTTAAATATTCAAATCTTTTTTTTCTAAAAGAGTCAATTAAAAGGCTCAGTTTGCACATTGGGATGAAGATAAAATCAGCACGATCTCAAAATCAAGAATCGTTCTAACTTTTAATTGGCTGATCCAAATCCCGTAAAACTTTACGTACACCTTATAGATATCAGGAACTTATTCCAACCTTCAATCACATGGATTGATGTCAAAGTCCTGACCTTTTTCAGTTTGAAGGAAGGTTACGCCACAACGGGATAAACTCACAACTTATACCCAGAGTTTGCTTGTGGGAATTTGATGATCAAGAAGATTTTACATGATCTCCCACATGTCACAACAAGCAAGAACCTCAAAGGAATTCCCTTCAAACAAGCAAACAAGATCTATTGGTTTCTTAAGAAGAATCATAGAGATCTTATTCAAAACTTGCCTAAATAATTGGAATATGATCTGCAGAAGATTCATGTATCAATCATTCAACCTTGACAGCATAAGATCAAGAGAAAGAAACCGAAGAAAGATTAAGGACTCAAAAAGAAGGGAGACTAAAAACTTTAGCAATGGTAGTTCTAGTGGATCTTGCTTGGTTAGAATATATTTTTGATGAACTCTTCAACCTCTTATGTATCCTAGATCCAATAGAGACAGAGCAAGTAGAAGGGATGAAGCACATGTCAAGTTGCAAGAAAGAACCAAGCAAAAATACAAAAACAGAAATAGAATTGAGAATATAGATAAAATTGATCTTGCATTGCTTAGAGAGGATGGTTACATAGTCACATTTTCAAGTGGGCAAAACTCAATAGAGCATAAAAAACTAAAGAACCTTTCTCTAAGGTTTGGTTCCAACTTTGGTTCCAATCAAGGTGTAGAGACATCCCTCCACCCCTACATTTATAGCACACTAGGAGTAAGCTCCACCCTGATGATCTTCTTGACTCTCAAGAAACCTCATTAAGAGTTAAGATTCACTCTCTTACACATACGTGGGCTAGTCCGCAACCCAACAACGTGATGGGTTTTGACAATACTAACTTAATAGCTACTCCACCCGTGAGCACTTGATCCAACGATCCTCCTTCACTTAAGTAGAGAACTAACATGAGTCTCTGGTCATGTGGCGATAATAGTTGGAGTCTACAACCCAAATATCCCCTTCCAAGGAAACAACGGAGGCTTGGTGGAATACCTACCCGTCGCTATGGCTCTTGAAACCAGTCAAGATCTAGAAAAAGCAAAACTGACTTTGATACCAATTGAAGAACCGAAAAGGCGACTAGAGGAGGGCGAATAGGAGACATAAAATTACCCTCAAGTATTTAAGCCTCTTTTCCAAAGAGCCAACTAAAAGGCTCACCAGCCCCGCACGGACAACAGAGTAGAACTCCCAAATGAACAGTAAAATTAGGATGAAGAGTAAAATCGACACAATCTCAAAATGAAGAATCGTTGTAACTTTTGATCGGGTAATCCAAATCCCATGAAACTTTACGTGCACCTTCCTATGGATGTCAGGAACTTATTTCAACCTTCAATCATAAGGATTAATGTTAAAGTTCTAACATTTTTCAGTTTGAAGGTTGCGCCACAACTTGGATAAACTTCAACCTATACCTAGAGCTTGCTCGTGGAGATTTGATGATCAAGAAGATCTTAGATGATCTCACACATGTCACAGCGAGTAAGAACCTCAAAGGCACACCCTTCAAATGAGCAAGAAAAGATCTATTGGTTTCTTAAAAAGAATCTTAGAGATTTTGTTCAAACTTTCCTAGATGGTTGACATATAATATGCAGAAGATTCATCCATCAATCAATCATCCTTGGCAACATAAGACACTACTACACAAAAAATCATCATAGATGGTTCAAAAATGTTATTATAGATGGTTTTTTGAACTATCTATAAGCATATGTCTGTGATAATAACAGAGCATCACAAACAATTTTGAATCATTAGTGAAGTATCTATCACAGATGATTCGTGGTTAAAACCGTATGTAATTACTTGTTATCACAAACGGTTCTAGCCATGAACCATCTATGATAAAGGCTATATTATAGATGGTTCTAGCCAAGAACCATCTATGATAACCTATTTTGATCAAAGCACTAATCATTGCAATTTGATATATAGAACTATCTCGTTCTCCATCATACAAGATAAGCCACAACTATGTAAGTATGCTAGTTAGACCTTGTTTACCATTATCAAAACCTTGTCCAATAGTGTTAGTAATAATCCACACTAATTTACTTGCGTGTTTGGCAACAAAGTAATCAATTTGACCTTGTGCTTCAATGCTTAGGTTATCACATTTGTGTATCACACAGACACAGGATAGAAACTAGAAACATCCTATCCTCATATAAGATTATGATGTGAGCAAAGTTGTGAGAGAAAAACTACTAGAATCTAACCATGAATATGCAGTAGCTATGACTGTGAGCAAGTAGAAACAAAACCTGCATAAAGATTGTATTTGATCTAGACCCTTCTAGTCCAACCAATAAAAGTTTTTGAACTTGTTTCTACACCAGATAATCTGGGATGAACTTACTCGAGTACACAGAAACATCTTCTTTCAAACCACAATAATATCTAGGAGAGATTGGTAGCAAAAAAGGGTAGCAATAAGATGAGTAGATGCCTGGCTAACCAAAGCATAGAAGCAATATAATTACTCAGTTGATTTCCACACAAAATTCCAAGCAAAACATTATTTGTCAAAAAATACTTTTCGCCAAATATTTCCTTTTATTATGTTTTTCCCCTCCTCCTCGTAAGAGCCATCATCATATAACCATAAATGAGTATTTTGAGGGCATTGTACATTGGCTAACTGAATGAAAAGCTAGTAAAAACTTTGATCAAGATCTTGAAGGGGTGATGAATGATCCCCTAAAAAAATTAAGTTTCCTTTTTAGAATCAAAAGCAAGAAAACAATTGAGCCACTTAAGCTTGCATACTAATGGGAGATCAAATCTTAGAATTCTCTATTCAGTAGAACACAACATTTAAAGGGACGAGTTTGTAAGAGGTACAAGCTAACATGGAAGCCCAATATTCCGAAGGCACCATAAATGTTATATATTTGCACCACTGGTCCCATCCTAGTGATAAAGAGTTCTTAATCTCACAACAAAGGCTAAACACTTGGAACTCAGACCACCATAATTCATTTTGATCCATAGAGTTGAGCAACTCATCCCTTTCATCTTTGTTTATGACTACCAACTTCTAGTTAAAAGCAATGTATATCCTGTCAATCTTTGATAGGAAAAAACTTCCAAGTTATGCATCTAAAGGATCATTAAATGGCAACATATGTAATACAGTCTAGTCTTACTAATGTCACTACAATAAAGTGGGCAGGGTACTAATTAGAAAACTATATGCTATATCTCTAAAAAAACTATATGCTATAGGGCTATTTGTTTATATAAATTTCATAGATCATTTTACGATCAAAGGGTTACTTTCGTTTCAATTATATAATGAGAGGGCCACAAAAAGGCCCATTAGTTTACATGAAAGGATAACCCTGTGCTGAACAGAAGCACAAGTATGAACCCAAGGACTAGTCTATCGACCATAACGATTCCGCTGCCCCTTTTGCATAATTCACAAAGAAGTTCAATGCTGCAGGTGCAAGAATCGTGTAGGAGAAGAAAATGCCGAGGTAGAATAGAACAGAAGAACCCAAAACAATGGGCCCTAGGAATTTTCGCTCATCCCTTGTTAAACCTGAAGAACAAATGCTATTATCTTGTACAAAATGGTAGGACTTCCAAGTAGAAGGCCACAATAACTAGAAACATGCACAAGATTAAAAATAATGAAATAATAAATAGTTAAAATTGCTAACCCTAAACCCTTTTAAGATGCTACTGGTGATAGCGTGTCAGTGTGCAGATTGAGAAGGAACCATTTTTGATTGTGCAAGGTAAATTTGAGTTGTCACATACTCCATAAAGAAACTCCACCAAGGTATAATGCAATAAATAATAATAAGACATCTTGTAACATGAATAAATATAATAGTTATGACTAGTGGTAATTCAAGGAAGTTGCTTTCCCCTAACTCAAACTAACATGCAAATGAAACCATATTCAATGTGAAAAAATACCGTCTCCATGGAGACTTCTGATAAAACACAGCAAACCAATACTACACGTTTACAACAATTGAAATTTAACCTTGCACAAGTTGTTGTTTTGCTCCAACATTTCGCCTTAAAAATTCTGAATTTCAAGACACCTTGAGACCGAAAACTTAATTTCCTCCCTACCCAATTTTCCCCCTCCAACAAAAAAGTGTATTTTAAAGATATAATCATTTCAAAATTATCATGGAAATGGCAAGTCGAATAGCCAACAATGCTAGTTGCCTACTAGCAATGTCATGGTCTAGAGATCAAACATCGAGAAATTAATGGGCAAAGAATATTATAGCTTTGCAAACTACGAGTCCAAGAATAGCAAGCACACGCAGAGAGTGAAGGAATCGAGAGTTAGATATGCACGATGAAGCTCATTACCATGGGGTAGCGCGAGGGATCGAAGGGGATCCAACTGCGGAGGGGGTCACTGGGGTCATGGAAGTGGGTGGCTATAGGAACTGGAGGCACCCTAGCAGCACAATGGTAGTGATGGCTAGCTTCTGCATCTTATGCCACACAAGAGAAGAAGGGCACCCCAGCCTCCCCTGTGATGGCATGTGCGAGCAGCGTCTTCCCCGTCCTAGGTGGGCCGATGAGTAGGCAAAAGCAAGGAGGGCCGGGGAGGTGGTGAGGGAGAGGAGGGCAGGGAGGGGCTTGCGCACGGGGAGGCGGAGGTGGGGTGGCTTGAGGGACGAGGGCTTGGGGAGGGAGGAGGTAATGAGAACCGTCTATGATTACATTTAACACAGATGATTTTTTGAAAAGTGTCTGTGATGAGGAGTCTAATATAATCCTTTCTGTAGTAGTGAGATCAAGAGAAAAAACCAAAGAGAGATCAAGGCACTACTATAGAATGGTACATTACTATTGCTTTATCTAGGTCGGTTCTTAAATTTGTAGGAAAAAACGATTGTGATAGATGATTTAGGAGGGTAGTAAAAATAATCACTATCGGTTCTGAGGTTAGAAGTAATTGTGATGTAGTACTGGGAACATCACAATCGGTTCTTATGTGAGAAGCAATAGTGACGATCATAGACATTACTATCGCTTCTTACAAAAGAGCCGATTGTGATATGAACGTGCACATCACAATCGGTTCTTACTAAAGAAGCGATAGTGATGTTAACCGATTGTGATATGAATGTGCACATCATAATCGGTTCTTACTAAAAAAGCGATAGTGATGTTTATGCACATCACTATCACTTCTCACATAAGAACCGATTGTGATGTGCATGATCACATCACTATTGCTTCTTATGTAGAAACCGATAGTGATAAGCATGAACATCACTATTACTTCTTAAGTAAAAACTGATTCTGATGTGCCTCGCTAGGTTATTTGTACCACTTGGGGTGAACTCTTCTCTATTTTTCAGAGGAGATTTCTCTACCGTCACCTGAGAAAACAGCTCATATTCTGTGGCTGGAAGCAATATTTGGGTGAGAAAAATTGAAATCCTCAAGGGTGGGTGTTAAGGGAAAAATTAGTCCAGTGACACTCAATTCGTTGGCTTTTTGTGATGTGTCTATGACATGTGGGTCCATATGAGTCTATGACAGTGGGTCAGAGTGTCATAAAGTGAATCACGAATTTTAAAGAGTGTCAATGGTGCCAATCTCCCGGGTGTTAAGAGGGTAAATTTGAAGCCTAGCTGGAGGAGATTTCCCCTTATTTTGCAGAATTTGTGGTTTTGTTCAAAATATGAGCATTCCTTCAAACCCCTTCAATTTTACACTACATAATTTGGATATGTTGCGAAGAAAGTTTAGGTTGCATTGGTATTTGTGTATATCCTATCAAACTTCACACCTTTTATTTGACAAGCATACATGTATTTAATTATCTTAATTTGTAGTACTCTCATGTTAATCTAGAATTATATTGTTGTTGTCACATGATGAATGTTAGAGTTTAGGCTGTGGAACCTATGTCTCCCATTCGAGGGTGCTTGTTTACAAATATGTTGATCGAATTGTCCACATTCTTTGGATAGTTCGAGGATATATGGTTTGGACAAGTTTTTGATTAGCTGTTGTACAACTCTAGAGTAGATTTCGGTAGCATCTCCCTATGGGTTCTCTGAGTACACACCCCTTTGACTTGTTGTTGAGACGTGTATCTAGAGAATAGCGAGGAGATGCTGCCGAAATTTTCTCTGAAATTGTACAATGACTTAGGAACTTGCCCGAACCATATATCCTCGAATGGGATTAGGACCTAACCTATTTAGAGATTAGGAGTCATCGATGGTACCCTTGTTTTGTTTCATTGAAGTCAGAAAGATTTGCAAGCTACTGCACTATATAATTAGCTTATTCGATATCATTGTTGAAGTTTGCAATGTATGTCTCCTAGTTAGTGAATTGGGAACTCTTAACTAACCTATCGTTTGGGAGTATATTTATATATCCTGAAACCTGTCCTATATTTTGCAAAGGTAATATTAATTGAAATGATGTCTTAATATTTGAAATAGTTAGCTAACTGTTGCTCTAGTTTTCCTTAATTTATTGTGTGAAGTCTAATTGCAGATGGATCATGAGGAATGGATGCATTAGAAAAGCCGTACTTTACCCGTCAATTACTTGTACGCACTTAAACCTGTATGCGAACTTATTTCCTTGCATTGCATACCATTTAATAAGCAACTATTGGGTTCTACTCGTCCTTGTTCCGAGTGAAAACATGGTCTACACTTTTAACTCGATCGAGAAGAGACCGATGGCCTACGCAATCAAGACTCCTTTGGAGTAGTAAGTACATTACTGTAACCTAACATTTTCTGAATTTAACTACGTTCATTTTTTTTACACAATGGCATCTCTGCAATGTATGTAGGGGTTTCTCGACCTACGCCGATGAAGGAGGGACATACGATGACGAAAAGGGCAAGAAGATGGAGTATCAACACGCTTCAAGTTACAAGTTCCTAGCATATATACGATTAATTTTTTCTGACATGTAATTTTCGTGTGTTAAATTCTTTCTCTCTTCACAGTGTCATCAATAGGGCAGTGATGACCTATGTAGCTCCTACATCATGCAACACATGCTGATTGTGGTCGGCGGCTCACATCTTTTCCCTAAGGTATATGTACATGCATAATAATACACTTAGCCTTTTACAATAAATTTTAAAACTTAAATGAGTGCACTAATTTCTGTTTTGTAAAGATCAATATCTCCTAGAGGAGCTTAGACAGCAAAGAACTCAACTATATATGATATCACTTATGCCAGTGGTACTGGTTAAAAGTTATATCGAAGGACGGTAGGTTTAGAGATCCTGAAGCATCATACTAGTCCATATGTAAACAATATTAATTATATATGTTAATGTGACATATATATATGCATGTGTACTAATTGTTAAGCATGTGTATGTTGTATATTATCACCGAATGTGATATATGTGTTGTAATTAAAGTGTTTGTGTTCTATGAATGTGATATATGCATTATGTGTTAGATCGCTTGAATGTGATATGTGTGTGTGTGTGCATACTGTCAATATGTGCTTTTTTTAGAATATGCAAAAATGGCACACCCTTGTAAGGGTCATCACAATCGGTTCTTATATGGAACCAATTGTGATGACAGGGTCATCAGAATCAGTTCCATATAAGAACCGATTCTGATGAGCACTCATCAGAATCAGTTCTTATGTGGAACCGATTCTGATGAGGCCAGTCTTCATAATCAGTTTCACATAAGAAATGATTCTGATGACCATATCATCACAATCGGTTTATTGAAAGAACTGATTGTGATGAGGCTCTATCATAATCGGGCCAAAACCGACTGTGATAGCTCCTCCTTATCACTATCTAAAGACTTTATATCACTACTAAAACCGACTATAATGATAGAAAAGAACCGATTCTGATGTACAATTCTGTAGTAGTGAGGACTCAAAAAGAAAGAAGATAAAAAATTTGAGCAAAGGTAAGATCTAGTGGATATTGCTGGGTTGGAACATATTCTTGATGGACTCCTCAACCTCTTATGCATCCTAGATCCTATAAAGAAAGAGCAAGTGGAAAGAGATGAATCACAGCTCCAGTTACAAGAAAGAACCACGAAAAATGCAAGAACATAAGTAGATTTTAGAAATAGATGAAATTGGATCTTGCATTGCTTAGAAATGGATGGTTACAAAGCCACACTTTCAGGTGGGCAAAACTCAACAGAGCATAAATAAACCAAAGAACCCTTCTTTAATGCTTGGTTTCGACCTTGGTTCCAACTAGGGCATAGAAGACATCCATGACCCCTACATTTATAGCACACTGGAAGTAACCTCTACCCTTAAATGATCTTATTGACCCACAAAAAACCTCAAGGGTTGATATTCACTCCCTCACACATACAATGGCTAGCCCACAACCCAACAACATAACGAGTTTTGACAATACTAATTTAATCGCTACTCTACCCGTAAACACTTGATCCAATGATCCTCCTTCGCTTGAGTATGGCTCTAGTTGGCATCACATCCATCCACTTGAAGCATCGCCCATGCTTCATCACCTTCTATGTGGCTCCAATGACTTGTCGCCAAGCCTCTCACGTGTTTAGACTCCCTTGAGCTCTCCTCGCTTCCAAACGGGCCTAATCACTTGGCACGCCACATGTCCTTATCTACTTCACCATGACGGCTTCGACTTCCTTGACCGTTCTAGACCTCAACTCCTCCCTAAGTTTAGTCTCAGTCCACCTTTCCATTGCCCCGCTATGTCCATCACCAATGCTTCATGCTCCGGCTCCTTATCTTCTTGGCTTGCAACAACTTTCTAACCTCAGTCATCTTTCAGCGTCCCTTGATTGTTCTGAACCTCAACTCTTCTAGCCTAGTCCGGTCTCCTCCGCCTCACCATGACCTAGCACCAAAGTCCTACAATCAATACAGACAAGCAAACCATCACATGGCATTGTTCCAAATAAGATGCATCAAACAAAGATCAATGATCAGTCAAACATCAAAAGATCCCACCTGGGATCAATTAGACCATGACCATCTTTAGTCCACGACCACTCTTCAAGTTATGACTTTCCTAGGCTGTGACCCCTCAAAGCCAAAGACCACTCTTGGCTGTGACTACTCTAGTCCATGACCACTCTTGATAGTGACCACTTAAAGATCACTCTTTTAGTGGTCATAGTCACTTCCTTAGTGGTCAAGACTATTCCTAGACTACTCTTACAGATGTCATGACCACTCTTTAGTGGTTAGAACCACTTCCTAAAAAGTCCTTAAAGGTCTAGACCACTCATTCAGTGGCTAGGACCACTTGGACAAGAGGCCCTTAGAGGTCAATGATCACTCCCTAAGAGGTCATGATCGCTCATACAAAAATCTAAACCATTCATACAGAGGTCTAGACCACTCCCATAAAGGTCAGGACCACTCTAGCTAGGAGACGACCTCTCTAGGGCATGACCTCTCTAGGGGTATAATTATCACTTAGTGGTGAAGCCTTGACCACTCTGGACAATGCCAAGACCTCTCAAACCAAATTGCTCATGAAAAAGCAAGCTTATCATATCAAACTCAAATTTGAGTACCATAGGCTCAAACACAGTCAATTACTTATCACAAAAATAGATAGACCACCACATGATCTCTCAGTTATATTCACCGAGTCCAGTTTAGCCATGAGTGGTGCATGCCTGTTTAGTACGTGATCTATTTAATAGCTCTTTGAATCATAAGAATGGGCATATCACTCCTTAATCCGAGTCATACATATACTACTTACACAAAATATTTGGGTATTCCATATGTTATGTTTTGTCAATTAATATAGGAATTTATTATTATTATTTCTTTTCTTCCATTAATATGGGAATTTATAGTTTTTTAATCTCTAGACACTACTACAAAAGTGGCTATATTAGACACATCATCACAAACGGTTTGAGGAACAAACCGTCTATGATGTGTTTTGGGCACATCATAGATGGTTTGTGGTTGAAACCATTTGCAATGTCTGATTATCACAGATGGTTTCATCAACGAACCGTCTGTGATGAAAGGGAGAAGTTCACAATCGGTTTATAGATAAAACCGGCTGTGATGAGGGAAATATCACATATGGTTTTATCGAAAAACTGACTGTGATAACAAGTATAACTTCATAGACGGTTTGTGGATAAAACAATCGTGATATTGCCTCATCACGACGCCTTTATCCACGAACCGTCTGTGATCATCAATTGAAAACAACAAATGTGCGCCTTACAAAAAAGACTACTGGATTGAAAAATAGATTGCATTATATATATAAGAAGATCATTATAAAAGTCTTTGATGATTTTGAGAACTAGATCGCATTATATATATATGAAGAAGCATTACAAAAGACTATGTACAAAAGTACTTTAAGTAAAAAAGACTACTCGTCGTCGTCGGAGTAGTCGTTGTCGGAGTTAGCGGAGTTGGCGGAGTCCCCATCATGGCCTTCCTGGTCTCGCCGAGCCGGCTCGCTCGAAGTCATCCTCCAGCTCCCAAATTATCGCGATATCCCTCCGACGAGTCGTAGCTGCTGCGTCGCCGTCGTCGAAGGAGGAGTCCGTGGGGCTTACCTGCCATGGCTGACTAAAGGTGGAGGCGATCGGAGGAGGTGGAGGCGCCAAGTAGTGGGCAGCTGATGGATCCATGGAGATGGTGCAGTCTGGTCGAGGTGCATTGAAGGTGGCGGTGGCGGTGGGGGGTTTATAGGCGGCGTGGGGGTGGAGCCATCGAGGAGGAGCCGCTTGAGGAGCTTTTGGGTTGCTCATGGCGGCGGAGAGGATATTTTTTGTCGATGATCGAGTATAGAGAGTCGATAAGCCTCTCTGTTTTATAGGCGCGAATTACATTGGGGAAACGAAATGCCACCTGAATTAATGATCTGCATTAGAAACGAAGCCGTCTACATTGGGAAGACGAAAACGATGAAGACGCATTGGGAAGACGAACGATCGAAAAGGCTCAAGATAAAGTCGCTATGATCGCATTGGGAAGACGAAGGAACATCACGGATGTTTGTAGATAAAACCGTCTATGATGACCTCATCACAGAAGGTTTATAGATAAAACCGTCTACAATGATATCTATTACCTGTAAAAGACAGAGAGCCTCGACCGCCTCTGTATTTTTAGGTTTTCCTAGAAATTTCTGAGGTGGCTGCAATTGAGAGGAGTTCTGGTGAAAGAGACCTTAGATTTAGAGAATTAATTGCAGATCCTTGTGCTCTAGGTCATCAAGATTAGTAATTCCTTCTAATCTGAATTGGTCTAAATTTGCATTATATTTAATATCTATCTTGGTGAAGAGGGAAATGAAACTGGTTAATTTGTTCTCTGTGATGTAAAGTAGATACATTTGCTATACCTTTTGCAGATCCATTTGTAATTTTTGATCTAAATTCATCATTTAACACCTATTGTTACATATGTAGCTTAGATGGACTGAAGCTGGATGTATGTTGAGAACCGTGCAAGCGTCGAGTACATTAATGGTGTTTTCGCTTTTAGAAGAGCTGCAAAGGAAGATATGTCGAACAAGGGGTGGAATTTATGCCTTGTTCATGCATTGACTGTGAGAATCTTCGGATGTTTCGAAACCCAGTGCAGATTGAAGCACACTTGATTATACAGGATTTCAAAAGGGGTTATACATGTTGGACCAGTCACGGTGAAGAGCAGATTACGCAGGGACCAAGTAGTACTACCATTGTGGACGAAGTCGACGATACTCTGGATATCGTCAACGAAGTCAATGATACTCCAAATACACAAGGTTGTCGTCCGTACTGGAACTGCTAAAATTAAAGGCAAGCAACGGTTGGTCCGATAAGAGTTTCACAGCGCTGTTAGGTCTGTTAGCAGATATGCTTCTGGAGGAAAACGAGTTGCTGACAACCACCTACATATTAATGTCTATACTCATCGAAGGCCCGAAGCAACCTGAGAACGATATTGATGTGTACCTAGCACCATTGGTGGAAGATCTCAACACATTATGGGCTCCTAGGGTACAGGTATGGGATGCTCACAAACAAGAGTACTTTACTTTGGGCTGCCTGTTGTTCTGCACCATAAATGATTATCCTGCCCTTGCTAACCTGTCGGGGCAGAGTACAAAAGGAGCCAAAGCATGTACTCACTGCTTGCATGATACCGGGAGTGTCTGCTGAATCACTCACGCAAAACCGTGTACATGCGCCATCGTAGGTTCCTTCGAAGAAATCACCCATACTGCAAGATGAAGAAACAATTAACGGCACCATCAAGACGCTTTAGCTCCAAAGCTTTTAAGCGGGACATACATTCATGATATGGTTAAGAAGTTAGATGTTGCGCTAGGAAAAGGACGTAAATTGAGGACCCGTGAGAAGAGCATGTGGAAGAAGAGATCAATATTTTGGGACCTACCTTATTGGGAGCACCTAGAAGTTTGGCACTGTATCGATGTGATGCACGTAGACAAGAATGTCTGTGATAGCTTGATTGGTCTCTTAATGAACATTAAGGGTAAAACAAAGGACGGTATGAATGCACGGCTTGACTTGGTCGATATGGGCATCAGAGTTGAGTTAGCACCGAAAGAGACTGATAAAGGCCGAACATACTGCGAGCCTGTTTGTTACACTCTATTCAAGGCCGAGAGAACCGAACTGTGCCAGTGTTTGTTTGGTGTGAAAGTTCCGTCCGGTTACTCATCCAACATGAAGAGACTTGTTTCGATGCACGATTTGAGTTTAACTGGCATGAAGTCCCATGATCGCCATGTGCTTATGACACAGATGCTCTCTGTGGCAATTAGAAGTATTTTACTGACCAAGGTTCGGGAGACAATTACAAGGATATGTTATTTCTTTAACACAATTGCTCAAAAGGTAATTGATCCCGAAGAACTTGATGCTCTGCAGCCGAGATGGTAACGACTCTATGTAATCTTGAGATGTATTTTCCTCCATCATTTTTTGATATCATGGTTCATCTCATTGTTCATCTTGTGAGGGAGATAAAGATGTGCGGGCTTGCGTTCCTACGTAGCATGTACCCGTTCGAAAGGTACATGGGAATTCTCAAGTCCTACTTATGGAATCGATCTCGACCGGATGGTAGTATTATCGAAGGTTATGCAATTGAAGAAGTCATCGAATTCTGTGTGGATTACATGGCTCAGGTCAAACCTATAGGTGTGTCTCAATCCCGCCATGAGGGGAGGCTCCAAGGCATCGGGACCATCGGAAGGAAAGCAATCATGCCTGATCCGGCTGCGTGCGTGAAAGCCCATTTTACAGTTTTGCAACACATGGCTATTGTGGCCCCATATATCGACTAGCACAAGAATTGGCTACGGCAAGAGAATCCAACACGACAGGAGTTTTGGATCATCAGACAATATAACCTTCAATTCAACAGATGGTTCAAGAAGCGACAACCCATTATTGGAAGCACGTCAGGTGATACGCTGACATGGTTGGCAAAAGGGCCAGCTTTTACGGTTGTAACATGGAAATGATATGACTTAAATGGGTACACATTTTACACGAGAGATCAGGACATGAAGAGCACAAACCAGAACAGTGGTGTTTGCATCGATGCGTCGAATACTGCTGGATTGATGAGGAGCTTGTATTATGGGTTCATTGAGGAAATTTGGAAGCTCAACTATGTGCTATTCAAGATCCCCTTATTTCGGTGCCGTTCGGTTAACCTGCAGCACATGAAGGTTGACAAGTATGGCGTCACAACTGTGGACCTCGAACGTGTCGGATACTAAGAGGAACCATTCGTTCTCGCCAACCAAGTTGTTCAAGTCTTCTATGTAACCGACCTGTCCAACAAGCAGCGCCACGTCATTCTTCAGGGAAAAAGGAGGATTGTCGGAGTCGAGAATGTGGTAGATGAGGAAGAATATAATCAGTTCGACGAGTTGCCTCCTATTGGTACCGGTGTCACAATCCAGGAAGACCAACCTGAGGAAGCTAGCTACACACGTGTTGATCATCGCGAAGGGCTAATTTTTGTACAAAAGAATAAGCAAGTGTTGTAATCATGAAGACTTCATGTATATATACCAAGTGTTCCTGTATTATAATTAATTGATGACATGTATTAATTACTGAGATGTATTGATTAAAATTAAGGTGTGTATATTGTACAAAATGATATGTATGTATTATGATTAATTTTAATACATGATATATATGCTTGTACGGCAAAAAAATAATACAATAGTCCATCCCAGATGGTTCTGGGATTGAACCGTCTGGGATAAACATCCAGACTGTTTGGGGACAATTTGTTGAGTTGAAGATGACGGAAGAGTTCATACTTCAAACCGCGGCACACAAAACCGTCCAGTAAAAAAACACACCCACACAGACTCGACTCAACTGGGTATGTGGGTAAGATGGCGCAATGGACGAGGGAGGACGACGAGGCAGTCCAGAAGGAGGTCGCGCCGCCATTTGCCTCGATCGTGGACCCGCGTGCCCGAAACCGGGTAAGAGCACGGTCACGTCACACTTCTTCAGGCGGTGTGTCCTTTGCAAACCCTACTGATGAGAAAGTGTCCCAACGGCTAATATCGTTGAACACAGAATCTTCCTAGGGCTCTTTCACTTCGAATAGAGAGAAAGACATAATCTCCACGGTCTTGGGAAACAAGGAGCACCCAGGTCGCACCAGAGGCCTAGGTGTTTTCGTTCCCTAGAAATTGGGATTCCCACAGGACTCGGCCACGTACCGGAGTAGGAAGAAAAGCAAAGCTGAGTGTGAGGAGTAGCTAGTAGCTCTCATTGAGGAAGGGTTGAGGAAAGGCTTAGTGCGCAGTTCGATAATCAGCTACGAAGCTTCAAGGAAAGGCTGGAACAAACGGTGGTTGAGGAGAGGCCGGCACGGAACGTGCTAGCCAAAGAAGCACATGCGCAGTTCAGCCCAACCAATCGTCGGAGTAGCTACGGATCTACCCCTGAGACGAACATGGATGAAGCCGGATGTCGCTTTAGCACAACCGCAAGTAAATTTGTAAGTATAGGGCCAGCCCTCTCCTTGAATGGTTAGACGAAGGGGCCCAAGATGTATCTTGGTCGGGCGAATATCCCTCGCCCGCTTTGTGTGGTGGTTTTGTATTGATTGGGGTGTAGCGAACTACGTGATTACAAGCGGGGGCTAAGGACAGGCCCTTAGCATTCGTCCGAGTGGAGGAGGTCGGGAGTGTTTGCCTAGGTCGGATGGCACGAATGTGGGTGTGTGGGAATTGAACGCGAATAAGGACGCGAATGTCTGATCGATCCCCCTCCCTGAGGGTCCTGCCTCCCTTTATATAGGCGGAGGGGGTAGGTTACACGGGAGTTTGGAGGAAAAAAGGTAGGGGTACGCTACGCCTAGGAGTTCCTGGTCTTCGGTCTTGACAATTGACAGGTCCCTGTTGCCCACGCCGGTTGGTAGACAACAGTGCCGCTTCATCGAGAAGGTGTGCACCTGCCCTCCGTGCGCTTGTCGATCTTGACGCCGTCATGATTAGACCTGGAGCCACCTCGGGAGGGAGCACGTCTCTCCACCGCGCCGATGGGGTGAAGCGACCGTCTTTGACTTCGCGCCCCTCGCCACCTTGGAGAAGAGCCACCTGCCTGTACCGCTGCAGTGCGCAGGCGGTGACCAATCGGGTCGACCGGGCGACGTGGTGAAGGTTGCTTGAGTCGGGGCTCGCCCAGATCGGTCCCGAGGCCAAGTCGGAGGTCAGCGGAGCCCTCGACTCGAGTCGGTCAGACTTCTGGCGTCCGACTCTGCGACCAGTGTCGACACCTGCGGGAGCGTCCGACCCGAAGCCTGGTCGGACCGCCTCTGGTGGGCCTGGTCAAGGCTGAAGGTCTTCGTGGCCCCCATCGGCCTAAAGTTGGGCAGAGTCGGATTGTCCGGTGTTCCACCGATATTTAGGATAATCCCATCTGTGGGGATGGAGTCTTGATAATACCCCCTTAGCACTCTGCTTGTCGATCTTGCTGCTATGTCGGCATGACTGAGAGAAAAACGATCTTGAAATAGATATATACTTTGCTGTGGGGTACCCCTAGTACGGGTATTCGTCAGTAGCCCCCGGGGCCATCCTGAAATGCGTGCGTTCCCGGATGGACCCATCGTCTTCGGTGACATGGTCTCTCCGTACGCATGGCGGTGTTTTGACTTCTGGCGCCTTAGGCTTGAGAGCGGCATAGTTTGTTGAAGTTGGAGGAGTCCGGCCGACTTCGGTTGGCGGTTTTGACCGGGTGCCGTGAGCGCTTGCCGGTGGAGTGTAGTTCCAAGAGCCCCGGCGGTCGAAGAGCTGGTCGGGGGGTTATCTTGGTCAGGATGAACTCGATTGGGTGAATCGAGTGGGCTTGGCAGGTCGTGAGCCCCCGAGCGAATCGGAAGGCTCTTTTAGTTGACAGAGTCCGACTGACTTGGTCGATCGGTTTCGACCGGGTGCGCGCGACCGCACCTGGTGGGTGTAGCCCATGAGCCCTCGAGCGAGTTGGAGAAAGCCGGTCGGGGTTACTTGGTCGAAACATCCCACGGGTTGTGAGATCCCGATGCGGTTGGGTTGGCGCGGACGCCCGGATGCATCAGCGAGGCTCCGGTTCCCGAGTGCTCGTTTTACGTCGTAGCTAGACACAACCGTGGTCGGCGGGGACGCCCGGATGCCTCAGCGAGGCTCCGGTTCGAAAGTGCTAGTTTACATCGTAGCTAGACGCGGCCGTATGGGCGGGGACGCCCGGATGCCTCAAGGAGGTTCCGTTCCGAGCGCCGCTTTTACGTCAGAGCTAGACGGCCGTGGTCGGCGGGGACGCCGGATGCCTTAGCGAGGTTCCGGTTTCGAGCTCTTTACGTCGTAGCTAGACGCGGCCGTGGTCGGTGGGGACGCCGGATGCCTTAGCGCGGCTCCGCTCCCGAGTGCTAGTTTTACGCTAACCAGACGCGCCGTGGTCGACGGGGACGCCGGATGCCTCGGCGAGGCTCGGCCTCGAGCGCTGCTTTACGTCGTAGCTAGACGCGATCGTGGTCGACGGGACGCCCGGATGCCTCAACGAGGTTTTGGTTCGAGCGCTGCTTTACGTCGTAGCTAGACGCGGTGCGTGATCGGGGGGGGACGCCGGATGCTCCTCAACGAGCTCCGGTTCCCGGCGCCGCGTTTTACGTCGTAGCTAGACGCGGCCGTGGTCGGCGGGGACGCCCGGATGCCTCAGCGAGGCTTCGGTTCCCGAGCGCTTGTTTTACGTCGTAGCTAGACGCGGCCGTGGTTGTCGGGGATGCCCGGATGCCTCAGCGAGGTTTCGATTCCCGAGTGCTCGTTTTACGTCGTAGCTAGATGCGGCCGTGGTAGCCTCCCGAGCGCTAGTTTTACATCGTAGCTAGACGCGGCTGTGGTCGGCGGGGACGCCCGGATGCCTCAGCGAGGTTCCGGTTCCCGAGTGCTCATTTTACGTCGTAGCTAGACGCGACCGTGGTCGGCGGGGACGCCCGGATGCCTCAGCGATGTTCCGTTTCCCGAGTGCTCGTTTTACGTCGTAGCTAGACGCGGCCGTGGTCGGCGGGGATGCCCGAATGCCTCGGCGAGGTTCCGGTTCCCGAGTGCTCGTTTTACGTCGTAGCTAGACGCGTTGCAGGGCTGGTTTTACACCGGAGCTAGGCGGAGGGCGTCCGTCCCGAGTCCTCGTCTAGCGAGGCCATCTGCGGGAGGAGTAGCAGCTGTCTGTCCCACGTGTACGCCCCGTCCGCATGTGTTGGACCTGGAGGGGGTGAGCAATCACGTGTTTACCAAGCGTAGGTTTGAACACCGTGCTCGTGGAGCTACGAACGGGTAATCCGAGTGGGCCCTGGAGATCTAGCGACCTTCGAGCGGACGATCCCTACGTCGGGTGTCTGACCCGCTGGGGGCGACCCATAAAAAACCTTTCTTTACTCGATCCCGTATCGGACCCCGAGTCGTCCGCCGACCCGGAGCGCAGCTAGTTGCTACCCTTCGAGAGGCTCCACGGGAGAGTGTGAAGTATGGTCTCGTACATGAGTTAAGACGATTGGGCCATCCGCCGACCCAACTAGAGACCCACTGGGGGTTCGCCTCGTCCTCGCCCCTCACTCATTTTGCCTGCTGGGGCGAGCGCTAATCCACTTGGTGGATCCGGCCTTTGGAACCCGCAGCGTCAGGCCTAGTCGTCGGGTGCGAGCTACTCGAGCCCTCTCGCCACCTCGAGGCCGTAGCGGTCCGGTGGACTTTTCATACCTGTTTCGGCCCAGTCGATCCGGTCCGGAGGCGGAGATCGAGGGGTCACGGGGCGTATCGCCCGGAGCGGCGCCCTGGCGTCTCCTGTCGATATTTAATGCGCGTGCAGGAATTTAATGTGCAGGTAAATGATTGGGAACCGACATCGTCTTCTGGGTTTGCGGCGTGGCACCTTGATGATCGACGTCACGGCGCTAGCAAAGCGATACTGCCTTGGATCGAAGTCCGCCCAGTTGATGCTTGCTTGGCCAGCAAGTAGCCCAACGCTGGCTCGGTCTTCCATGATCGTGAATTGCCGGGCGTGCCTTTTGATGTTGCTTCGATTTGCAGATTTGCAAAAGGATCTCTGTGACGCCGTGGAGGCGTAGCAACTGGCGGTGGAGGAGCGTGGTGCGGCAGCCACGTTTCCGGAAGCGGCGGTGTCGGCGAAGGGGTTGGCGGGGCGGGAGCAGTCCGAGCGGACGTCGCCGCAGAGCGTCCTCCGCTGGGAACAAGAAAGAGTTAGATTTTTGCCTTTGGCCATGTAGGGGGCCTCGGGGTGTGATGAATCGAAGTTCGTTTTATCGTTTTGGCCAGTCGGGCCATTCCATAGGTCCGGCTTTGTCCCTCGCACTTCCCAGAGGTGGTAAACATTTGACGACCACAGCTTTAGAAACCGTGGGGGTTGTACGAGCGTAGGTCAGTATGTTAACACCTCTGAGGAAAGCCCAATGAAAAAAGAAAGGATCTAGGCAATGAAAAGTTCGCTTGCACTCGACACGGAAAAGGAGTGTTCCCAACCGGCTATGGATCGTTCCACACGGACACTTCCTTTCTAACGCGAAGCACTACTTCGAAACCATAGCCGTTGGGGAGTAGGCCGTAGTACTTGGGTCGAGAGGGTTGCCGCTAGGGAGAACCGAATAGCTGGGTCCGGTCACCAGGCAGTGTGGCGTGGAGCTTAAGTATGAATCGTTCATCTCGCACTTGCGGGGAGAGGAGTGTCCCGACCAAGCTGTGGATCGCACCGCACGGCACTTCCTTCTTCCGCAGTGCTACTTGAACCGTGTATTGGGCGAGGGCCGTAGCACTCGGTCGAGGGGTTACCGCTAGGGGAACCGAAAGCGGCAGGTTCTGAGCCCATGTAAGTGTGTGAACTTGTAGCCCTGCGGTGCGTGGTGTCCATGCTTTGTGTCGCCACGCCATGGCTTGCACTTCGAGGAGTAAAAGATTCGTGTGGGAATGAGAAAAAACTTTAAGGATAGAGTTGCCTTAGCTTTTCATTACTGCGTCTTTGGAGGCATCGTGGCAGTTAGGCCCGTTGCCCAGTCACCGGAACGGCGGGCGAATGGGCCTTCCACCACTTTGGGGCCGCAGCCGCCCATGCGAGTCTGCCTTTGTTCGTCGGTGCGGCAGTCCGCCGAGTCGAAATCGAGGGTCGCTACGCAGCTGCCGCGTCGCGTCCTTCCGCTTCGCTGTCCCATCAGCGTTTTAATGCGCGCGGAGGAGGTGGAAAAGAGCGCGATCCATTACACGGGCATGGAGTTAATCATGCGCTTGCCATGGGGCGCCCATATCGACCGCACCGCCCCGCCCCTATAAATATCGCACGGAGGGTATTGCGCCTCTTTGTTTTTCCTGCCTCTTCGCCTCCTTGCACTTTGTTTGCAAATACAGAAGGAGAGGCCCTCGCATTTCGAACGACAAATGGCGGACGGCGGTGACGACCAGAGGGCTGGGAAGCAGGAGATGGCGGCGGGCTCGTGGGGCTCCGATGCCAAGAGGCCCCGTACCGACACCAGGTCCCCTGCTGCCGCGGCAAGGGGCAGGATGACTCCGCCCTCGACGATCCTCCGCATTAGGATCCCTCGCCCGGAGTGAGTTTCCTTCGCCGGGCTTCGGGATGGTTTTGATTTTGTTTTTCCGATGCTAAGCTGCTTCTTTTTTGTCTCAGTGTTTCTGGCTCGGGCTCGCGGCAGCCGCCCATGGTACCTCCGGTGGCCGCCTCGGTGGGGGAGGCGGACGCGACCGGATGTAGGATCGAGGATGCGCCTAGAGGGGGGGGGGTGAATAGGCGTTTTACAAAATTCGATCGCTCACTAAAATAATTCGCTCTTATCAACCCCTATGTCAAAACCTATCAAAGATAATACGGAAGCGATAAACTCGGTTTTGACAATTAAAGCCTAAATCAACTAGGCTTACTAGTGCACTAACTAAATTATGTCTCTATACTAGAATTGCTAAATTGAGCAAACAATCAATACTAAGCAATTCTAATTATAATCAAACAATTGATAAATATACAATAAAGTAAATGCTTGAAGGTAAAAGAGACAACCGATATTTTTTTAGTGGTGTTAGGAGACTTGCTTAGTCTCCCTAGTCCACGCTTGAGGCAAGCCCAACCACTTGGACCGGCTCCCGCTTGAGCACCGCCTCTTTTCACTAGGCGTGGTTTTTCACGCTTAGCGTGGGAGCTTAACCGAACCTTCACAAACTTGCTTGGGCTTCTCACACCTTGAGAGCTCCTGCGCAAGACGACGCCTACACTGCCTAGGAGTCGGCAACCTCCAAGAGTAACAAGCCAGCTCTTCGCTTGAACTTCACCGAGCAACAACAGAATCGCTCCCGGTGATCACCAAGTGCAACACATGCACAAGGACCTCCCTCAAGTGCAACACATGCACAAGAGACTCTCAACCCACTTCTAATTGCAACACATGCAATTAGTCTCACTCTTGCTCAACAACAACTTGCGGAAATGCAACACATGCAAATCACCTCTCAAATACTCACACAAGAGCCAATACACAAATGAGAGCTTCAATACATGAACCACCTCACCCAATATGCTCAATCAACCAGCAAGTGCCCCCCCATGACCTCCTTTTATAGCCTCACAAAGAAAACTAGCCGTTGGGGGCCAAAACGGACATTAAAACCCCTGAAAATAGCCGTTGCTACGAGGTGGGCGTACTATCGACCCTATAGGCGGTAGTAACCGGCCTAGGAGTTCTCTCTGCCAAAAAGCTACCGCAAGGGCGGTACTACCGCCTCTCACGGCGGTAGTACTGCTAACTTCTGACTCCACCAAAAAGGTCATAACTTTTTACTCCGAACTCCGATTTGGCTGATTTCTGATTCTATCTGAGAAGCTATTACGAGGGCTACAATCTCCACCCATTTTCATGATTTAAGCAACCATAGATATTTTTAAATATCACCAAAACCAAACTCTAATGTAGTCATTCAAGTCTAAAATATGATTTTTTTCGAAATCTCTCATATAGACTTGATCAAGGGCATGACTACAAGCTAGAAAGAGTTACTAACATCAAATATTAAGCCATGATGATCAACTCATGATCAAAATAACTTTTGCAAAACACATTTGCAAATAACCCGAAAAGCTATAAGATCAATCCTCTAGCCATGCAAGGATCAACACATGATCCCGACACTTTGCAAAACACATTTGCAAATGCCAACACATGCTCTAGGATTGAAACCCATAACCTCTAGCTTATTTGCAAACCACATTTGCAAATAACAAAATCAACCGTATGAGCTCTCTACTTGCAACACATGCAAGCCTCTAGCTCCATACAAACACACAAACACCAAATCGTGCTTGAGCTCTTTCCTTTTGCAACACATGCAAAACTTAGCTCCAAGCAACCAACAGATTAGAAAGATTGTTTTGAATGAAACCAAAACATAAAGCTTCAACATTTGCAACACATGCAAAAGTGAACTTCACATAAAGCCAACGCATTAGCTTATCCTATTTGCAACACATGCAAATCAAAGCATTATCTGAAAACCAAATACACATGCTCTTCCTCTTTGCAACACATGCAAATCGAGCATAAACCAACAACAACTAAGCATAAGTTTAACCCTTTCGCAACACATGCCAAATGGTTAACCCTCATGCAAAACCAAATCCAAATGATTTGAGCTTGAGTGAGCAGCGGATTGAGATCACCAACACATGATGCACTCAAACTAGGAGACAACTCCTCTTAATAGTACGGCGATAAAACCTTAGACTCAAAGACTACAAAAGTCCTTAGCCTATCTAGTTATACCTTCGCCGCCGCGCACAAGCAATCCCCTTTGGGGTCTTTATGATCTTCACTTTGATACTCCCCCGGGATCATCACTCGACTCCTCTTCGGGATCCACTCTTGACGCCTATCAACTCATGATGCCGTCCTTGTCCCGTTCTCACCATCTCATCCATCTTTGGACCTAACTCAATCACAACTCATAAAATAGTTAGTCCAAGATGCATGGTTGTCTCAATTATCTCTTGCACTCCATTAACACATAATGGATGCCTCTAGATCAATTGAGCACAACCCTAAATCAATAGAAATGATTTAAGTGTGTCTTAAGTACAATAATGCAACTCACGCTTTATTATACTTAAGAACTATTCATTGTCCTCAATTAATCACAAAACACCATCAACACATGATGAAGTGTTCTTTAACGATTAACAAGACAAATGAACTCAATTTAAATTATCATTTAAATTGACTCTTCAAGTTAGAGTGTGAACTCCCCTAGATATGTGCATCCATGTAATATATGGATTGGGAAACATGATGCACATTTTGTGGTTAATATAAGCAGGGACATTCATACTTTAACTTGAATCCAAAATATGTAATTAATACTATAATGAATATGCATACATACCTCGGGTTTTCCATTTTTCAATGCGATGAGACTAAACAAAGATATTCTAAACAAACATGTTAGTCTCGATATAAGATTGTCATTAATAACACTATCGCATTAGGGATAAACTCAATATTGGATTTGTCATTAACACAAGATTAGATTTGTCATTAACACCAAAACCATAACTAATGAAGGTTGAACTTACAATCTCCCCCTTTTTGGTGATTAATGACAAATCCAAGCTTAATTAGCACATTTGGATTAAAACTAATCATGTTGAGAGAATTTAAGCTAATTGAACACATATGCATATTAATTCTCCCCCTTAATCATATCAAGCTTACTTTTTAAACCAAATGACATTAAGCTTCCTAATTCTCCCCCTTTTGGCATTAAACACCAAAAATAGAATTCTAAGATGGTTTATCCATTTAAATATTCTCCCCTTTTTAATTATCTCTTTTTAAGCTCCTAATTCTCCCCCATGTAATTATCTCTTTTTAATTAAGGTCATACAAGAATTGAAATGGATACTTATGACCTAGGCAAGGAATTTGAAGAACTTTAAGCCAAATAAAAACTTGAAGGGTTATTCAAGAAGTAAAACAAGTTGTTATTTAAAATATAGTTTAAAAAAAAGGGAAAACTCGAAAAGAGACCATATTTGGGTTTGTGGATACCACTAGCAAAGATACCACTTGTAAAGATAAGCACAAAAGGCGAAGTAAGGGTATCACACGGGTTATTTGAAACACATTCAAATAATATTTCACTCCTCATTTTATTAGGCTTTGCAAATTTTCAACATGATTCTTTTGAATAATCCAACAATTTTGCCTAATAGGGATAAACGAGGAACCCAAAAGAAATACCACTTGAGAAATTTGATATCACTTTAAATCTATCTCAAGGGCTTTGCTTGAAAATCCAAAAGAAATGAGCATTTTCAAATTTTTTTTTTGTTAAAGAACAATGCTCAACAAGAGATTTCCCCTTTAATGTATTTCAATTCATAAAGAATCTCACACAGAGAATTCTTAAGCGGTTGAACTTACAATTTTAGCTTGAGAGGAAAAATCTTAATCAAGAATATGGGTATCGGAGTAATGCTACAAATAGGCAATGAAATACCACTTGTAGGAAATAATTGAATTCAATGATACCACTTAAAAAGGAATCCAAATAATCAAGGATATCACTAGAAGAAAAGAAAAATAAGATCCATGATACCACTTGAAGAAAAGAGAAACTCAATGATACCACTTGTAAGCATATGGAATGAATAAATGCTTAATTGATACCACTTAGGATCAAATCATAAAGAATTGATACCACTTGAAGGAATTATCGATAACATCGATGGGTATCAGAGCAATATAATCAAAACAATATATACTTACGGGTATCGAAAACTCAAAATAGATCAATAAAAGCACAAGATTTAGTATCGGAGCAAATTAAAGACATGATATCACTTGGAAGCAATTAAATGCCCAAAACTTGATATAAATAAACTCCCCAATATGTTCAACGAATGAATCATGGAGTTGTTTGCATTTGAATTTGCACAAGTTTCGTCTTTTCAAAAGATCAAGTGAAAATCACTCTTTAGATTAATTAACTGCTCGTAAACTGATACTACTTGAAATCTCTTTCAAACAATTTGTAAAACTTTTGAAATTTTGCAAAAAAATGAACTTTGGGATCATAAAAAGCTTTTACAAAAAGAATTATTGAAAAAGGAAGTATCAATCAAAAGATATCCCAAAAACAGACTTTGAAAATCTCAAAAATCAGAGCTGACTTGTCATGGCGGTCCAGACCGCTCTAGGGCAGGTCCGACCGCTTGGCATCCAAGCTGCATGGAGGCGGTCCAACCGCCCCGACAGTTGAAAAATGAAATTAATTTTTGTAAATTTTATCAAAAATGATTCAAATGAAGTCCAAAAAATTTAAAATTTTGCAGAGATGAACTTTGGACTAATTAGAAGGTTTTGCAAAAAGAATTTTCTCAAAAATAATTTTATTTTGAAATATATGGCAATTTGCGCTTTGAGACATAAAAGGAAATTGATTTTCACGAAAAGTCTCAAAATACAATTCAATTTGGATTTCTTGCAATTTCAATTTTCATGGCTTAGATTGGTGTATCAAGAATGTTTCTAGCCAAGATTTATAATGAAATCCAACTTGAAAGCCACGATTTGAGCTATATGCCTAAATAGGCCATTTCGGATTAAAACAAATCGTTTTTGAGCCAAATTCGATTTCAACATATAGTTTTTCATTTTGAAAGCTTGTAAAACATTTGAAATACCTAATAGAATACTTTTACAAGGCTTTTCACAAATTTGGGTCATTTAAATACAATTTTGACTTTTGATCTAAATAGTCCATTCGAAGAAGCAAATAGAAACCAAGTCAAAATCAACAACATAAAAATTCAAATTAAGCAAGGGTAGGATATATGGATTTAAATTTTGTGTATGAGTCTAAAATACCATTTTGAACCAAAATTCTACACAAGAATTGATTCAAATGGAGAAACTCACTAAGTGCAATATCGACCATTATGGGTCAAGTATAGTTTTTTCAGCGAGTTTCAAAATCAAATAACTTTTGATAAGTTGGTCTTTTGAAAATCTTTTGAATACGAAAGTTGTTAAGAATGACCAACTCTAGAATTTTCATTTTGGAATTATTTTCAAAATCCTTTTACTTTTAATTCTATGAAAATTATAAGTTTAAATCCAAATCAAGATACTAGTAACTAGATTTTGGAGTTAAAACTCATTTTCTTTTCAAAATAGATTTTTGTGAAGCCAAAACATTTGAAAAACATTTCAAAAACATTTGTATATATTTTGCAACTAGTTTTTCACAAGTTTACTAATAGTATACAACATTTTGACCTTTTGGCTAAATGGTTGATTTTGAAAATATATATATGCACTTATATTAATATGGGCACACATAGGGATGTGATACACATGGATATGAATTAACACTCCCCCTAAATGTGCCACTTCCTAACTTGCTCAAGATTGCAATAAGAGAATAGATAAGAGGCGAGAGCAAGTAGCCATAACAAGTAATCTAAATTGATTTTCATTGATATTGCAATATAACCTATACAAGGCTATGAGATATGATAGTAATCAATTTAAATGCTTGTTACCGAGATGGCATTGGCTTATGATGGACATGATTGTCTTCATGCTTGACACCACTTGTAGACGAATGTAATCCTTCTCCTCTTGATGTGCAAGCGTCAATCCATCTCTTTATTGCCTAAAATTCTTTTAGGCGATTTTTGTACCCAATCCTTGTTGGGTCCCACAATGTTAGTCACAATTGATTTAGGAACCCAAATGGTCCTAATTTTAGCATTTTGAATTGACTAACATGACTAGAAATAGAATTGCAATAATTATTTCTCCTAGACAAATAATTGGCATTTTTATGAAATGGCTTAGGAGGACAATGATATTTTGCAAAACTATTTCTAGTTTGATCTCTTCTAAGCATGTGATAATTAAAATTATGAAATGGCTTAGAGGATCTAGCAAATCTAGTAAATGTTTTGCTATTATTTTTCCTAAGCATATGATCATCATGATTTTTCTTATTCTTAGGAAATCTAGCATTTTGAGCAAACACATTTCTAGAATTATTCTTCCTATGCAAATGAATATCATTTTTAGCGGGCATAGGGGACTTGACAAGCTTGGCAAACACATTGCCATTCTTGTCCTTCCTAAGCAAATAATTTTCATTAATGAGAATAGGCTTAGGAGTTATACCTTTAGGACAATCCTTCGAAGTGTCCCTTCTCCCTAAGAATTGAAGCATCGTCACGCTATTTGGTCCTCTCTTGACCGATTTGACTTGCTCCTTGCCTGGCTTGCCTCATGGTTGATGCTTGTGGCTTGATCTCCACATTATTAGGGCACATGAAGGCGAGGTGGCCCTTCTTGTTGCAAGCAAAACACTTGACGATCTTCAGTGGCGTGCGTTGTGTCTTGTCTTGCTATTCTCCTCTTGGAGTTATGGAGTCCTCGCTTGTCTTGGGCGCCCTTGACTTGCTCAAGATTTACGTCGAGGAGGGCTTTTCCTTTTAACGCACCTCTTCAAGTTATTTTCCAATTTAATGACTTGGGCCTTGAGCTTATTGTTTTCCTCTACAACATTAGCATCTAAACACATAGAGGAACTTGAAGCAAATTTGTTAGAGCGACAAGGCAAATTATCGCTAGAAGTGGATATGCATTTATTTGATGAATTGTTTGTAATTGGAATTGAGTGAGGCAATTCATCAACTAAATTGCATTGAGTGGCAATATCCACACTAGCTTTACTAAATTCCTTGAAAATGAGTTTTCATGATTTTCTTTTAGAACATTATATTCATTTTGAAGTGAATCATGTTCTAATTTCAAAACTTTATATTTCTTTTTCTCCTTTCCAAGAAATTCATTGAGCTCCTCTAGCATATTCATTAATTCGTCATAAGAGGGCTCATCTTCGGCGTCACTTACCTCATTTTTACCTTTTGCTATAAAGCAACGGATTTTTGATGGGAGTGAAAATTCGTCGTCGCTTGAGGCGGAGGTTGAGGTTGATGGAGATGCCGGTTCATCGCTTGATGTTGAAGTTGAATCCTCAACCGACACTTCCTCCTCATTGCAATCCTCAATTGATGTTGTGGATGATTCAAATAAATCTTGAAGCTTAATTCACATATCATGGCGCTCTTGAGATTGCATATGAGATTAAACATTTCTACGCTCACAAAACTAAAAATGGCATTAGTTGCTTGGCGTCGAGATGAGACATTTCTCCTGCCCTTTAGTTGGAGCAATTTCATTTAGTGGAGAAGAAATGCCGACATCTCGATCCACCATATTTGTGGGCTCATGGATTTAAAATGATTAATCATAAATAATTTCCATGATGAATAATTAGATTCATTTAGCATGAGTGGATCGTGTGAGTGCACTAGTCCGCTAGATGCCATCCTTTATACTCTCTAGACGGTTAAGCCTAAAATGAGAGTGACAGTGGCTCTGATACCACTTGTAGGATCGAGGATGCGCCTAGAGGGGGGGTGAATAGGCATTTTACAAAATTCGATCGCTCACTAAAATAATTACGCTCTTATCAACCCCTATGTCAAAACCTATCAAAGATAATACGAGGCGATAAACTCGGTTTGACAATTAAAGCCTAAATCAACTAGGCTTACTAGTGCACTAACTAAATTATGTCTCTATACTAGAATTGCTAAATTGAGCAAACAATCAATACTAAGCAATTCTAATTATAATCAAGCAATTGATAAATATACAATAAAGTAAATGCTTGAAGGTAAAAGAGACAACCGATATTTTTCAGTGGTGTTAGGAGACTTGCAGGTCTCCCTAGTCCACGTTGAGGCAAGCCCAACCACTTGGACCGGCTCCCGCTCGAGCACCGCCTCTTTCACTAGGCGTGGTTTTTCACGCTTGCCAGGCTCAACCCGAACCTTCACAAACTTGCCGGGCTTCTCACACCTTGAGAGCTCCTGCGCATGCACGCCTACACCGTCTAGGAGTCGGCAACCTCCAAGAGTAACAAGCCGCTCCTTCGGCTTGAACTTCACCGAGCACAACTGAATACGCTCCCGGTGATCACCAAGTGCAACACATACACAAGGACCTCCCTCAAGTGCAACACATGCACAAGAGACTCTCAACCCACTTCTAATTGCAACACATGCAATTAGTCTCACTCTTAACTCAAGAACAACTTGAAAAATGCAACACATGCAAATCACCTCTCAAATACTCACACAAGAGCCAATACACAAATGAGAGCTTCAATACATGAACCACCTCACCCAATATGCTCAATCAACCAGCAAGTGCCCCCCCATGACCTCCTTTTATAGCCTCACAAAGAAAACTAGCCGTTGGGGGGCAAAACGGACATTAAAACCCCTGAAAATAGCCATTGCTTACAGTGTGGGCGGTACTACCGCCCCTCTAGACGGTAGTACCGCTTTATGTAGTACCGCATGACCATGACCACCAAAAAGGTCATAACTTTTACTCCGAACTCCGATTTGGGTAATTTTGATTCTATGCAGAAGCTTATTACAAGGGCTACAATCTCCACCCATTTTCATGATTTAAGCAACCATAGATATTTTTAAATATCACCAAAACCAAACTCTAATGTAGTCAATCAAGTCTAAAATATGATTTTTTGAAATCTCTCATATAGACTTGATCAAGGGCATGACTACAAGCTAGAAAGAGTTACTAACATCAAATATTAAGCCATGATGATCAACTCATGATCAAAATAACTTTTGCAAAACACATTTGCAAATAACTTGAAAAACTATAAGATCAATCCTCTAGCCATGCAAGGATCAACACATGATCCTCGACACTTTGCAAAACACATTTGCAAATGCCAACACATGCTCTAGGATTGAAACCCATAACCTCTAGCTTATTTGCAAACCACATTTGCAAATAACAAAATCAACAGTATGAGCTCTCTACTTGCAACACATGCAAGCCTCTAGCTCCATACAAACACACAAACACCAAATCGCAAGCTTGAGCTCTTTCCTTTTGCAACACATGCAAAACTTAGCTCCAAGCAACCACAAATTAGAAAGATTGTTTTGAGCAAACCAAAACATAAAGCTTCAACATTTGCAACACATGCAAAAGTGAACTTCACGAAAAGCCAATGCATTAGCTTATCCTATTTGCAACACATGCAAATCAAAGCATTATCTGAAAACCAAATACACATGCTCTTCCTCTTTGCAACACATGCAAATCAGAGCATAAACCAACAACAACCAAGCATAAGTTTAACCCTTTAGCAACACATGCCAAATGGTTAACCCTCATGCAAAAACCAAATCCAAATGATTTGAGCTTGAGTGAGCAGCGGATTGAGATCACCAACACATGATGCAAGCTCAAACTAGAGACAACTCCTCTTAATAGTACTGGCGATAAAACCTTAGACTCAAAGACTACAAAAGTCCTTAGCCTATCTAGTTATACCTTCATGGCAAGACAAGCAATCCCTTTGGGGTCTTTATGATCTTCACTTTGATACTCCCCCGGGATCATCACTCGACTCCTCTTCGGGATCCACTCTTGACGCCTATCAACTCATGATGCCGTCCTTGTCCCGTTCTCACCATCTCATCCATCTTTGGACCTAACTCAATCACAACTCATAAAATAGTTAGTCCAAGATGCATGGTTGTCTCAATTATCTCTTGCACTCCATTAACACATAATGGATGCCTCTAGATCAATTGAGCACAACCCTAAATCAATAGAAATGATTTAAGTGTGTCTTAAGTACAATAATGCAACTCACGCTTTATTATACTTAAGAACTATTCATTTGTCCTCAATTAATCACAAAACACCATCAACACATGATGAAGTGTTCTTTAACGATTAACAAGACAAATGAACTCAATTTAAATTATCATTTAAATTGACTCTTCAAGTTAGAGTGTGAACTCCCCTAGATATGTGCATCCATGTAATATATGGATTGGGAAACATGATGCACATTTTGTGGTTAATATAACGGGACATTCATACTTTAACTTGAATCCAAAATATGTAATTAATACTATAATGAATATGCATACATACCTCGGGTTTCCATTTTTCAATGCGATGAGACTAAACAAAGATATTCTAAACAAACATGTTAGTCTCGATATAAGATTGTCATTAATAACACTATCGCATTAGGGATAAACTCAATATTGGATTTGTCATTAACACAAGATTAGATTTGTCATTAACACCAAAACCATAACTAATGAAGGTTGAACTTACAGGAGCGGCCTCCCGCGCTCCCAACGGGAGCAGGCGGTGACTGGCCCAGGGCGGACAATGACGAGCTGAAGGCCTCCTTCGACGCCCAAGCTGCGAGGGCCACCTCCCAAGAAGCGAAGGCGACAAGGACAGTCCAAGCCGTTGAGGAGGAGCTCATGAAAGTCGGGAGGAGCCCGGCGCCAAACGGGCTCGGGCCGAGGTCAGAGGGGGAGCTTCGCCCGCGGCCAGCCATGAGGATGTGGCGACGCACAGCGATCTGGTCGAGACTTGAGGAGAGCTGGCAGTTGCACTTTCGAGTCTTTGAGACCTGTATGAGGCCCTCCTATCCACGCTCCTTGCGGCGAGAGCATGAGCAGAGGGCACAGAGTCGCTGGGGTCAGGCTGAACGAGCCGCTGGACCATACCTCGTCGGGGTACGCCTTCGGCCTCACCCAGGCGGTAGATGCCCTGGCCGACCTGCCCCGTGTCCTATGTGAGCGGAGCACTCGCGAGGGGCGGGAAGTCACCATCGTCATGGCGAAGTATGTGCTAACCTGCTGCGCCAGCCGCGACGCTTCCTTCGACCCGATGGCGGTATCGCCGATCAAAACAACCTAACCCAGTGGGCCGAGTCTTGGCGGCGGAGAAAGTGGCAGCGCTGGGCGATATCGTCGCGAGCAACGACAGCTCGGACGATGGCGACGCCTCTGGCTGAGAACCCTCTGGGCCCCCAACTTTTGTTTTTGCATGATGTAATATATTTGGATACCTCGTTCGATATCTTGCATTTCCGCCGTGTGAGCACTTTCATTGAATGACCGTAGCTCTTAGGGACCGCGAAAATTACGTTCGAGCGTGGTCGGAATATTGATACTCGAGAAACAGGGATATAGCGGTATTGACAAAAGCGTCCTGGATCGACCAAGGACCACCTGCTACGAGCACTTTGCCTTTTTGCCACAACGCGCTACTTCGTAACCGCAGCCGCTGGTGGTCGCGAAGGTCGATCGGGGAGCCGTTTTGGACAAGTATGCAGGCTTGTAACCTCCGAGCGGCGCATGAGGACCAGGGTGTGGTCGACACGCCGCAGTTCGAACTCGGAGGATTTGCTGGAGGCGAAGGAATAAAGGGGAAGTTTTTGGGATAGGATCGCCTTAACTTCACCGTAGCGCAACGCGGTGGCCACAAATCCCGGCACGGATCTTGAGGAAGACCACTTACCTTGGTCCGCGAGAATCGCCACGGAGGACCTCGGAAAACTCCTTTTATAGAAGTCTTGTCGACCAAAGGCGAAGGACTTAATCGCGAGCGTAGGCGCCGAGCCTCCGGTCGGGTCGTGAAGTGACCCGTCGGTCACGGTCGACTAAGGGCTCCTTCGGTCGGAGTCGGCAACCTTGATATCGTGGCCCGACCGGGGTCCGTCCGTCCGTATCCAGCGGATCGGGCGGGCACCCGATGTGTCGTCGGTTGCTTTCGGTCAGCGACTCAATCGAATCGAAGGTTTAGGGCGGCAAAGACGCTCTACCAGCCCCCGGAGGTTCTGGTGCGCGGCCTTGGCTCCTGGGTTTTCGGGCTCGGGAATGTCACGGAGCAGCATTCTGCTGTCTGGCGTCATCTGGCTAGGCGAGAAGAAAAGAAGATCATTGGGCCTCGCCTAGCGATCTTTGGACCCGGGACGCGTCTTCACGCACTGGCCTTGACGGCGGTGAGGGCTTTGTGGCGCCGCTCTAGGTCGGCCTGGAGTTTGTCCAGCATGGACCTTCCGAGCGTGCTCCGCATCGGAGCCGGAGTCGTTGCTGGAGGAGACCTCCAGCAGCTCGTGGACGAAGGCTGACGTATGGCCAGCCATCACCACGAATCGTGAGCCCGCAGAGGGCGAAGCTTCGCCCATGAGGGGCTCACGTCTTGGCTTGCTATCACGGTGCAGGCTCCGCTCAAGCCCCCGGCCGAGGTCCGTCTTAGAGCCTCATAGCGGAGGTCACCGGCGTCGGTGATAGGGTCTGAGCTCTGGCGGCGGCTGGACTGAGAGGTGACGGGGGCGAGCACGAGCTCTCCTGCTGGAGTGGCGACGAAATCGAGGAGCCAAGCGGATCGACTCGGGCACACCAAGCACCAATGCGCCAAGCCGCCGCGAGTGAAGAAGGCCATCAAGGAGGCGGCGGGGTCCGGAGGCGAAGATGATGGCGCCCCCTACTGGCGCGCATGGCCTGCGGCGTTGCGTACAAAAGGCAAGTAAATTTGTAAGTATAGGGCCATGCGCTCCTCTCCTTGAATGGTTAGGCGAAGGGAGCCCAAGATGTATACTGGTTCGGGCCGAATATCCCTATGTCTAGTTCATGTGGTGGTTTTGTATTGATTGAGGTGTAGCGAACTACAGGATTACAAGCGGGGGCTAAGGACAGGCCCTTAGCGTTCGTCCGAGTGGAGGAGGTCGGGAGTGTTTGCCTAGGTCGGATGGCACGGATGTGGGTGCGTGAGAATTGAACGCGAATAAGGACGTGAATGTCCGATCGATCCCCCTCCTTGAGGGTCCTGCCTCCCTTTATATTGGCGGAGGGGGCAGGTTACACGGGAGTTTGGAGGAAAAAAGGTAGGGGTACGCTACGCCTGGGAGTTCTTGGTCTTTGGTCTTGATGATTGGCAGGTCCCTGTTGCCCCACGCCGGGTTGGTAGACACTGTGACGCTTCATCGGGAAGGTGCGCTTTGCCCTCCATACGCAACATGCCGGATCTTGTGACGTCATGATTAGACACTGAGCCGCCTCGGGAGAGACACGTCTCTCCACTGCGCTAGATGGGGTGAAGCGGCCGTCTTTGACTTGGCGGCCCACAGCCACCTTGGAGAAGAGCCACTGCCTCGGCGTCTGCGAAATCGTGTCTTGTGCGGAGGTGACCAATCCAGTCGGCCGGCGGACGTGGTGAAGGTTCTTGAGTCGGGGGCTCGTCCGGGATCGGTCTGAGGCCAAGTCGAGGCCACGGGAGCCCTCGACTCGAGTCAGTCGGAGCTTGCGGGCGTCAGGAGCCTGCGACAGTCGGCACCTCTGAGGCGTCAGGCCGAAGCTGGTCGGGCCCGCCCTAGTGGGCTGGTGGCGGTGAGGGTCTTCGTGGCCCCCCATCGGACCTAGAGCTGGGCCAGTCGGATTGTCTGGTGTTCGGCCGATGTTTAGGATAATCCCATCGTGGGGATGGAGTCTTGATTAATACCCCCTCGGCACTTTCTGTATTGCTGGGTCTTCTTTGCTATGTCGGCATGACTGAGAGAAAAACGATCTTGAAATAGATATATACTTTCTTTGGGGGTACCTGAGTGCAGGTATTATCACGAGATTTCCTCCTGATGACACCCTGATAACATGTCTGCAATGCTCCTTACCTACACATTTAATGTTGCATGTGTTAGCGAATTACTTATGTACCCTTATGTAGGTGCCCATGCCTTGCAATCTACAAGTAAGGCTTGCCAATGGCTCTGTTCCCCTGCAGGCTGCTTGGAGACAAGTGTATGCATCCGGTCTAGGGGCAGTCGTGCACGGTCATACTGTAGATCCGGGCTACGCAAAGGTCCATGTCGACGGTGTACATGAAATTTTCAAGGCCGTCACGCTGGACATCCCCCCAAACGACGAGATCGTTACACTAGGGGATGCCATCGGCACATTCATCCAGTGCCCCAAGAAGGACATCTCCTTCGACGCCCACCCAGGAGCATTGAAGCTACAAGCAGTCCAAGAGGCACAACATGATGCGCCGGAGCTACCAAGACTACCGGGAGCCATGCTAAGCTTGAAGAAGCGCCAAATCGATTATCGTGTCGGTCACACGCAGGCCGTTACTGATGAGGCCCACTCGTCTCCTGTGAAGACGAAGTTTGTAGAAGGGGACGCGGAGACAAGGCAAATCAAAATTGACCATGTCAGCCGACGACTTTTTGTTTGCCCCATTGGTGCGGCAATTCGAGCTAGGACAACCGTTCGTACCGAATGAGCGCAAGGAGACGCTTTCATTAGCCTGCGTTGGATTGCAACACTGGTACATGCAATAAGCCAACAAACCGGTGGTGAAACAGACAACGAGTATCTCGGTGAGCTTCAAGGAGGAGTATTTCTTACACCGGTTTTTAGATGGCTTCTTCGTGGTCGACTTCACCGACTTGCTCGATCTATACAATCTTAGAGCGCTCGACGCCTCACTCGTAAGATGTTGGACAATGTAAGTGTGTGCAATCACCATCTACATTTCTGACGTACCGATAAATGTCATATATATATATGATCCTTGATTTGTATATGTAGATATATGATCCTGGAAGCAGCAGCAAGGGAACAACCGGTGGGTTTCGCTGACCCACACATGGTGTCCAAGCAAACCATAGATAAAAATAAAGAGGTCATCTACGAGTACATGGAAAAAGTACTGCTGACTCATTCGAACAAAAAAATCATACTTTTACCCTACAACCCGGGGTAAGTGCTTCGTCTAGATGCTATACTCGTTGATTTCTACTATATATCACAACTCGAAGTTAGGTTCAGTGACCATGACAACATACCTATGTAGGTATCACTAGGTTCTACTCGTAATTATACCGAGACAGAACTGAGTAATTTACCTTGATTCCAAAAAGGGCGGCACCCATGATTTGAAGCCTATCAAAGATTTTCTCGACACGCCGTTCGGTGTCTACAAATCGAGGGGATGGCCACACAAGAAGGGCCCTGCCACTCTAATGCATACTTTTAAGTTTCTGGTATCCGATAGCATACGCAATAATCCTTCACACTCCATAATAATACCTTCAGAACTAATTAACCTATTATGTTTTGGTAATGCCACCAGCAGCCAAAGGGTACTGACCTATGTGGATTCTATGTTTGCCACAACATAGCACTCCTCGTTGGTTCCCATAAGATCAATGTCATACAGGTTTGTCAATCTTGCAATAATTATCTCCACTTATTAATTTATATACACGAGACTTTCCTCTTCTCATTGACAAGGCTTGGCATGGCTGAATCTGCGTTGGAACAGGTTGACCTAGTAACTATTCGAGGACAGCTCTGTGCCTTCTTGCTGCGTGAGGTTTTAAATTCAAAGGGCAGATGCTACTCAGGGCTCAATGAATTATGAGTTGTGAATTTATTACTTACCATACATTCAGATTAATTTGTGAACCTTGTGCTGTGAATTTGTCATTTCTACTTCTGAATCCAATTGGTTAGTATATATGTGAGTTGATTTCTAAAATGGATGCGTTGTATATATGTTATAATGTGCGATGTGAGTTGATTTATGAAATGGATGCGTTGTATGTTGTGTAACATGTGATTGGAGTATATTTTTTAAATTTATGTCATAATAATATGCTGGTCATGCTGTGTACTATCTTTTGTTTCAAAGGACATGGCTAGCAATTCCTGAGGCTAGCCAATATATTAAAATTTAGTATAAAATAGAAAATCACATCACAGATGGTTCTAACAAAGAACCATCTGTGAATAGGTACAAATCACAGACGGTTCCACTGCGGCACCGTCTGTGATGAGGGCATCATCATAGACGGTTTCAAAATGGAACCGTCTGTGATATATTGCACTTTACAGATGATTCTTCCTTAAAATCGTTTGGGATAAGCCCATCATCACAGACGGTTCGTAAGTGGAATTATCTGAGATGATATCACATCACAGACGGTTCGTAAGTAGAACCGTATGTAATGAGATTTTTCACAGACAGTTGGAAAACCGTCTACAATGACTTTTTGTCATCACTGACACTTGCTTACAGACGGTTAACAAAACCGTCTGTGATGAGATTTCCGAACCGTCTGTGATGAACTTTTGTGTAGCAGTGAGAATTAACGTGGGTGCTTCATAAATCATAAGGAGCATCTAATTAGTAAATAGATTTTTACCCACTAGAATTAACGAGGATGCTTTATAAGAAAGCTTAAATTAGTAAAGTTATAGATTAAGTGATTTAATTGTTGGGGGGAAAGTCTAGTTCCTTGAGATGGAAACAGCTTACGGGTGCACCTCCAGGCTCTAGCTCGGTATCTAGCACACCAATTCATTGGCGCTTTCACATTGACACAGCCTAGTCCACAAAAAACATTGTGACAGCCGTGACCAGATATGATTGGTGTGACTCGGTACCACGTAGGAAGCCATCTTTTTCATCCCAATATATATATATATATATATATATATATATATATATATATATATATATATATATATATATATATATATATATATATATATATATATTTTTCCACGTAAATTTGCAAAATTGATTCTCTTTTGACCGTGAAAACACGGTAGGTGGTGATATGTGTCACCTACCACGCTACTATAGTAGCATGACATGTTTTTCCTACCAAGCAACCTTTCCTCAATATGTTCATTGATTAAGCACCTTGATTAGTCTCTTAATTAACCACATTAATTTATTTTCTCACTTAATTAAGTGACTTTACTCAATTAAGTAATTAAGTCACTACCGAGCTAAGCTCGGTAGGTCCTTGCTGCCGAGCTCATACTGCGTGTCAGGTGACTGTCGAGCTTGGAGATGCTGCTATTACAATGGATTGTGCTACCATGATACGAGAGCGCTGAGGTGACATGTGTCTTCTGCAGTGTTTTTTGCGGTTGAGAAGGGCCATTTTCGCAAATTTATTTAGAAGAGAGCCACATTTGCAAAAAAAGAAAGTATGTCAAGTGGCAGAATCATCATGTAATACCACAAAAGATTCTAGATCCACATGTGGAAGAAGGCCAAACTTAGGCCAAATGAGGAACACATATATCTACTAATTAATATATTTACTCCTAATCCTTTCAAATGCTAAGCTAAAATTTCTATCTATTAAAAAATTACACTACTGAAATTTGAACTGCGAAGCTTTATTTATTTTGGCCACACATATACAAGTGCCCCAGACATTCTCAAAGAAATTGAAAAGGAAAGATAACTATATACCTCATTAGACCACAGCACTCAAATTTTAGAAATTGAAAAGGAAAGAGAACTATATACCTCATTAGACCACAGCACTCAAATTTAAGTAATAGAATAATAAACCCATAACTAGGTATAGTTTTCAGTATAGTAGCTTCATCATATAAAATTATCTATATTAGATGTGATTGCATTCAGAAAAAAATTAATGTATGCAACTTCACTAGATGAAAGCAGTAAGGAGAAAAAGTGTCTGTGGTTAGTAAGCCAATTTTCTAGTAATTCAGTATAAATTAAAAACATGCAGTCGACATATGTTCGATGTAGACAACACTACAGGATTTCTGCCAACTTAATTCTCATTGGACCTTTGAGGTCAATGCTCAGTTGTGTACAGTAGTAAGGCTCTGAAATTCTAAAACCACATGAAACTCGTCCTTAACAAGCATATATAGTTTGGCAGCTGTACAGTGCACGTGGTACGTACTGTGACCGCCGAACGTCCATGCTCCAACTATACAGCTTTATACGTACGGATGTGATTATTCAAAATGGTACCCGTATTGCACGTGTAAGTAAAGAAAGAGGTCTACTGTACTATACAAAGCCATTTAGGGAGGGGGAATTCAGGATAGAGAACCCCCCTCATAAAAAAAACATTTGAACTCGCATCCACTGACATAGTGTCAAAACTCTTGGCTGGAGCCTAGCTAGCTAGACCGTAGAGGACTAGAGGTATCTGTTAAACCGCTCAATTTAAGGACACTAAACATGTACTGTTGAGAACCAGTATCGATCACTCAGCAGTAATCTGCAGTATATGGACTCAAAAATCATAGTACAGGGCAGCAGGACGCCCTACTGTTTACTCTGACACCGATCTTAAATATCACCCTGATCATGAACACATGCAAAAAGAACCTTAAATACGCTGATTTCATTCATAGATCGACTCAATTAATTACGAATTGACTAGTAATACATATATTACAAGAATATGGATCCGACATGGAGTATTCCCTCCGATCACAAATACAAATTGTTTAGAATAATTGTAGTTAAGTTTTTAAAACTTTGGTTACCAATATCATTTTAAATATAAGAATCGCTAAATGTCACTCGAGTGTTTTTTTTTGTTTGTGTGTAATTATTATTTTTTATCTATTAGATATTGATGTTCTTTTATTTGTGATCATTCATTTTTTCTATTAAATGTGATTTTTTTATCCATATTGTGTTTTATCATTTTGACTTAGCTAATATTTGACTTTTTGATCCATGTTTTTGTTTGTTGTGTTTCTCTATTTTTTTACAAGTTGTCACATTATTTTTTACATAGTTTAATTTGTATAAAACTAGTATATAATTTATGTAAAAAATGGCCATGTAGAAAATAATAATATTTTTTTACAAATTGTCACATCATTTTTACATAATATAAATTTTGTAAAACTAATATATAATTTATGTAAAAAGGCCATACAGAAAAGAATAATGTTGCTTATCCAATACCTAAAAATTAAGTACTCATTGATAAAATAGTACTCAAATAGGAGGAGATGAGTTAAATTGATTTCATTCATTATTGGATCTAAATCTATCGGTTTAAATCTTGAGTGCTATTTAGAAAATAAAAACCTAGATTCTCTCTAGACACCCCAATAACATGAAATTCATATGTACATATTTTCCTCCAAAAATATTTTCATAATAGCATAATTTTATTGGTGTCATAATTAATATTGCAATAGAAATTAGTGACTAAAGTTGTGTTCTAAAGACCATATCAACATAAAAAATCGACATTTATTTATAATAAAAGGCATATTATATAACAAAGATCACCTGACCCCTCACCCACATACATTTATATATTCCGCTCCAGAAAAGTCGTATCTTGAGCCTATCCTTGCACACTTTTGTGAGGAAAAAACAAATCGAAAGGGGAAGGCAAGACTAGGTGAAAGCTCAAACCCTCCTCACCTAGCTCCACGCCTCTCCTCCCTTTACACACTTAGATAGCTCCCATACTCCCACTCCCCATGTCTTCTGGAGGAGGAGGAGATCGTCATGGCCTCTACCACCAGCACGGACACAGCCACCTCGCCCGCGCCGATGGCGCCGACTATGTGTTCAGCAGCAGCGACATGGAGAGCTTCTTCAATCAGCCCGCGGGCGTTGGTGGCGGTGGCGGTGGCGGCGCCGACGAGATCATGCCATACTCCAGCATCACGGACTACCTGCAGGGGTTCTTGGACCCCATCGGGCTGGCTCGGCATCTCGACGTGCCGTGCCCAGCTCAGGATGTACCGGCCAAGCACGAGCTGTCGGCCGATGTGATGAGTCACGACAGTCAGGGCACCGGCAGCGCTGTCGGAGAAGGCGTGGCGCTGGTCACGCCGAATTCGTCGGTGTCTTTCTCGTCCAGCGACGGGGAGGGAGAAGGCAAGTCTCGCCGGTGCAAGAAGGGCCGGGCGAAGGCGGAGGAGGAGGAGGTCGTGGAGGATGAGAAAGATCAGGAGGATGGGGAGAATTCTAAGAAAGCGTAAGCTCTGATTAATTTGATGCTACTCTATGTGATTCGTCTTGATTTCTTGCTTGAATCCCTGTGTATGCATGGCTTCAGCTCGGGTGCTTTTCTATATAGTTAGATCTGGTCCTATTATTGCTTAATTGAAATGATTTTTTTCCTCTTTTTTTATGCCTTCTCTAGTCTCTACTACATGGTGTGAACATTAGGGTTTGCTAGGAATACTTCTTTAGGGTTCTTGTAGTTCATCGAGAATTAACATCCGGCTAGCCCCAAGTTAACACCTACTTTCCTCTTTGTTCTTTTTTCTTCTTACTTCGTTTCCGTCCCATTTCCGAGATGACTTTAAGATCATGTGGTTCTATTCAATTTAATAGACGATCGAAGTACTCTCTAGAAGTGATCTTCCTTATTATTAATCAATTGTTGTGTGCCATAGCTTCAATTTTTGACCAAATCGCTTCACCTTTGAAGATCCCATTAAAGATTTCCCCCTTTTCAGAAAAGATTCAAAGAGATATTATCATATATCTAAAACAACTAAAGCTACAATAGATTTACAATACCTACTGCAAAAACTTAAGCTGATCTTGCCATAACATGTTATCCGTAGCTATCTAGCTATATGTTAGTCAGTACTATAGATCTACAACTCTTCTTGGCGAAACTGGTGCTAACCTATGACATGAAATAGTTATTCCATCTTTTTAGCTAGTTAGCTAGCCAGTACTAGCTCCAAACAATTGATCAAGATTGAGCTTGATTACTTCTGATCGATCTATTCCTAACTGACCTTTCCGCTGCAGGAACAAACCCAAGAAGAAAGCCGAGAAGAGGCAGCGGCAGCCCCGCGTCGCCTTTCTCACCAAGAGCGAGGTCGATCACCTTGAGGACGGCTACCGGTGGCGCAAGTATGGTCAGAAGGCCGTCAAGAACAGCCCATACCCAAGGTACATACATATAATTGCACCCATTGTTACATATACGACGTATTACTATGCTACACAATAACTGTGCACAAGTAACTTACCTAGCTGTAACGTACGTAAATCGCAATGCAGGAGCTATTACCGGTGCACGACGCCGAAGTGCGGGGTGAAGAAGCGGGTGGAGCGGTCGTACCAGGACCCCTCGACGGTGATCACGACGTACGAAGGTCAGCACACGCATCAAAGCCCCGCCAGCCTCCGTGGCAGCAGCGCGCACCTCTTCATGCCCAATGTGCACGCGCTGCACCCGCACCTCATGCCAGGGGTATTCCGCCCGGACCTGATGAGCCTGATGCACCCCATGGGCGCAAACCCTAACATGTACCTGCCGAGTACACCCCTTCCTCCAATTGCCGCTCCTCCTCCTCTTCAGCAGCACCACCTCACTGACTACGCCCTCTTGCAAGACTTCTTCCCTTCCACAATGCCCAACAACCCATGACTAACTTATAGCTAGCCCTAAGGCATGTTGCTTTCCAAATACTGGAGTTGCGCCAAATGCGATCACCAAGAGTACCTTGAGCTTGCATGGTCTTGGTGAGGGTATTGGTATTAATTAATTTGCTGCAAATTTCCATCTTGAACTTGTGCTTGCACAATTCTCTTCCATTTGTCAATTTCCCAGATAAATTGAATGGAGTAGATGGAAGCTGGAATTATGACTACCAGAACGGCTGTAATTTAATTTAGCTCTTATTGTTGTATACCTCTAGACTTCTTGTACATGTACTGATGTATATATATCTTGTGTACCTCATTGACTCATTTGGGAGAAAGTTATATTTCATTTCCCTTTGTTGCTGTGGGGAATTTAAGATCACCATGCCATCTCGACTGACCAGCTTGTTCCATGAATGACGGGTCGCAGTTTCTTTTGTGCATGTGTAAACCTGGAATCAGGCAATAATGATGGTGGAAAAGAGAGTTTTGATTGCTTTGGACGTTATTTCACCAAAATCAGGCAATAATGATGGTGGAAAAGAGAGTTTTGATTGCTTTGGACGTTGTTTCACTGAAATGGTTTCTTTTTGGAGTGCGCATATGATGTGCAGCCTTGTCGTCATGATTTTCTTGTTTGGTAGCAGAAGTTATAAATTGACACGAGAATAAGTAATTGATGGGTGTGTCCGATCTCAGCTAGCTCTACCCGCTGTGCGGGTTTTTTGTTTTGAAAATTGCTGTGGGTTTTGCTCTTGAGGCTGTCATTTTGATCCATGAAATTTATCCATGTTTTTTTTCACATTCTTAATGTATTTAATTTAAGCATATTATAGTATGGTGGTTTGTCCTCTCTATTTATATGATACTCCCTCTGTTTTTTTTTGTTAGACACATTTCCTCCCTGCCCTTTGTTGATATATATATAAGGCGTATACAGGTTCCAAAGCATTTTTTTATTTCTTCCCTTAATACCCCTAATAATCCTTGTATGGCATTAATTTGTTTGGAGCTAGCATGCAGCTACGTGTGCATGCCACAGCGTTGCACTGCATCCAAAGCATAAAAGGAGTAGTTGGTTAGCTAATTTTCCTTCGATTATGCATGGTGTGCACAAGTTTGGATGGAAAGCATGCATGTTGATTAATACTTTCACATCTAGTATCTTATGATTATTGAGGGGTATATGAGTACATTTACACTTGTCCTTGGTATATGAGCTAGATCAAAATACACCCTATATAACAAACGGAGGGAGTATATACCAAATGAGATCTATGATGCATGGGTGTACGTATAGTGTTTGAATTATAATTCTTGCATAGTTTCAAAATCACAGGGATGAATTTGTAAAATTTTAAAAGTACTGGTTAGTTTTAGTTTGGGAAAAAGTGCATTGGTCCTCAACTATACTTTTTGGACCTTTGGTCTATATAATCTTAGGACTTAATCCTTCAACTAAAACCGTGCAGTTGTCCTTTGAATCAGTCAAATGGCGGTTTTAGCCCACTTGGCACTGTCAGATTTTTAAACAATTATATAAGCGATAATGATCTAAAAATTTATGGTACCATTATTAGTAGTTTAGGATCATACATAAAATTTTAAAAATAATTTAACATCATTTGTTATCTTTAAAAATCAAAAACAGAATAGACATAATTGGGACAGTAAACTTGCTAGATTTTTATAAATTTTCTCGAGTGTGATCATTATCTAAAATTTTTATGACCAATTAATAATTTCCTCAGTACCATCCTATAAAATTTTCAAAAATTTCAACTTTATTTGTTTTCTCAATAAAATCTTTCAATGCAGTAAGCACTAAACTTAATTTGTTGTATTATATTTAAAAATCAAACAGAGAAAAGAACATAAAGTTGAAATTTTTAAAATCTGATCAGTTTAAAATTGTTAGATTTCAGTTATATAAAACCATAAAAAAAATTTTGTTAGTAATTATGTTCATAATAGTTGTTCAAAAGTGGTCAGGACGTGTGTTTTAGCATTTCCTTTAGTTTGTTGCAATTTCCTGTCTTAATTAGGTATATAAGCATGGCTCTTTTTCCAGTTAAATTTTTATAGTTGAAACCTAAAGTTATAGTAGTATCGCGCACAATATATATCCTTCTTTTGAGTTATTTTCTTTTAGTGTACACATGCTAAAACTTTTGGTTTCACGCCATACGGCTGTGGTTGCTGATGCTGAATTGTCTACTGGGGTACGCATGCATGCATGGAATTAATGATAAAAGGCCATGCGCGCACAGTTTTTTCTTCGGCACTTTCATTTTATATCTTTGCCAGGGTAAAGTTGCACTACCTTTTATACAGATTGCATATGTGTGTGTTTCGGTTTTCCTCTTGCTCTAGCTAGCAGCTGGTTTCCTAGCTAGTTTTGGCAGTCAAGTACGGGCCATCCCCTTGATTCCCTCTGCCGTTATTTCTGACCAAGCTCCTTTGATAGCACATATATTATATACTTTAAGACACACCCTGTAAGCCAAGGCATATAAGTCTCAGTTTGTTCCCTGTCTATCTATACTATTGACCAGGTGCAGAAATCAAGCCAAAGCATATAATTCAGTTTGTTCCCGGTCTATTTATACTATTGACCAGGTGCAGAAATCGATAGAATTGGTAGGTATTAGCCTTAGGAAGCAAAAAAGAAGTCAATCCATGCTCAGCTGCATTTGTCTAAGAGTACACCGTACCATTGCAAGTGTAGGAGTATTTGAAAACAAAAAAAAAAAAGCAACCGCCGTTCTTGAAATAACAATTGCAGGTTTCCAAAAGGAGAAGTAAAAAAAGAGAAAGGCAATTAATTGTCAATGATAACCACACAATTAATTATTAGACAAATTAATTGATTAGGTGTTTACGCATGTGTCCACTAACTTAAATCCTAGGTTTGAGATTAGACAAGCACACACAGACCTACAATTATATGAGTTCCCATAGGGGCTAGCTAGGCAATAGCGTGCCAGGGGCCCAGGGTATCTACACGTACCTAACCTTTTCAACTGTTACGATTGTCTTCCAGCCCTTTGAGACGCGATCACTTATTCGTCCTTCACGCATGCGTGAAGTATGACCTGCATATGCTGCCATCTCAAATATTGCCGATTTTGACTGCAAGTACGGGCACGTAGCAATGCTACTAGTATTTAACTATAAACAGTTTATTACTTGGTAATTAAGACTGGGACTATGAATTACCAGTGCACGTACGTCCTGATTGTACAAAGATCCAATTGGACAAGTCGTAAGATATGCTAACAATTTAATTATTAATCCTTGGTTTACTATATTGGTATATATAGTTAATTGTCGTACGTCAGTTTTTCACCCTCTTGCATATCACTGTTTTAATTTAAGTGGAAGAGAGAATTGAATGGTGAGACCAACAAAACTATGAAGGTTTAGTACCTAGCTATCTAGACTCGATAGTCTAGCTCAATGGCCTGTGTACAAACGATAGCTGGTTGGACTAACGGTGCCAAAGATCGATCTCCGTGAAATTGAGTTGGAAACTAACCATTTTGAACCCCCAAAAGGATACAAACTGCCGATCGACAGTTTTTACCGAAGTTAAAGCCCTCTGAATCGATCGAGGCCTCGGAATCTTATACCTATTCTTTTCTTGAGAGAGTAAATCTTATACCTATTCAATCATGTGACTAGCTACTGGCCGGCAGAGCGGCCGCTGACTTCAAATATATATGATAAGAAAACCCTACGATAATCCCATCACATGCATGCATACAATACAATTGATTTGATCAAACTTCTAAAATAAACAACTTTTATTCGGTGCATATATATCGATTGTGTTGGGATTATATCTTCCCCTTCAATTCCAAGATGCACTGGCTACTTGTTATTTTTCTTGAAGAATCTAGCAATTGGACGGAAATTTTGGCCCTCTTCTTGGGAAATCGTCTTTCTTCCCAGCTGCTTTAAGATGGCCTCTTCTAACTTATTGCGGATGCTCCTCCAGTGTGATGAGTATTAGGTTCCTTGGGAATTCAATGTGAAGTGATGGGTGATGGATCGTTTTAGGCTAGGTAGGTCGTGCAAGTTGTATAGTACTCCGTCTCCATGGCTACATCATCTCCTCGAATTCAGCCGGAATGGATTGTTGAAAATTTGACGTGCACTCCACCTTAAATTAATTTTCGTTCCCTCTGCAACTCATCAATGATCGATATGCATGGTCGCGTCATGGTTGAAAATATCATATTTGTACGTACGGTCATACGGTGGGACCAATTTAGAAATTTCGGTAGCATATACGCGGTGCTCAATATAATATTATATTTTTGCTACATTATTCCTTTGGCATGTTATTTTTTACCGAAACACGTTGTGGACAATGGAAATAGGGATATAATGAACAGAAAAACTAACCAACGGTATACCGTTGCAACGGTATAGGATGAAACTTACCCGTGAAACATGAAACTTTGGTTGAAACTTATCGTGAAACTCGAAAACCTGATGAAACTTACCCGTGAAACATCATGAAACTTACCGTGAAACCTAGCAATGAAACTTACCGTGAAACTAATGAAACATGCTATAAGCGGTATACCGTAGTTGCTCTCTATAATGAAATGTAGTGTAGCCAATTATCCAATCATGTGTGGCTTGTGAGAGGTCTGAGTGCTCGATGCTTACCCATTGGCCATTGAGATAGTTTCTGTGAAAAAACGCCCGAAGAGAACAAGTTCTATTATTTAACCGCTTTTCAGTTTATTTAATTTGTTGAAGAACCAAAAATGATGATCAAAGGGGTATTGAATTATCACAAATCAAAATTTACCCCAAAGAACTAAGCTAAACCCCCAAGAGAACTAATGAAAGTGGAAAACTCAAATTTCAGAGAAAAACAACTCTGGGGTGGATGAACAGTAAAATAGGCATGAGTTCAAATCTAAAAATGGTGTAACTTTTGATTGGATGATCCAAAACTCGTGACACTTGTATGCACCTTCTTAGGGATGTCAGGAACCTATTCCAACCATCAACAGTAAATATTGACATCAAAGTTATGATATTTTTCAAATTTATCGAAAGGTGCACCAAAACTGAGTCAAAATCTAAAACTTCACACTGAGCTTGCTCGTAGGGATTTGATGATCCAAGATGACCTCCCACGTGTCACAGCAAGCAATAATACTAAAGAAAGATCCCTCAAACAAGTAGGATCAAGATCTACCTCAAGAATTTCCTTCTCAATTCAAAAACCAGTTTCTTGGAGAAACTTAGATGAACAAGAAGAAACTTGCCTAAATGATTGAGGAGATAATCTTAAGAGGATACATCTATCAATCATACATCCTTGGAAGCACAAGATCAAGCAAGAAAGAAATCACAAGAAAAGATCAAAACTTGAGCAAAGAGATTATTTTCATTTAGATCATGAGGAGGGTTTGTGAAGTTTTGTAGGCATTTAATTTTTTTGCACCAATATGATAATTTCTCCACTACCTGCACATCTACGTTGAGCAAACAAAAACCGCACAAGACTAAATGACTAATAGAGCATGGAAGGTAAAAATTGTGTTAATTGAATTGGCTATAATAGCTAGAGAGAGGATCATAACCTCTCCTACCCAACAATTCGAGATCTACATATAAATCGAAGGAATTTGCACATTCCAATTGCGTTATGACCCGCAACTTATCCGACTGACTCTTCAACCACCCAATTAAAGGATCCCATGAGCTCAGTCCAGCAGCAAGCCACGCCAATGCATGCAGCACGATACATGAGCAATCGATCACTAAGTACCAGGCGATATCGATCACCTTGGAGGGTGGCGACGTGGTCTTGGGGACAAGAGGTGAGGTGACAGAGTGGACGACGAAGCAGAGGAGGTCGGCGAGGAGGAGATCACTAGGGAGGAGGTAGCCGAGGAGGAGGTCACTGAGGAGGAGTTCACTTAGGAGGACGATGCCTAGGGGCTAGGGTTTGGGGGAGACAAAATGCCTTGGGAGCTAAGGTTTGCACTATGAATCTCTATCGGTATGTTTATGTAGTGATCTCCATTCATATCACAGACGGTTCATAGTTAGAACTATCTATGATGGATAGACATCACAGACGGTTCATAGTTAGAAACCGTTTGTAATAGCTACAGGAGTCATCACTGATGGTTTTATACTAAAACTGTCTGTGATATTGATGTATATCACTGACGGTTTATGAAGAGTGCCCTCTATGATTATATCACTAATAGTTTCACTATAGAACCATCAGTGATGTTCCTCATCACAGACAGTTTTTCTTAACCGTCTGTGTTGAGGCGTCTAATATAAGCCTTTCTATAGTAATGTATCTTACAGCCAGCAAAGTCTACATCTTAAAAGACTCTAAGGGATAGATAAGAGGAGGAATAGTACCAAATACCATAGTTAATGGTAGCTCGAAGGCACCTGAAAATGCGTTTCATCGCCTGGTGGTGAGAGGCATGAAGAGAAGCTTGAAATCGAGCCCACAAACACACAACAAAGTTTATGATGCCTCAAGGCAGTGAGGTATAAGAGGAAACTGATCATGCTCCTAAACTTTTGATCAACTTGCTCACCATTCTCATCAGGCTTGAGGACAGTAGTGGTAGCTATAGGAGTCATCACTAGCTTCTCATCTGATATGTCAATGCGCCTCACGAGGTCTAGTGTATACTTACCTTGATGCAATAAAATGCCTTCCCGAGTTTGCTTGATCTGAAAGCCAATGAAGTAGCTCAACTCGTCCATCATACTCATCTCAAATTATATGCTCATCACATCTACAAACTGAGACACAAGAGAGTATGAAGAGCCATCGAAGATAATATTATCCATATAAATCTAGACAAGTAGAAAGTCAGAATTCTCATATTTGATGAACAGAGTTTTGTCTACTTTACCCGTATCAAAACCATGACTAAGAAGGTAAGACTTAAGTCTCTCATACCAAGCTCTAAGAGTCTACTTAAGTCCATACAAAGCTTTAGAAAAACTTATAGATATGGTTTGGGTACTTGGGGTTCTCAAATCCTAGAGGTTGCCTCACATAAACCTCTTCCTCAATATACCCATTGAGGAATGTACTCTTGACATCCATCTGATACAGCTTGAAGTCTTTGGATGCCAAAAATATGGGCAGGATCCTAATGGCCTCTAGTCTAGTTACAGGGGTAAATTTTTTTTTGAAAAAGGAAGAATTTTATTAATTTCAAGCACATTACATCGAGATGATACAAGTCCTTGAAATCACTTCCGGCCTCTGCTTAACACGAAGCACACAGCCAATCAAAACCCTCAACTTTGCTTGTTCTCCTCAAAGTCAAGACCCTCAACTTGAGTAAATCCCTGAGCGACTAGCCTAGCCTTGTTCCTGATGATTTTTCAATCCTCACTTTGCTTGTTCTTAAACACCCATTTGGTCCCAATGACATTATAACTAAAAGGGGGTTCAACAAGCTATCAGACCTTGTTTCTCTCAAAACTCTCAAGTTTCTCATGCATAGTATTGATCTAAGACTCATCTGTCAATGCATAAGAAACATCCTTCAGCTAAAAGGAGGCAACGAAGGTAGAGTGAAGACATAAAAGAGAAACGCCTGCCTTTGAGCACATGACATGCTCAAATAGATCCCCAATCATCTGGTTAGGTGGATGATGTTGTTGAATGTGATAGGGTGGTCCAAAAGTAGAAGTCAGGTTTCCCGATCACCAAAGACAGAATGTCCTTCGACCCTTGGCTCTAAAAGGTCCCCTACCTTTTCTGTTGGCTTACCTCTTCCAGCAAGAAGTGAGTATACATTAGTTCTAAAATACAACGGGAAGAGTCAACTGCAATGTACAAAGTTAGATATCTTACGATAGTTCGAGCATTCGCGGGGTTTGGAACTACAAGCCGATCGTTAGAGGTTTTCTTCGTCCTCGCTAATACCCAGTTGCATGGCCGCTCCTCACATATGTGGGAGTAAAACATCGCTATCCGAGAGTTCGCACACTACTCGGCTAGTCGCGCCCACTTTGCCTTCATTCCTTCATAGCCGACGGAACTGAGATGGTGCGTGTGTGTTTTACCTTTGAATAGTGATGTTCTTTTCTCTCAGCTCCTCTGCCTCAAGCGTACTCTTCATCCTTATGAACTCCTCTCAAACATCGAGAATCACAAACGGATACCTCTCAAAGGGAGTACGGCTTTTTAGCACATGCTCACCAAGCATGAAAACCTTGAAGTGCCTAAAAGACACACCCATTCCCTTCAAGGCGTAACACCTCGCATTGCTTTCATCTTCCTCTGGTATAATCCATTCCTCTTAACTTCATCCCGTATCTGATTCTTCTGTTCGATGTTGACTTCCTCTAGTCGTTAACCACGATCAACACTCTCTCTCACCAATTGACCAAGAAAAGATCGGTAGTGCCCCTTATACTTGTGAGGACCTATGCAAACCCCGTGGTATTAAAGTGGAGAACCTGCCATATTCTCCCTGTGGCCCCTTTATTCGGCCCTCGGGCCTTTCTCACCTTAATCAGCCACTCAACATTTGTTATCTTACTCGGCCCTGACCATCACCTTTTATTCTATTTGGCGATGAGTCGATGCTCTCTGTTTAGGACATTTTGAATATATATATATATATATATATATATATATATATATATATATATATATATATATATATATGATATTCAAACCTAAACATTACCATATGAAAAACAATTCATATATCTAACTATGATCATATATTTCAAACCTAAACATAATATGAGAAAACAATTCATATATCTAACATGATCATATATTTCACATGAGAGAGTAATTCATAGCTATTATATTGAGTTGACAATGAATCATGTAAATTAACAGATTAATGAATAATACATACCATATAATTATACTAGATAATGGATTATCATATTAATAGGTGATCTTAAAGAAATGTCTATCTGGTGACCAACTAAGTACGTACCAACGATGACTCCTAATCTCTCAATAAGTTAGTTCCTAAGCCCATTCGAGGTTATGTGGTTTGAGTAAGTTCCTAAGTTGTTGTACAACTCCATAGAAAATTTTGACAATATCTCCCCGTTGTTCTCCAAATACACATCTCAACAACAGGTTAAGAGGGTGTATATCTAGAGAACACCATGGAGATGCTACCGAAACTTTATCTGGAGTTGTACAATAGCTTCATTAGAAACATGTCCGAACCATATATCCTCGAACAGTCCAAAAACATGAACAATTTGAGACCACTTGCTTATAAATATGCTATTTTAGCATATTTATAAACAAGCACTCTCAAATGGGAGATGTAGGTTACACAACCTAAACTATAACATTGATCATATTATAACAATAATAATTCTAGATTAACACGAGACTACTATAAAGATAAATGGATGTTTGTTTATCAAATAAAAAGGTGTTAAATCTGATAGAATACACACAATTCCAATATAACATAAACTCTCTTTGTGACATATCGAATTACCTAGTGCAAAATTAAAAAGGTTTGAAGGACTGCTCACCTTTTCAAAAAAAACCACAAATGAGAAAAAATTTAGAGAAAATCTCCTCAAACTAGGGCTTCAACTTTACCCTCTTAACACCCATCCTCGAGGACTTAATAATTTCTCACCCAAGCATTACTTCCAACCAGAGTATGTGGTGTTTTTTGGGACAGCGGTGGTTTTTTGCCTCTAGAATAACAATAGAGGAGAGTTCAGCCTAAGGGTATAAATAACCTAACAAGACACATCACAATCGGTTCTGATATAAAAATCAATTGTGATATGCTAAATGCTATATCACAATCGGTTTTAACCTAAGAACCGATTGTGATCTTTTCTCACCAATTATTTACACCCTTGCCGAATCATCTATCACAATTGGTTTTTTTCTGAAAAATTAGGGACCGACCCAGATGAAACAATGGTGTTATACTATTCTGTAGTTGTGATATATGGAGAAGAGAGATGATGCTCAATACCCGGCTCCTTATAGAACCTCTCAAAGTAGGAATTATTGAACTCTGTATCATTGTCACTGCGTATAGCTCGTAAGGCACCTGGGAGCTCAATAGACAACCTACAAACCAAATCTCTGAAGTGGGTAAAAGACTCATCCTTTGAAACCATCAGAACACCTAAGAATACCTCGAAAAATCATTAACAATAACAAGAACATGCCACTTCCTACTACTAACTACATTATAGCTGGACCAAAAATATCCATATGTTAGAGCTGTCTTAGTGTATCAGTCATCACTATTGTGACTAGGGGACGAGAAGTAGAAAACATGTTGTCATGTCGGTAGGGAGAACAAACTAAGTCTTTGACCATTTTAAGTTTGGGCAAAACGCGAATGATATCATGGCTACTAATTCGGATCAAATGATCAAAACCAATGTGACCAAGTCTCCTATACTAAAAGGATATATCCCGGGACTCTAAAGCAACTAGGCAACAAAGAGAATTACTAGAAGAATCAGCAAAATCAGCACAAAAACCTCACCATACCTAAAAATCCTGCAAACTAACCATCTAGAAGAATCGAGAATTCTACAAGCATTGCCATCTTCCTGGCTTGGACCTCAACTCCTCCCTAAGCATAGTCCCAGTCTATGTCGATGCCTACCATATCCATCACTAGTGCTTTACGTTGTGGTTCCTTATTTTCCCAACTTGCAACCATTTCCTGGCCTTAGTCATCTTCCTACGTCCCTTGACCATTTTAGACTTTAGCTCTTTTAGCCTAGTCCTGATCTCCTTCATCTCACCATGACCTAACTCCGAAGTCCTGCAACCACACAGACAAGAAATATATCACATAGCATTGTTCACAATAATATGTAATTAAATCAATAAAATCCAAACTTCAATTCACTGCAAACCCAGTATGACCGCCAACCTGAGGTCGGTAGTACCGCAGGTCGGTGAGGCGAGAAATATTGGTCTCCACCACTAAGTTATCGCTCTCAATTTCAGTGGTTTGGGATTTTTAAGGCTTTAGAACTATTTATATTATAATTTTAGCAAATTTTAACTATATGTGTTAGATTTATGATGTTGCGAAATCGTTACTATAAAATATGTACCCTCTGAGAAATAATATATCTATTATATGTGAAAGAATCGTGCGTGGGGAGGCTGGCCATGTCATAGCTTTTGCGAAAAAGCTCTCTAAAAAATCCAAAATAGCAGATAGGTCCTTTCACTGGCTTTTTGCAAAAAAAACACCCCGTGAATTTTGAAATTGTGAACGGGTCCTTCCACGGTTATTTTGCAAAAGAGACTCCATAATTCCACAAATTTGACTTGGACACCGATTTTTTTGACCCAGAAGATTCTGAAATCGCGAACAGGTCCTTTCACTACTAGAAAACGGAAATTTCGTGAGGGTTAAAAAACCGTCACAAAGGGACAAAACCGTCATGAAAATAATTCGTGACTTGTAACCGTCACGCAATAGCTCTCATGAATCTGACGCCAGGGAAATTCAATTTTGTGTGGCGGTGAACCGTCACGAACATATTTCGTGGTGGTGGCGACCTTCAGGAAAACAATGGTCCGGCCAAATTGCACAAGAAATTTCGTGATAGGGGTTGACTCACAGGAAAATAATTCGTGATGGTGCTTAACCGCCACGAAATTTTTTTCATGAGGGTTCAAAGCCTCCACGAAATCTTTTCATGACGGTTCATTTCCCAGGAGGTCACCCATCCTATTACTACTCTCCTTCAAGCACGCTTAACTTCAGAGCCATCCTATTACTTCTCTCCTTCAAGCACGCTTAACTTCAGAGCTCTTATGAGATCCATTACTCTAGTGGTGGTATGATAACATCTGATATATAATGTATCCCTCCTTCTTTTAACCCTGTGAAGAACCCAAACACTGATTTTCAATTATTACTCACGAAAACTATAACCCACATGAAAATAGGTAATTTTCGTGGCGGGACAACTACTTTCATGACAGTTTATGAATACCTTCACGAAAATAACTTTAATTCATGAGGAGTTTAGTACCACCTTCACGAAATGTATTTTTTACGAGGGTTTATGCACTCTCACGAAAATATAGCACCCTCACGAAATCTCGGTTTTCTGGTAGTGAATTTCACCTGTTATTTTGCAAAAAAAGACTCCGTAGTTCCGCGGATTGGACACGGGCACCAATTCTTTCGACCCGAAAGATTTGAAATTACGTTTAGGTCTGATTATTTTATAAAAAAAAGCCAGCCAATTTTTACAAAAACACTGTAGTTATTTTGCAAAAAGGTCCCTATGGTTCCGCAATTTTGAAATAGCCGCCGGTTCTTTAAACCCGAGAGATTTAAAATTATATTTAGGTCCCCCGCTATTTTGCAAAAAAGACCCCGTGTTTCTGCGAATTCGACACGGACGTTGGTTCTTTAAACCCGAAAGATTTAGAATTAAATTTAGATCTAGTTATTTTGCAAAAAAAAATGGTCCTGCGTATTCAACACGGGATTCATTAAACCCGGAAGATTTATGATTACATTTAGTTCTGATTATTTTGTAAAAAATCATAATTCCACAAATTCAATATGGACGCGGTTCTTTAAATCTGGAAGATTTAGAACTATATCTATGTCTTTCTAACTTTTATAAAAAAATCCAGACTAAGATTTACGCGACGCAGACGCTATATTGACTAGTATTTCTTATCCCGCCTCTGCCTTTTAGCCGTTGGAAAGGATCCTGATTAGTGCTGCCATATACGGCGAGCATACATGCATGTGAAACGAGATTGTGAGTTGTGTCCAAGGTTATCCAGAAAGTGAAAGCTCGTGAACTACTCTCGAGGGCTGGCCTGGTTCACCTTCAGCACAAAATTCAACTGGCTAGCTAGCTAGTATTGCAGTGCAACGCGAGTGCAGCTATCAACACGCGATGCGATCTCACTACCCAACTGTCAGCTTTTGCCCACTATCGGACAGGGAAATTTGCGTGAAAAAGGCGCCTAGCTAGGACAAGTGGCCGCGCGTCTTACGATCCATCAATCAATCCGACAGTCACCCATGCACCGAGGAGGAGAGTTCGTCGACACAGAAGGGTGCTACACGGCTTGCGAATTTGGGCGTTTGTTAGACTACCGCCTAGTAGCCTCGAAAGTCGCAACTGTTGCATGCGTATTCCTTAAAAAAAAGCTGCATGCATGTGTTAAAGACGCGTGCAGGCACTGTTCAGGATTCTTCCCGCCAGATGGAAGAAAACATGGGAAGAAAAGGATAGGGGAATTTGGTGATGGCAAGGCTTTGTTGATGGGATGGTCTATTTTTTCCCCTGATTACAAGGAAGACAAACACCATCACGCAGCACAAAGTGCATTGAGTATAAATCCGTGAACTCACAAAATTTCTATTTAAAGCGAAATCGCATATGTGCAAAGGTGGGCATAGTGATTTAAAACCTGGTGAACAGAGTCAAACACGAGTCCACCAAGAGATGATTCTCGATGTAGTGGCCTATTATGATGGTGCAAGAGAAATTGCTACAATTATTTGTGAAAGTTGTTCTAGACTTTTTAGTGGAGTGGATGGTATGTTTATTGGTGGTCAAGTCAAAAGGTTAACCATTCAAATTGAGTTCTTGTATGGTACATCAGTATAATACAGTGTAAAATTCTCTTTCAATTACATTGATGAGGAGCTAGCATCTAAGTAAGCAAGTTAATAATTCCATATATACTACATACGTAAGTTTATTATTTTCTTTTTTTAGAATTCGTGTGAGCGAGGGATGGAGGAGAGGGGCTTGCGATAGAGGGCTCCGTTGGTGACTGAGAACAGCATGAGCCATAGGTGTCAAAAGCAATGAACGAAGGAAGGTCACTGGCTGCGGGAGGAGGCATGTGGCGTCCTTGTGCTTCGAGTCAATGATGACGAGGTTGGGGAAGGTGGCATCTGAATGGGATGGGATGGTAGCGACCTTACGCTTCGAGTCTGTTGTAGTCTTGTAGATAATCTTGTGCATGAAGTTTAACGTTAGAGATTGAGTTAGTTAGCTTGGTATCATGTTTTGGTTTAGAGTTAGGTTCGGATTTTGCTTTATGAAGGAGTTTCAGATGTAGTAGTTTCAGACTGAAATTATCTAAAGGAGATTCATATTATGAAGTTGCAGACGGTTGCCGAATTACATACAGTGTCATTGTACCCGGACTCTGTAAAGATTTGGCTGAGTATGTTAGGATTAGGGAGTTCGGACATTTATCCATATCTGCATATGCTTGTAATTTCTAGCATATATAAGTGACGATGGAGAAAAACTGAAAAGTTGTAGGGACATTACACAACACCAAATACAATGATCGAAGGGTAAGAAAACACTGAAAGTCTAAAGGACTTATTGAGTGAGAAAGTCTAAAGGACTTATTGAGAAATTCCACTTGTAGTGCGAAAGACTAAAACAGTCTTATAAAGATGCTTCTTATGAAGTAAAATTGAGCAAACCACCAGTAGATCCAAATACATAGCTATCAACAAAGTAGATGAAGAAATCTGGATCTTTAACAATTCATAACCCCAATAAAGTTTGAGTTTGTGCAACTGAACTCCTAAAACAAATGCTCAATCATCAAACGATATAAGCTAAGACATTACCTGTGGTGTTTGATAGATAACGAAGAACTCATATCATATATATTTTACATGCTCCACTAGAAACGTAAAATTTGGCAAATAATACTCATTTAAAGAGCAACTTGCACGTGTAGTCATCACGTACGTCAAACTGCTTACTGAAATTCCATAACATGGTTGAAACTTTTCCTGTAAAACTGTCAAGGGGAAAGAAAACTCTCATGCCATCAATATAGTATAAATTGTAGTAGACCCCTCATATCAAGCTATGACAACTAAACAACGCTGTAGTGTCCACGCAGAAGCAAACTCTTTGCACTTCAATTCTTCATCTCACAGTGATAAAATCTTCACTTTCAAGCAGCAAAACTCTAGAGAGTATAATGCTAGCTACCATCAGGGTGTCATCAAATTATTAAGAAATAATGTTGCCAAAGTCTTCATAATGGTCGTGCAAGCAATCCAAACTTGCAACATATCTAAATGGTGATTGAACACCAAATTCAGTTTCTCCTCAATCGACATTATTTTTTTAAAATTCTTCTCGACCAAGTATAGCCCAAAATAACTTGTTATGTTTGAAAATACCTAAAACTCACATTAGACTCTATATGTGCAGATCTTACCGCGGTAACCCATAGTAGACGATGGATCATCGAAGAAATTGCTAATGATTAATCTCGTATGAAGGCACAACGGTCTGGATTGCTATAAAATCTACCTCCAATAGAAGTAATACGATGATCGATTGGAACAAAAGATTGTCAACAAATATGATGTAGATTGACACCTAGCGCCTAGGCATGATGCCGAACGGCAAGGGCAATAGTGTTGGCAAAACTCTTGAAACGACCTCCATTTTCGCATAAAATGCCAAAATAGAAATCTATGTGCATTCAGTATTAGTCCCATGATCAGTAGCTAGTACATATATTTACAACAATTGGGATCACAATCATACATCATATTATTGAAGCAAAAGCTATGTGTACAATGTATTCTTACAATTCATAGTATATAGCAACAGAAAAAACAAAGTCTTGTAGTATGTCCATCTAACCCTTAGGCAATTGATAAGGCTTAAATCCCTAGAAAGATGGCATCATTGAAATTCCCGCAACCTGCGACGAAAAGTATTCTTCAAAGCTTTGTTATCTTATTCACCTAAAAATAGATTAAGCAAGGTTGAGTACTTTGTACTCAACGAGACTTAAGGTAGTATTTGCAAAATGCATAAATGCAGGCCATGTCAAAGGAAGCTTCTATGTTTAAATTTGCATAAAGCAACATTTAATTTGTAAAATAGGTTGTGATTTAGAAACGAAATTTATAAAAGCATGTTTGATTGATATGAAAGTAAGTAAAGCATAAGTAATAACTCACAAACCTTCACGGTGTGAATATTGAATCATCCATTTCCAATATGTATCACAAATCTGCAACAATCACCTTTTAACAAATATTCCCAATCCAACCATTTAGAAAATATCAAAACTTCTAACTATGTGATGACTTTAAGTGCCCATAACCGCGGGTGTAGCTAATTGATTAGATTTATGCTCTTTGGTATATAGCTTTACCCACAAGTCATGAATTTTTCTTTTTGTTGCATGTTTCACGCACCTTTGGTGTGTGGCTAAAATGTTCATCACGAAAACCTTTACATTATTTAGGTTAATTTTGCACCAGTCCGATGACGTTAAACCCATACTATGCAGCAGAAGATGTGTGTATATAGTACGAACCATTTGTCCTACTTCTCCCCTATAGCATGGCGTACACCGTTGTATCAACAAACGTGATTCCCAACACCTCAGTGTGGGCGCCCCTCCGAACAATCCATAATAGAACAGCTCGTACTACTCTAACCTACCAATGTGCAAAGTTAAACTAGATAACTTAATTAGTTTAAGGCTATCCCATACCAGCACTTGTGATTGTATATGTTTCAAGTCAGTTTCTTGGCTTGAAAACAACCCATAGTTTGGTCCTTAATCTAACATGGGCGATAATCTCCCCCTACACTACGTACAAGTTCCTTGCATATCTAGTTATTGCCAATAATCACTCGCGTCAAAACCATAGTTTTATTTTGGATTTTTAAGAAATTACCATTAATCACATTAATCATCATCATGTCTCATTAATTCCAATGATCAGTTTATCCAATTTGTTCATCCCAAATCTAAAGCATGGTTAAGCATGATTATTAAATCGCGTACACCCAAATTGACATTATATATTATCTAATCTTAATTCTAGGTTTATCAAGATTCACATGTCAATACTTATCAAGAAAGTTTCATGAGATAATAGGTATATCTACCAGTACCACAATATAGCGATTTTACAGAAAATACGCGCATGCATAAATTGATTTAGTAAAACAAAGAAAAATTAAATACTGAGATCAATATGATCAAAGGGGTGTTTGCTTTGCTTAATTGTTGTTTACAGTGAAGTCATAGTCACTACCGACATTGTCAATGACGAAAGTAGTGACATCGAGTTCTACACGTCGTTCAACAGAAATATAGCAAATAACAAATTTTAATAAGAGCAAAAAGAAGACAGAAAAAAAATAAATAAAGATTTACTATAGAAAACCGAATAGTTTATGTTTTGGGTTGAATGACTTCACGTTCTCGTGTTTTAATCAATTATGTGTGTATATTCATTTGAGCGATGCACGGTTTCTTTTATAGATTATTTATTTTTATCTTACGAATTCAAGAAGCTAAAATTATATATTTTTATATTTATAATATCAAATTCAAGATGCAAAAATTATTTGGATTAATAGAATTATGATATTAGTTATAGTGTCATGTGTTAATAGTACTTAGCCTTAAGCATTTTTGTATAAAAAGTGATTTATATTAGTTAGCTTTATAGGATTAGGCTACTGGTTGCAATTACATGGTTACATGATGATTCTTGCAACACAAATATTTGAACTAAAGGTTTCATATACCCAACTATTCATATTATGCTTTTGATGACCTTAACACTTAAGGGTGTTGCACTAACAGGATTCAGATGCAAAGCAAGTTGAAATAAGAATATTTTCTAGATTATGGTAGTCCATATCTTAAAGAGTATTTCTGAATTATTCTTCATAAAATTTGTATTTATACGAGATGTTTTACAAACTGCTTAAAAGGCTCGAGTAATCATAATAGTTTACGTATAAATAGAACTTAATCTTTAGTTGATTTTACATAAGAATTAGTTTCATGTAAGTTAGATCTATTGATTTAGGCTATTGGCCTCATTTTCAAGGTCTTTGAGAAGGTTCTGGTGATACAAATATCATAATCATTGTTTTATCATTTATAATTAAAGCTCATTTATTCATATTACAGATTTTAGAAATCTTAACACTTAAGGTTATTTTACTAACAAGATTTATATGCAAAGCATGATAAAATGATATTCTTCCTTCAGAATATGGTAGTATATACTTTGGATAGCATTTATAAGCCAATTTTATAAATTTTAGTGTTTAGACGAGATATTTTATTTGTTACTGAAATAGCACAAATGATCATAAAGTTAACGGTATAATGAGTCAGATTTCGTTTTAAGTTTATGACTACACTATATATGATCATTCACTCATTTTTCTACCATTAGCAGGGGATGTCTTTAAGAGTGTCTTAATGTTGGTTTTGCATTATTTTGATTTTATCCGTGATAGATTATATATTTATTTATTGTTGTGATTTGCATTTCCTTTTATTAAAAAGAATATAGAATAAGTTTTATTCTAAATATTTTTACATGAATGAGCCTCTCTTGATTCCAAGAACTCATACAAAATATTTTATTATTTTATGAGCTATTATATACTTATTTTTATTAATGGTCAGATTAGGTTTTACTTGATATTTGCAAAGCAAATAATTTAAACATAGTTCAAAAATTAAATGTTTTTGCATATTTGAGTTTCTCCTGGTCTTAGCATCATATAAAAATTTATCTTATTATTTTAGTATTATTGTTGCATAATCTTTGCATAAAGGCCATAATAGGATGCTTCTCAAAATTTAAACAATTCTTTTGTGGTTCAAAAATAAAATATTTTCATATATTATAAAACTACATGATTTTATATTAATTTAAATTTTGTTTTATCTCATTTGGATTAAAGATGCAAAAGTTATAACTAAATGAAGTTGGCTCGATTATGAAAATCCAGAGAAAATTATGAACATGCCTTCCTTATACTGAAAGCGGTTTTTCATTTTTGAGTGTTTTATTTAAACTAGCCAACCAATAGGTGGGGCCCGAGTGCAGTGTGAGGGAGAGGCGGTGTGAGGTATTGCGGCTAACATGGGGTCTCGTGTGTTGATGACACAAAACAGGGGAGTGCCTTGGCTCAACTTGCCGTCGGCAAAGGGATGCCGGAGACAGTAGATTGGTGGTGTAACAGGGACCAGTGGGTCCGTGCGCATCTAAGGGTAATCTTGGAGCTACTGGTGGCAGCCAGAGTTGGTGCGCCACCGAGAGGAGGCGGTGGCGGCCATGGTGGTCATGCCACATCGGCGAGAGAAGGCTAGACAAGTGTGATGGGTTCCAAATTAAGCATCTATGGTTCTTGAGTGTCTTATTTTACCTGCTAATAGCTGAATGGATTAATCGAGTGAGCTTGCCACCTATCGTCGGTTCTAGGGAAGAAGAGGGTACAGTGGCAATGACACTCAGGTTGATGATTCCTGAAAGTAGGAGAGGGCTTTTGATCCTCAGGAGGTATGGAAGCTAATGTGAAAAAGAATTGAGAAAGGATATTTAGTGTACCAGCTCAAATCGACTTCGATCTCAAAGCTAAGGTTCTTTGGCCATCGAAACAAATGGAGGAATTGGCGTTGCTCGGTGGATGATAGCGAACAAGAGGAGAGGGGAAAGAAACGCAGTATTCAAGTGATCTAGGGAGTGGTATTTATAGGCCAGGAAGAGGTGTAACTGAGCTCAGCTAAAGGTGTGAACACGGAGGGATTTTTGCAGTGCCAGAATAGGAGATAGTATGGGTGATTCACGGAAAATCCAGGCAAGGACAATGCATGGCAAAGGGAAGGACGATGATGTGGTCTCGAGCGACGCGAGGTTATAGAGGTGACGAAGATACAGTGGCAAGGTTTTTGCTCGGGGCTTTGGCAAGTTGAGGAAGAAGACGATGGGTAGTGAGCCTGATGCATGGGCACGAACAGAGAAACGGCCCCACGTGCAAGTGAGACATGAGATGAATTCAAGAGTTCGGCTAAGAACAGATCAAGGTTCAGTGCATTGAATCAGTTAGCCATCTTGTCCACAATTTAATGAACATTTTACTGCGTGTTCTTTGGATAACCTTCTTTATCTTGTCAAGTTTTTAGGCCGAGATATGACATACATAATTTATAAAATTTCTGACACTCCACTGTGCATAGATTTCAGTTTTCTGTTTTTTATTTTTCTGGGAGTACATATCTATTTAAAACTTTTTGAAACTTTTTATATGAGTTCCTATTGGCCATACGATCCTTTGATAAATTTTTTGAATTAATATATTTTTATACAATTTATAATAGTTATAACATTGTTACTTTTAGATTTTCATTCTTTCTGTTTTTGAATTTTTAAAATTAACAAATTCATTTATTATTTCTTGATACTTTTAGTGTGGGTAGATCTTATCTCGTTAGAAGATATTTTTAGAAAAATTTAGATTAATATCTCGCAATATCTTTTTCATTAAATTCTGACATTATCACTGTTTATAGTCAAGTTACATTTATTTACCTTTTTTATCAATTTTAATTCTTGATAAGACATTTAAATTAAAAATCAAGATTCTTAATATATTCAAAGATTTTACATATATTTTTCTTATTTTATTATTACGCCGGGGGGTGGTGTCTAACATTTATTGTTCTACGGGGGTAGAAGTGTAGCAGCCAAGTTTTTTGTACGGATACGTAAGATATTTGACCAACATTTATTGTTCTATGGGGGTAGAGATGTAGTTCCCAAGTTTTTGTAGGGGTACATAAGAAATTTGACCAACTTCTGAAGAAGACTTTGTGCTCTATTTCACCATCACGGATTCACAGGGAAGAAAAAGGAGAAGACAAGATCTCGCGGACAAAACCTTCGAGGATAATGTGGTCGGACGTGATGTTTCTTGGAAGATGCATGAATATTTAGGCACATGTAGAAAATAGAAACCCTTGGAGAAGCAACTACTACCAATTACCGGACAACAATGTGCTGGACTGTGGCTTTAGAATGCGACTTTTGAGTGTTACCGCTTTGTACAGTTTCTTTTTTTGGGGAGCAACGATTTGAACATTATAGCTGACACTTCCCTTTCAAGGATTCTACAAATCAGTTTTGGACGCTTGCAGGTGCAGAATTGTAGTGAGTTCTACGTATTCGTAAGAAGAAAAAGTTTCTTTTGCAAGATTGCAATATTAAGGAATATTCAGGGTGCCACAAATGTCATGAATTGTGCCATTAAATCGGTAAAAAATGCGCAAGATTCGTCTGGGTACTAAAGCAACAGTGGCACTAGATTAGTACTTCCTAGGTCCAAATCAGTACTAAAATCCTTACAGTATGAAAGGGTGTCAAATAAAATTTCGCTTACAAACTGTAAGATTCTTTCTTAAAAGAAAATTATAGGACTTGTCTAGGGGCTATGCAACGAGTAAATCAAATGGCATCTGCTGATTTTGTCTCTCAAAATAAGAATCGAATAGGCTAAACTTGAACCCCGTGAAACCTAACCTATGCAGCAGGTACTGATTATCACTGGAACCCATCGTTGTTAGTTGTCAGTAGTCAGTACTCCCTATATATTGAGATAGATTTGACAGGAAGCAATGTATACATCGTTTGTTTTCACTTCAACTGCACACGGTTAGTTCAAGTTCGCAGCAAAAGGGGGAAAGAGATCAAAGCGGTCACGTGCAGACAGTAACTTTAGTGGTTATATATTGATCGTAACATCAAAATTTGGTAGTCTATATCGTCGTTAGCATTGTTTAGAATATATTATATCAATACTAGTACTGTTCGATGATTCAGATCGTTCATTACTTTGACCGAACTGTGGTCCAAATTGATAACGATTTAAGTTACAGTTCTCTAACAAGCTGCACGTAAACTCTATCCATAAAGGGCAGAGGATGCTCAAACGCAACCCCTAATTAATATCTATAGCACATGTACAGCTTGTCATTGACTTGTACAGAAAGACAAGGAACCGTACGTATTACGCTAGTCAGCAGAAGGCAGCGCTGGTAGCAAAGGCACCGGGGGCATTGCCTTGTACAAGGCAAACTCTCGGCTGCATGGAGACCGGAGCGGAGACGACGGATGGATGCAGTGAATCAGTTTGCGCACAGCGCCCCGGCTTTCTTTAAAACCAAACAAACGTTGATTTGCGCCATTGGAAGTTTGAAACTGTGAGCAGTGACACTGATAGGCTGCTGTTAGTAAGCTCCAAACTGTCAGCTTGGGCCGTTTCGAAGCTTAACTGTTTGCGTGACACAAAAATGAGCCATAGCCGGTGTGGATTAGAGCAGACCATCATAAAAACTTGTGAAAATCTGCATAAACCGTGGGCCGATAGGTGGGCTTTTTTGACGCTTGGTGCCAAAAAAATGGAGATTTTCAGTCGTCCTCAGAGTCATCAAGGCCCAGATCCTCAGTCAGCTTCCGAAAGAGGTATCCACGATCTGCGTGTCAATAACACCATCAGAGGAGTTTCACGAAGCATTGTAAGTTACAAATATTACTGCGCATCGAAAACACATATAACGAAAGATGTGGCAGTGTCCACATGGTCAATTCTCACCGGTTTCAGCTTACCGCTGTGCATTCTTGGCTGCGAGAACGGGCGAGCAGATAATATTCACCTAGCTTAAGTTGAAAAATGCAAATGCATTAGGTCCCGTTTGAAATAGCTTTAGTTTCGCCTTCTTCTCTCTAGAAGCTAGAAGCTGTTTCAAATAGCTAGCTTTTTTATAGCCAAAAGTTAGCATCCCATTTATACTAAGAGAAGTTGAAAGCCAAAACCTGGTATAAGGTAGCTTATTGTGGCTTTGGTGTGCTGAGTTTCTAGCTTTGCCACTAGAGTTAAAAAAAATTACATCATCTTAACAAGTATAAAATCACAAATTTACTCCTCTCACCCTTATTCTTGACCCGCACACCTCACAAATAAAAACCAAACTGCCAAAGACCAAACTTCTTTGGCCCAACCATTCAATCGTATAGCCCTTCAATTATATAGCCGAACCGAAAGCTATTGTTCATGAAGGCTACAACCATATCTAACAAGATCTTAGACATCTTGTAGGATGTGACAATCGTAAATAAAAAAGAAGTGTGAGAAATAATCACCTTGCAGGCTTGCGCCCAGGGTTCGCAATATCATCGATAATCGCTCGAATACTGCGATTATCGACCATATCAAGTTGGTACGGTATATAATACCGGTAAACTGGTTAAATTAAAAAAATTCAAAAAAAAATCATGTGATGTAAATATCGCGATAATCGCTGAATATCGAGCGAAAATCGCTCACAAAATCGACCACCGAAGAACATAAGTTCACAAAATCGCTTATGTCGATTATCAAGGAATATCGAACGATTATCGAGGCATATCGAGCGATTATCGGTGAAAACCATTTTTTTTGTATTTTTCATCAAAAAATTGATTTTGAAACCCATCAATTTTCTACCGATTTTGACTGATTTTTGAACATTTTTTAAAATTTCAAAAATCTTGATATGATCGATTATCGTGATATCAATATTGTGAACCTTGCTTGTGCCACACAAAAATATGATGGCACCAGAGATTTTCTTTACCAGCGTAGTCCAAGCAGGATTCACAATATCGATTTCAACAAAAACGCTCGAAAATCGAAAATATCGAGTCAAAAATCGTTAGAAATCGAAGGATTAAAAAATCAAAATTTAAAAAATAAAAAATAAAATCGACCGATTTTCACCGAAAACCGGTTGATTTATCGACTAACCAATTGAATGTTTCTTATAGCCGATTTTTTGAGCAATTTTTATCAATTATCGGTCGGTTTACGTCGTATAATTTTTTTTGAATTTTATCTTTTAAATTAGACCGATTTAGATCGGTATCAAACCATAGAAGTTTTCCGCGCCATTGCAATGGCCTTGTAAGCTCGACAAACAGAATGACAAGACTCCATCAATTCGTATGCAGGTCAAGCAAGAAAAACCTCGTGTCAACTTCAGAAACTACGGAGGAGTCATCGCTCAAGATCGTATATCCAGACAGGTTAACTTTCCATTCCAGACCAAGAGATCCATAAGTTATGCGATTCTCCCATTCGAATTTTATCAGACAAACGATAGACACCTTGGAGAGTATCACCTTGAATTTTATCCTAACTTGAATTTCAGCCTTAAATTATGTATTTCAAGATTAAATTGTATTTCGATCTAAACCCTAACTTGGATTTCGTCCTTAGATAATGCATTTCAGCCAAAATCGTAGCCCTAACTTGGATTTCAGCATTACATGAAGTATTTTGGCCTAAACCCTAATTTGGAAATTTTATGTGCAAATACTTAGTATTTTGCATTAAAACAGATAGGACATGTAGCTAAATGCTTACACGATTTTTTTTCATATTTTTCCTTTTTTAGCCTTAGGATACCATTTCAAAGAAGTTTGAAAATCACCAAAATTTTGCAAATTTCGCTGAAATTTTAGTGATTTTGATCAAAATTTTGGTTTTCTCAGTTTCAAATTTGACTTTTGAATTTCTTTCGAATTTCAGCCAAAATTTTGAAATCTTATCGAAATTTTGGATTTCGGCCACCTCTGAGATGTGATCCGAAAACGAAATTTGAAACCTTGCAAGAAACTGATATTTTGTCATGAAGTTCCTACAACAAATAGATTAGCCAATCTTCATCACAAAGCATAGAAGTATATGGAGTTTAGATATTTAGTAAGCCAATTCTAGAGTAGAGACTTTTGTAGAGTACTTGCTTAGATGGTTCCTACTTGGCACTAATCCAATGGTCAATATATGACTATAAATAGGGTGTCACGCCCCCTCCTTGTGTGGGTTATGGGTAAGCATCCGTAATGGGCATATGCCTGTGCCATAAGGTGTGACATGAGTAGAGCTATCATAAGCACTATAGGGCACCATGTCATTAGTAGGGTGGTATGGGTATAGAAGAGGGGTAGAGATAGGTAGCCAATAAGAAGTTTGTAATAAATTTATTGTGTAGTAGTGAAGAGTTGAGTTATCTTTCTCTTGTGTATAAGTGTTGGTCTCTCATATCTCATTATTTAGTGTTTTGGGTTGTGATTCAAAGTAAGTGGCTCGGCCGTTTGGAATCACCAGTCCTAGCTTTGACATAAGCAGCTCGACCACCCCAAAATTGAACGGTATTGACTTTAACATAAGCAGCTTGACTACCTGGAAGCTAGTAATTAACAAAACACTAAACAATTGGTGTAGTGTGTGTGTAAGTCTCATTGTTGTTGGTATTGAGAGTCCATCGCCGGATTTCCTAACATGAATAGGACGATCTCCTCTCCAAATCAAACATATAGATGTCACCTGGCATGTATGAGACATCACATATGTTTGAATTGTCACAAATGAAATCTTATGGGAGAGGTTGTTTCATCATATCATCATCATCATCTCCATAAGACGTGAATGTGTCTACAGTGTGAGAGAATTGTCATTACATGTTAACCTTCCATTCAAGATATTAATTAGATACACCATTGAATCTGAACCAACATGCCAAGTCCTCAAGCACAACATCTCTTAACCTCTTCTCAAATAAAGACTTCCTCCAACAAGCAAGCATGTCGGATTGGTATTTGACATTGCAGGAGCTGGTTGGATTTTCCATCCCCTCAAGCAGCATTGAAAGTGTCATGGCATTCTCACAATTATACTCCTCATACTCCTATAGAAAGTAGAATTCATGGCTGATTTCTTTGGGCTTGCTGGGCAAAATGTCTAACCGATGACAGGTAGAATGCAAGACACTGGGCATGTAATTCATTCTCATAAGAAAAGTTGATGGTTGCAACCTCCACCCACTGGCCGATGTCCTTGTCTATGTGTTGCATCGTAAGGAAGCATGAGCTAAAAAGACTCTGGACAGGTACGACACCTAGATGTCACAAACGACCGACACGAGGCAGCACGACATAAGAGGACACAATGATCCCCATTTTGGTTTTGAGGTCACAGGGCTCGACGAGCATGATTCACTTCAAATCATCGAGCTGGCATTGCCTATAGAAGAGGACTAGTGAGTGGCCATTGGGGCTCACTGTGGTTCGCTGCAAAGGTACATCGACACGTCCTTGACTTTGTTGTCGATGTCATCCAAGATCTCAAGAGCTTCATTGCTCTGGTTAATGATGCAATCGAACTGTGTGATGAGGAACCAATGCAGTCATAAGAACTTTTTTCCAAAGAGGAAGCCAACAACCAGCGACCACATGGGGTGGTCATCCGCGCTGACCAGCATGCAGGTGTAGTCCCTGCTAAGGGTGATGGGTGGGATCTGTGGCAAGCAGGCAGGATGCCAGCAATGGATGCATTTGTAGAGAGCACAGTTGTGATCATCGGCCATCGGTGGCAGCGCCATCTTGGATTGGATTTAGCATGCGCTTGGGTAATCGAGTGCAATTGTTGACAACTCCTCAAACTTGGCAAATAGCATGATCATATCCAGAAGCTGCAATGAGCTCAAAATAGGATATTCCTATATAGTTTTATCTTCATAAATACAACTATCCCAATTCCTCATATCTAGAACTTTGAAGTTTATATATTTATTATAGTGGCCTGTGCATTTGCATGGCTAGATTTGTTTAAAAGTTTGTAATATCAAATAATACGACTTAGATGTTTAACAATATATTTATGTACCTTATAGGCTATTTAGATTTTTAAGATATCATAAACAACCAAAAAAACAATATAAGTTTGAAGAAAAATATACCTTGAGGATCGTACTTGAAGTATGCTCTTTGGTAGAAGATAATTATTGAAAAGAATAAGTTGCTGGTGTTCTTAGGAATGTAACTACTCTTTATTATGTAGCTGCATGCCCCTATTCTTCCTCTATTAGTAGCTTTTTTTTTCAAAATATATGTGTGCACATGTACCTCTATTTAATCTATATCAATAAGTTGATTACATGTGCTGCAAATTATCTTATTAGTTTACATGATATTAGAATACATTGTTTATATATACACCGATGCACCATAAATGGCCAACCTTGAACTTATCTTCCCTCATATGCTGACTATCCAACCCAACCATGTGTCTCCTATTTTGTCTCGCCGTCACACCTTTTCTGCTTCAACCTCCAACAACAAACTCAATTACTAATCTATTCCTCTCGGTTGCTACCCCTTCTGATTTAGTACTCTACCACATATATATCTTGTACTGCTCTATAATTATTGCTTAATGTTGACCATTGCACCATGAACACGCATACACGTGCGATCGCTGCTGATGCTAGTTAGGGATACCCGTCACACTCTTTCTGATGGCTTAGACCCTATTCCCTACAATAGTGCCATTTCTACTCTGAGCTCTTTGTCCTTTACTTCTGTAAATATACATGTGCTTCTTCTTGTGCAGATGTATGCATGTATATACACATGCATGATGTTATACATGCTCGATGTCTTCTTATCGATCGCTTCTCTTTTTCAATGTTGGCTAACTCAACACTATGGTTTCTTCACTAACCACGGTGACTTCCCATTTTTAGTGATGTCAGTATGTCTACTTTAGTCGTTGTCTAATGACATGAAAAATATTCTCGCTATTGCTAGTGATGTCATGCCCCCTGTACTTCTTCAACAATGCCAACTCTCAGCACCCATTACCATAGTCTTTGGCTCATTCGTTGGCCTTTCTCTTTAACGGCTTTGGCGAGTAGCACGACATTGTCCTCATTAGATAGCTAAGGTCAGCAGCACGATATTATCCTCATCTTGTAAGATAGATACTCCCATCACGTACTCTTCGGTGGCCCTAAGCCCATCCCTAAGGTAGTGCCATCTCTACTCCGAACTCTTTGCTCCTTTGCTTCTATACGTCTATGCTTATATTTGTACGGATGCATGCATATGTATACTATATCTTATAGCGGGAGGATTTGCCGAGCTCTGGGCGCTCGCCGTACGAGCTCGCCAGTAAAAAGTGTCCTCTCCTTCGGTACAGGCTCGCCGCTTGGCGCGATAGGCCAAAAAAAAACTTCGGTGACCGCTTCGCATGATAGGAAAAAAAACTTCGGTTCATCCGTGCTGTCTTGCCCTGCTCGTTTTGCGCTGATCGGGAGCCGACGGTTGATAATGCGTGACGGTTTTGTGCTTTGCTCGTTGCGTGCTCACATCGTTTCGGCCAGCACCTCCGTTGTTACGCATTCCTACGGAGAGCGGCGATTGCTGACGCGTTGTCGTCTCGGTTTCCGTTCCTTGTGTGTTCTTCTGCGTTTATGTTTATTGTTCTTGTCTCGCTCCGTCTCGAGAATTCGCCCACCGTTTAGGGACCTCGCGCGCTCCGTCTGCGATTCCTATCCCGAGGCTGCCGCTTCTCCTCGGCTTCCTCCGCCTTTTTCTTCTGTGTGCATATCGCCTCTGCATTGGTGGAGAGGGGGTCCGGTCAGCTGTTTCTTCGTGAGCTTTCTTTTGATTTGTGTCCTGCCTTGGATTGCTGCCTATCCGGCTTAGCCGAGCGATTGTTTTTCGTCCTGGTCGGTTTTCCCTGTTGCCTAATTGCTTTGTCCTGCGTATTGATTTGCGCCGCTGGCTTGGCGCTAGCTTGGACGCACTCGATTCCATTGTTTCCATTCATTCTTGTGTTTGTCGATTGTGGTTAGAATCAAACATTTGCCGATTGCTTTTTCCTACGATCACTGTTTGGGTTCTGGATTCTTTTTGCTTTTTCCTACGTTTGCCGATTGGCGTTACAAACCGTGATGGAGGATTTGTCGATTGGGATTACAGACCGTGACGGAAGATTTGATCTAAATCTTTCTTGATTTTCCTAGCTAGAGTCCGTGTGCCATCTTTTGCTTTTTCCTGCATTTGCCGATTGGCGTTACAAACTGTGATGGAGGATTTGCCGCTTGGGGTTAATCTTTCTTGATTTTCCTAACTAGAGTCCATGTGCCGTCTTTTGCTTTTTCCTGCATTTGCCGATTGGGGTTACAGACCATGATGGAAGATTTGATCTAACTCTTTCTTGATTTTCCTAGCTAGAGTCCATGTGCCGTCTATAATAATAATCAAATCAAATCAAAATCAAGATTATTGCGTCATGTATGTATAAATAAATAAATATGGATCTAACAAAGACTCTGATGCTAGAGTAGAGATTAGTTAATTAATTAGTTAGTTAATTAATTAGTTAATTACTTTAGATTCATGCTGATTCCAAGTTAACTGAATTACTGAAAGCTAAGTGCCATGCATATTTGTGTATGAAATGACAAGAAAATACTAATATGGATGTAACAAAGACTCTGTTGCTAGAGTAGAGATTAATTAATTAGTTAATTAGTTTAGATTCATGCTGATTCCAGGTTAGCTAAGTTACTGAAGGCTAAGTGCCATGCATATCCGTGTATGAGATGATAAGAAAATACTACTAGAATTAATTAGTTAATTACTTTAGATTCATGTTGATTCCAGGTTAACTGAGTTACTGAAAGCTAAGTGCCATGCATAGGCTGGAAATCATTCGATGATTTCGTTAGTTATAGCATGATCTGGTTCCAGTTTGTGGTGACATGGTTTATGTAGATTTAGCTCGTCCAAGCTCTTTTTAGCGCAAAGACAGGAACGGCATGCAGGGGAGGACATAAACCATGTCACCACAATTTGTATTGCAGGTATTTCAGATTAGCAGATTATCATGCTTTCTATGCTTTTTATGATGTAAGAAGTAGAACGATTGGTGTGAAATTACATAGTGCTTTATCTGTTCGTTAATTTTATCTTCTATCTTATTTTCCGATTCCATTTTATCCTCCTCAGCAGATGTTTGAAGATTTTAGCACTAAGGTGATTTCGTTTTTTTAAAAGCTAATCCTTTCAGGTCAATATAATGGTGGGGCTAAATGATGATACCATTATTTAGATTTTGAGCTGTGTGCGCTGCTTCAAAACTACAGAATCACCTGTTTTATCTTAGATTTACTCTGTTAGTATGGTTTTGCCAATTGTATTATATTTCAGTTCCAATCAAGATTGATCTATCGGTGACTTTTCGTAGCTTACTATCTGATTTAAACTGCAGAGTTAGTCTACAGAGCCAAACGCTAATGCTTTAGCCAGTGCAGTTGCAACTCCTGTGAACAATAGACTCGACCAACTGTTGGAAAGTGATTACAGAAATCAACATGATGGCAGTGGGCTTGCTGAAATTGGCAAGATCATCAAATAGGATAGTTTTTTTAGCCAGGTTTTCTTGTGCACTTTAAGACCTTTCTGTAGACTGATCTAATTCAAAAAATCATATAAAGGTAGTTGGAGCCACCTGTAAAATTTTAAAGGTAGGGAAACAAGATCATATTTCCTTTTCCATGCAATAGAAATACTTTCTTATAGTTGTAAGATGTGGAAGTAATAGAAAGTAGAACTATGCTTCCAGTTGGTTGCTTGCATGTGGCAATAAAATTAGAAAATATAAGTATAGGGTTGAGTCATTAAAAGAGAGTTGATTTTTACAACTAATCTAATAGATGAAGAACGTTTTTATTTTTCTACGCCTACTATAATAGATGGAATGTTTGATGGATAGTAGAGAGTTATATGTATGGCACGTTCCACCTGCTATTCATATTATCATATTATCTTTCCTTGCCACAGAGGTTCTTAACGGGACAAAGCACACTCCTATTGCTCTACTGGAGGGTAAAGGTTTGGGAATTTTTATCTGCTACTGGCATCTATAACGTATGTTCCCTTTGGATGTTTGCCAGTAAGTTAGTCGACAGATACAATATATTTTATTTGGTGTTTGTTCATTTTGTCTAAAGTGAATGTTCGCAGAGGTCATAATATTGTCCTTCTTCAAATGCGTAGAATCGGTTCACTTTGATTGCCTCGATTATTCTTTTCCTTTAGATTCTTTGCATGAATGGAAATTTCGGGCTTTTGGTTTGGTTCTTTTCCTACACAGCTAATTTTGTTTCCTCTGGTATGACATTCTCACACTCCTTTCCACATTTTTTTCATGCTTCCTATCTGTTTATGTTGTTTATCAATCTAGCTCATATTTGTTCTGTTTCCCTCTGCGTTGGTCGATGATTTCGTTGTTTCTGTGCAGGTTGCCATCCTTCGTTTGCCCAGCCTGATTTTGGTGTTAGGCGATTATTTTGTTGTGCTTTTATAGGTTGGATTGTTCCATGTTCTGGGTTCCTGATAATAGCTTGTTGTTTTTTTCTATTATCCTATGGTCTTCCATCTGTGCGCTTTCTTACCTGCGTCGCTGCCTCTTCGTCCTCCTGTTTCCTTGGTGTCGGTGCTTGCGGCTTGGGTCCCTATTCCTTAGTACGATACAGATTAACTTTAGGAAACATTTTTACTTTGTGTCTTTAATGTTCTACATACACTTAACAGGTACTGATTAGTGCCATTTACCTTACAGGATTGTTTGCCTTAAGGTCATTTATTGAGATTTCCCTTTATTGTGGCGTGAAGGTGCGCATTTAGTATTGATTGAGAAAGTTTTCACTACGGTGATGCTATCACATCATGACTTATTGTCAGAAGTGTGTCGCTGAGCTTTCTGAAGGAATGAAAGTTCCTTCATGCAGGACAGATGATGTTAACCTATCTATTTGGTATTTGCTGATCTATTGAAGTGGAAAATACACAAGGCTGTGATACTTTTGCATTAGCTTCGATTACCTGACATATCAATCACCTGTAGTGTTGTGTACAACCACAAGAGATTCATATCACCCTATCATAGATTTTCATGTTCAGATATATCATTTTTTTGGGTATTATGAAATAATCAGGTTATATGACTTTGAGAAATTAGACGACCTCATAGTTTTTTACAGTTAAGATTATTATGTGATAAATGGAAGTGTGGATAATATTGTAGAGAGATTTTTCATTGTAGTTCTTAGCTAAATCGAATATGCTGGTAACTTCGTTTTATCTCTTTACAGCCATTTATGTACATGGTGGGCAAGCTATGCTGATTTTTTTACCTTTGTTTAACCCTCTCAATCTTCAAACTGACAACTTTCATAGGACATTTATATAAAAGCTAGCTTTTCCCTTCTAACGACCTCATAAAATCTGCTACAGGTTAGATTACATATTGTAATGTCGTCTCTTGTATCGTCTCTTAACTAATGTGCGGCGGTCTAAAATACAAGTGCTGATTAAACCCAGAGTTAACTGTCGTGGTCTTCATTTATTTTATTTTCTACCTGCACTAACTAGCAATATATTGGTGTAGGTTATATGAATCCAGTGTGTGGCATGTTCTTTAACTAAACATAATCTTTTGAACATGATTTTTTAGTTTCATTTGTAAAATATAGTATGTCTGATGAGTTCTACTGCGTCACTAAATCTTGCACTTTAATTTAGGTGTCCATGATTCAGGCATATCTGCGAGCTAAGATGTTTCTCGACTACAATGAGGTATGTCCTTTTCCAGTGTTACAATACTTGAATTTCAGTTATTCACATGTTGATCAGAATATAGACATATCTGCACTCATGGCGGCAAATGCAAATGTAACGAGTTCACTCGCCATATCTTGAGCTGAAACTTACTGAAGTGGAGCCATGCATTTCGGGCCTGAAGAGGTATGATCTTGGCTATGTTCTTCTCATTGGACAAATGTTCTGCTAATGGGAAGGTGCATTACGCTATACTGTTTGATTTATCACGTTGTACGCCTCATGACCGTATGTCCCTTTGAAGGCAATGAAATTAGATTGCCATGCTTGCCTGGACAACAAAGTTGGTTTCAAGGCAAGCTCTCAGTTTTGTGGCATATGATTTTTGTATTACAATGTTGCATCTTATGTTACTAACCAAATACATGTACAAAATTTCTGAGTTTTGTAGTGCCAGAGGGACAACAGGATAGAGTTGTGAAATTTGGTAGTGTCTGTCACATAATTATCGATTATGTAGTCAGTAATCACATAATTATCGATTATGTCTTTCTTTATTGACCAGCACAACCATTTTCCACATATCCGTGATTTTAAATATCTTCCTCATATCTACTACGTCCGTCCAAATCTATAGAAGGTATTTTTTGAATGGTCCCGTGTATAAGGCACATTTCATGTTACAATGGAGATTAGTGCGGTGTTCCCTTTATACCCCTAATAAATATCTAGATTTACTCTATATTCTCTACATACATGCATTGGATACAATGCTTAGAGATAATAATTGGGATAGCTTAGTCATTGTAGATATCTTCTTGGATTATGTGCCAAGAAAAAAGAGCTTATAAACTTGGATGGAGGGAGTATATCGCTATATATTGCTACACAGCATGGCATTAATTGTACTGAACTGAACTGTTTCACCTTTTTTATTTCAAGGAACTAAAGAGCTGAATTAATACTGCCGATTGTTGGACCATACCAGGTTGAGCTCTAGCTTTCTCATTTCTTTGGTGGTAAGTTCGATCCAACTACATCAGCTTTAGTAAGAAATGATAGTTGCATGCTTGTGATTTGTGCCGAATAGTATGTTGCAGACGTACTTAGGTTGCCTTATTTCATTCATAAAATTTTTGCTGCTTATCAGTTTTTTTACACCTAAATTATTGTTGTTACAGCATATATAACGGCTTTGGCCGCTTGGCATCATGCTTGTTTACCGTTTCAAAATTATTCTTCTCAGCACTCAGTGGCACACCACTATAAGATAGTTTGTGTTATTCCAATGATATGTTTCTTGGTTCCTACTGATTGCTTTGGTCTAAAGCAAGGAGGCATGAATGCACATGCATTATGATATCTAGGTTCCCTCATAATATACTGCATGAGTCTCCAATCTTTTTTCCTATGTATTCAGGTGATTTTCGATGTTGCAAGATCTTAAGAGTATATGAAAAGCTGCTTTGTAAGTACATAGCTTAAAATAATTGGAATATTACTGACAACGCTTCATCAAAATACGTTGATATTTGTCCATGTTATATTATTTTCTTTTTCTCTCAAACATATATAACACTATATAAAAAAAATTACGGCGCAGCGTAGCGCGCTATCCTGGCTAGTATATACAAAATGTTCTTACCTCCATCACTGCTGCCTTGGTTCTTTGTTTCCCTTGGGTCAAAGTCTTCTTGCAGGATAAATCGACACTATTGCACTCTTGTGGTCTTGTTTTATACAATTCGTGCAATCCATGATATAACTTTAATTTTTATTGAAAATTTTAGTAGTTTTTTCTTGGAGTTAGTATACAAATCAAATTGCTAATTTTATTTAATTTTTTTCAAATTTTAGTTATTTATGTATTTTACTTTGTTTTTTATTCCGAATTTCGATTATTGTTTAATTAAAATTTGTACACAAATTAGATTGTAATTTTTGTTTAATTTTTATTTTGAATTTTATTATTTGGGTATTTTACTTAGGAATTTTTATTCTAAATTTTTAGTCATTTTTTGTTTGAAATTTATGTACAAATTCAATTGCTAATTTTTGTTTAAGATTTGGTCCAAATTTATTATTTAGGGATTTTACTTAGATTCTTATGGAATCAAATTTCTTATTTTTATTTCTGAATTTCAGTTATTACTTGATTGTACTTGATATGGACTTTTTTTAGTCTAGACCGTCATATTCTTGACCCACCAAAATCGACCGCGTAGATCTTTCTCTGTTTCCACTTATTAACATGAAAATTTCTTGCCCTTGAGAGCGAACATGATGGCTTCTTACATCACTTCTTATAATAGATAGATCAAATAACATTCCTTTTCTTTTAGGGAAAAATAAAGTCCAATCTCACACAAACCTTATTCAACAAAAGAGGTCAATTTGTCCAAATATTAGTTCGAGAAAGAATTAAGCAGAGACCTAGCCTTGATTGGGGAGTTTAAAGCCAACTTCAGCTTCGAAAACCAATAAACCCCAAACAGATAAGCTTTTAAGCGGCTTTTGGCATAGGCTATAAGCCATATATAACTAGTAAAAGGGGCGGGATCTACTTTTGTAGATTATTACTAAGGAAAATTAGATGTTTATCAAACGACCTTTTAAGTTGTTTTTCAATTCATAAAATAAAAAAATAGCTTTTCAGAAAAACTACACCTCTGCCAATCAGACCCCAAAAGTATGACTGCACGGCCATGTGTTCGACATAGTTCTCTCCCAACTCGATAGCTAAGCAAACGGGAAGGCTAAAGCATCAGAAACACCATCCAGCATAGTTGGCCTTTGCAAAAGATTGCATGCACGTTTATGCCAATACTGGATTCGCTTTCATAGTAGCTTTCAAGCTTTCAGAAAAAGCACAGCGAATAAATCAAAGCACAAATGTCATGATATCTCTTGGACACCATCATCACAATCATCTCTATGCATGCCTAACCGAAGGTGAGAACTATCATCATCATCATCTCCAAAGCAAATGAAACGAGAAAGATTCCTCTTGACACAAGTCACAAAGCCAAAGTGCATCATTTCATATGGTAGTTTACACTGATAAGATCTTGTTCTGTACACAATAACAAGCCAAGCATGTACATAATTTAAGCAGTGCACAAAGATAAGAGCTTGAAAAGGCAGACAGGAGTAACCTTCAGCAAAATACAGTGATCTAGGATGTGCCCACCACAGGAAGATTGATCACAAGAACGGTGGAGTGCTAAGTCACAAACGGCAAAAGTAAGCCAGACAACATCATGCATCATCCAAAGTTTCTTCCCACGACCCAACCACACCGTGAGGGGGCAGGGAAAGCCACAGTGCGGCAGGACCATATCACCAAGAGATCAAGCATCAGAATCCCACGAAACACAACCCTTTGAGGCCTGCAGAAAAAAGCAAAAGCAGGATGCCTTCCTTGCCTTCCACACCCACATAAAGTCAATCCAGTAACAATGATGATAAGGGCCTTGTTTAAGGCCATATATACATATACGCTGCCTTCAGATTTTATTTATGTGGGGGCTTTACTGTCACCACCATATCATTGGCTAGTACTAGTTATCCGAGCCCTCCACGCCAAGTTTCTTTGCCTCCATCTTGAGGAACTTCAGGTACCTAACAGCTTCCTCTAGGACAGCAGGAGTATCCAATTGGTCTACACCTGGGATTATTCCCCTAAGAACAGTGACCATCTTCTTCATCCTCTCATGAGTAACACTTTCCATGGATCCATGGAAAACTGAAATCTTTTCAGAAGAATGCCTCATTTTCCTAAACCTGGGCGGTGAAGATGAATCAAGGAGACCACTCTCCAAGGGGTCAGGAGTACGTCTGGTACTCACGACATCATCTTCGTCGCTTTCTTCATCAGAGCTCAGCAGAGCATCGATTTCTCCTGTGTCCTCCTTGAACGACGATGGATCTTCTTCCACATTACCATTGTCCTGGCCAGAACTTCTGCAAACCGCCTCACGGTAGGAAGGGAAAGCATTGATGTTTGTGGTGTTCAGCTTGTTCACCAAGGCAGGATGATACATGATACGTCCTTTGTCATCGGTGTGATCAAAGATGATGAAGTTTCTGGGGCATACCTTGGAAGGTTGAAACTCAAATCCATCCAGCGGGGTACGGAGTTGAGGGCTTGTCATGCCTGCAGGGACACCAAAGGCAGGTGAAACAGGAACCCTGTAGTTGCATTGACCACCCAAAGGCCCGTTTGCCATACAACCATCTGCTTCATGTCCATGAGCAAAGGAGGGGTTTCCAGTGAAAGCTGTCCGATCCCTCTGCATGGGTCGATGGTTGACACTGGACAAGAATGCACTTAAGTTCGGAACTCTACCTGATTTGGTGCAGTAGCTACACTGCCCAAAAGCAACGAGAATTCTACAATATGTTTGCAGCTCGCAACAACAAAAGGCTTAATATATGTCCTACCACAAGGTAGCCATCATCACCACTGCACTGCTTTTTTTTGGTTGCACTTTGGTATCAAATGAAAGCTAAAATAGCAGATACAATAACTAAACTCGTGTCCTCTGTTTAGACTACGTGACAGGCTTAAGCAGTTGACGGAAGTACTCAGCCTGCAATTTAGAACAAGTTGTTAGAATACCAATGACACACAACAATGGATAATTTAGAAAAGAACATGTAAACAGAAATTTATAAGTGTGCATATTTGATTAAGATAGATATGCACAGAACAATGAAGTATCTATTTACTAGCCAAGCTAGATAAAAATAACATTATCAGATAACATTGCTTATCATTATCAATAAACAATGTTGCATTTTACATAAAAAAGGAAATAAGAAAGATCGATTGAACATATTTACTTGTATAACTCAAGGATACCAGAGTTGGGTTCCAGGATAAGCACAAGAACTTGATAATCTTGTTGACCTTGAGTGTTTCACTCGAAAAAATAACTAATTTAGCTATTTCATAACAGGGATATCTCCTATCGATATTGATGGGCGATATGTGTCACTACTGCATCAAGATTGTTGTGAAAAGTGCCAAACAAATTACCATAAACTTAGCTATGAAAAATGACACCTGAATGTTTGTTGATAAACAACCATATTTCATTTATGAAACAGGATTATTATTTATTAAGGAGAATAAATAAATAGCTCACCTGGCACACTTGCATCAACTGATAACAAGCAAAGATCCTAACATTCATTACTGTAGTTCTCACTTCCTTCACAACGCGAAATCTCTTAAGTTCAATCTTAACAAACATTCTCAATCTTTCACACCCAATACAGTCAAGAACAGAAAACCACCGAAAAGGAAAATAGAGTCTCCTGTAAATGTAACTGCCTCACCTGCAATGCATGCCAAATGAAAAAATTGAGAATGCACTCTACATTACGAAAATTTCTGATGATGAACGCAAAATAATTTCTGAGGTGAGGAAGTGGCATACACAATCACAAGGAAAAACACAACAAGACGAACACACTTTCGGCTACTGTAGTAAGTCGAGTACAGGGGAGTCCACGGCATACTGTTGCTCAATGCTTAACTTTTAGTTATATTCCTGCAATTCTGCTGATTGTTGAATATGTCATCAACACTGAGAATTAGCAACAACAAGACAGAGATCGTGCTAACTAGTACAAAAATTACACAAACTCATACAGTCATTTATGATACAACACCCCTCAAGTATGTCATTTGTTTGGTGGCACCCAGTTCATACGTACTAATAGTAACTACGAGTCAAAATTCCCTTGGATTCCGAAAGGAATTATCGTCAGAATACTAAAGAATGAATCTTAGATACCCAGGGGGAGGGTACTACACCAGATTATACAAATATATCATTCTTTTTTAAACTAACTGAAGAATTGCATGGAGTTCAGCAAAGAATAGTAAGCTGCTATCCTTAATCAAACTCCAACCAGATTAAAACTTAAAAGAAAGCATCGAACTTAGTATCCTATCAAGAAAACAACCAACTTTGCAGGGTAAGCAGACACTAATCATGGAAAGCCCCAAATTTCATAATTCTAACCACGATCAAACCCCTGATCTAAATGAACAGAGCAAGAAACCAAAGCAGTTACAAGAATAATAGGACCAAAGATACGTGGAAGAAGCCAAGTATTCGAATCAGAAAATTACAAACAATTCAAACGCGATAGCTCGATCTGCGAGGTGGGTCTTGACGAGGAGGGGCTGATTTCTTCGCCGTGGAGATCAAAATCGGATTTCGGCAGCGATCCCGAGGCGGCGACCTGGAGGCGTTCGTGCAGCAGCACCAAGAAAAGGAGAGGAATTTGGGGGTGGAGACCAGAGACGAGTGGACAATAGGAACAAAAAGGAAGCTAGAAGGCACAGCAACAGCACTAACACTTCACAGTATGGTTATGGTGTGTGTGGACTGTGGAGTCACAGTGCACGCGACAGGGGCGGAGCCAGACTGGGTTCGGGACTCGGACCGGGCTAGATATCTTCTGGATGGATCACTCGTTTCAGGTCATTTTCTCACTGGTTTTTGATGTCAGGTCCGACGCTGGCTCCACCACTGGGCACTGGCAAAGGGATTGGGGTCGTAGTGTCAGGGGTGGATCTGCAGGGTATGTCAGGTGGGCCACAGTATACCCTGTAAATTTGGCCTAATACAGTCCGGTTTGATCAATTTCCGTCATTATCTTATACAGTCAGTTTGTGAAGGTTATAACTTTAGATCCGTAGATCCGATTGAGCTGATTCTTATTGGATTAATTTTAAAATTGAATCTAGTTTCTACAGTTAAAATTTCACATTAATCCAACGGTTGGATCTTCGGTACTTACTATTTTAGTTAACATGTGTCAGTCTGTTTTTGCTGAAACCGAAGCAGTTTTTTATAATTTGTTTAGAGGTGATTTGAGAATTAATAAAAATTTATTTTACCTTCCGCGCAATCATTCACCCCCCTCTGATTGCTATATTAGTGTATATCGATCCTACATGTGATTTGAGTGCAAGATTGCTAGTTGATTTATAGAGTAGAAACAAATATAATTACTACTTTGCTAGAGACCAGAGAGTTGTTTGTTGAGAGGGTATTTTCTACAATGAGTTTAGTCAAAAGCAAGTTGAGAAATAAGATAGGTAATAGCCTTTTGGATGATTGTCTAGTCACGTTTATTGAGCGAAATATTTTCTTTCAAGTTGATGAAAATGATATAATCAAGAGTTTCATGGCTATTAGAAGGCGGAGGCTAGACAAGAAGGACAAGAAGTAATATTGTATTCTTTGAACTATTGTAGGTGCGTAAGTTTTTTTTATGTATACTTCATACTTAAAATGTTCGAACTATTTATATTGTAATTTATATTTGTATTATCATGTTTCTAGTTAAAGAGATTGGGGTCGTAGTGCTGCTTAAAGAGATTGGGGTCGTAGTGCTACTTGCTTGCCTTTGCATTGCTTTCATTTTGTATTTTGTGGGTGACTTGCCAATGTGTTTTGTTATGCAAACTCTGAATGCAAATTATTTTTCAATAAAGGAAGCTTTTATTAATCTTAGTAAATTACATCAAGGTGATACAATTATACTAAGAAGACTCTACCTCTACACGCTTAGGGTGTACACAACAAACACACACACACACAAGAAAATACAAAGGAACCGTCATGCAAACTACATCACGCAATATTGTCTTCAAGGCTATCCACCATCATAGCAACACTTGGACCGCGATAAAAACTCTCCAATGACAACGCCTCCAAGAAGGACTCGACACGCACACGCACCGCCATTGCCATGATCCAACCAAAGGAAGGCCGGACCAAAGGTTTTCACCTCGAGAGTAAATCCTCGACTACAAAACAATGCCTTCAACAAGACCATTGCCAAGCACAACCAACTAAGGTCGACCTAGGATTTCTCTCTGAAGTCGGCACGGAGATCCCAAGTTGCAACCACCAGTATTCCGAGCTAGTGCCGCCATACCACTTAATCTTAGCCAATAGCAACGGCCATCTTCTCAAGGCCAAACAAACAATTTTAGATGTTCGACTCTCGATGACAGATTCGCGAGCTAGCCAATAGGCACACGATCATCAAGTCCATAGAGTGCATCTAAAAAATGAGTTGTGTCGCCTAAGAAAAGCGAATCCGCGAATCGATGCTAAGATGACATAGGTCAAAAGAAATGTATGAACAACGCTAGAAAGAGATGAAAACGCTGAAGTGAAGAGTAGTCACCGGTGACAACCCAAACTTGCCGACGAGTGACGAAACGACCTACAAGGGCAGGACACCACCAAGACAAAGTGGAAGCACCCAGACGACGCCCCCATGGAGGAAAAACGACGCTTCACGCCGCCGTCGGTGAGGTGGAGGTGTTGTCGACGACGCCTTCAAGGAAGACAATGGCACCGTGGTCGCCACCATCGTCGACTCCAAATAAAGTCGCCAAGGCGTTAGCCCAAACACCACCAACCTCACCATTGCCCAAGAAGGAGTCACCACGAGCATCGCGCCAATGAGCGCAGCCATCGAGCTACACCAACAAAGAAGAGCCATGGGTAGAGGACGCCGCCGCCGCCCCGTCCGCGCGCTTCGGAACCCTAGAAACATCTAGGGTGCGCAGCAAGAAGCGACAGACGCCGCTTAAGCCGGCCGCCACCGCACACCGGCCAACCGATTCCGCCATACAATCAGACGCCGAGTCAGCAAGACGCTGCAGCCCATCGCAGAAGAACCCGTCGGCCTTCATCCGCCCGAGCGAGCCCTCCCAAACTCAAGACATGGCCCACCCCGCCACAAAGACAGATCCGTGGAGGGAGCTAGATCTAGGCCACCGAGCCATGGATCCAACCTTCCCAAGGCCGGGAGGCCCGCCGGCAACAACGGCCGCAGAGGGAGGGGACGAGCCGCAGAGGGAGGGGACGACGGCCGCAGAGGATGGAGGAAGAACAACTCCCCGCCGCCGCCTTCCTTGTGCCCGCGCGAACCTCTCGGCCGAATGCAAATTATTTGTATGGCCTTTTTTTAGAATGATTACTTGTATGGTCTTGAGAACAGAACACCTCACAAGTTTCAAAGGTTTCAAGCAAGAAAGGTGCCAAAGGAGGGGTGGATAACGAGCTGGTTGGCTCGGCTCGGCCAAACTCAGTAGCAAACACGGCTCGATTTGTTAAGCAAACGAGTAGAAATATTTGTTCCTCTCTACTTATCTTAAACCCTCAAGCTAGTTCGTTAGGCTCATTTAAAGGAAGCACTAACAATTGCGTGTATGTTAATATGTTTAAACATACGACATGAAAGAAAACTCATAATTTGTATCCAAACTCAATTGTGTAAGGTTGCCGAAGGCCGGAGATGGAATAGATAGGCAGGAGGATGCATGTCGGAGGGCAAAGGCGGAGGGGGTGGGTGGAGGCCAAAGGCGAAGGGGCGGACAAGCGAGAGGATGTCAAAGGTGAAAGGGGTGGGCAGAGGCGGAAGGCAGCATCGACGTCCCTAGTCGCCACCCGTGACTTAGACCTATGGCGCTATGCAGCCACTGTGATGTGCCTGTGTGTGTGCCTATGCACTGAGTTAGCAACTTAGGGGGTGTTTAGATTTGGGGTATTTCATTGAAATATTTTAGGATCTAATTCAAAATTGAACTAAATCCCAAACCCTCCTAAAAAATTACCACTCATCCAAACAGGGCTTTATGGTTGATAGAAGATTGGGACTTGGGAGTGTTGCTAGGCTGTGGGGCCTATTAGGCTGAGTTTGTTGTTGGGTTGGTCAGTTGAGTTTAAATTTTATCAAACTTAAGGAGCCTAACAAGTAACTTGCGAGTTGGCTCAAGCTTTGCTCATTAAGCAAATGAGCAGAAATGCCTGCTCGGCTTGGCTTGGTTATGGCATGAGTTCGAGATGAGCTGGTACGCAAGCTTCGAGCTTTTTTTTATCCTATGTCATAGGGTTGACTTGTGCCAATCTATTAGTAAATCAGTAGCGCTTTTGGTTCGTGTAGTTTTTAGATAGGAGCAATCCTTAAAATGAGATGATATGAAGTTCCATATGCACTATTTGATCATGCCAGTAAGTATTTTTTGTCCATTCCACCTTGGGAAGCTACGGTTGATTCTCATATCAAATAATCAATATTATAAGTTCGTATTATTTTAAGGGTAGTTCATAATAGAAACACCCTACCCATACAATATCATTACTGAAAATAAATAATTATAAGAATTGAACGGAGGTAGCAGCCCGTATAATTAACCCAGGGTAATGATAATAACACAACTATTACTCTGAGGTAATTATATTGATCTCATCAAATTAGCTAATAAAATATCAGGAGCACCCGACACTTGATCAGTTAATACACCGTGTTTAGAGTGTTACAATAGAACAATAATTAGAGACAAATAGAAACTTATTTTATCTATTGTTACGCAGGGCTACAGGTCCAGAGATACAAGATCATACATAATATTCAATACAACAACAATTAATTTACATAAACACTAATGTACCCAGTAGATCAACAGTCACTACCCTGATAGTTCTCCATCTCCTTGTCACCCTAGCCCTATGGATGATCCTCACCCCACGCCTTGTAGGCGAGTTCATAAGGATCGGTTTCTAACCAAAGAGGTAGTTAAGTAAGAGTAAGTACAAAGTACTCAGCAAGTGTTAATAAGTACAAAATGCATCGTATGATCTTTTCTTTCATCCATCTCATGTACATTCCTCAAATATATTTTTCAGAAAAAAGGTTTTATTATGAAAGACTGTGTTTCAAATTTTAATTGTTAAAAATGTTACTAGCACTCGTATATGATGCAGACTTAGCTTTCATAGCCTCCAATCTAGGAGACGTGCATAAATTCATGATCTGACCATGCATAGGTTTGTAGCACTTTACCCATAGATAATCCAACCTCAGTTAATAATCCAGAATGTTTATCACTACTCAGATATTAGATCTTCAACCCTAGCAGCTGACAAGTCGTGGTGTCCTTCACTAACGTTCCTCACCCATTCGCAGCATACCAGTTGTACCCCGATTTCAATGCACATTGGCGGTACTCATGACATTTAAATATAGAGCCCTAGAATCATCAATCATAGCTGAGTTGCAAAATCACATACATCACCAGGCCTTCCGGCCTACGCGGTTTCATGCTCTTAGTTATCTGCTCATACCTAATGCGGAGATCATAACATCTTCATAGGATCTTTTATGGTCATTTCCACACATTATGGCTGATACGAAAATATGGCTCACTACCCAAGTGCAATGGTTTATCATTATATTCTAGCCTATGTAGGGGGCCCACTGGTAATACCCTTCTCAAAGATACCCTCTACCCACCTCATACATACATATACATCACACTGGCTCCTTCGTTGGATGAGCCATTCTAAACACATCAATAATCAATTACTGCCTCAGTAGTTCATCATCAAACCATCTTTCCAATAACATCCGATTTAGGGTTTTCTTAAAAAGAGATTTTTCAATGCATTGATGATATAACGTATAACTAAATATATTTGATTGAAATTATTCAAATATGATCAAGGGATGCTTGCCTGAATTTTCGTGAAAGTAGGCATTCTCACACAGGTTCTGAAGGTGGACTCCTGTCGGATTTAATTTACTTCCTAAAATTATGGAATACCATTACTCAGATGGCTATCAAGTTGTTATGTGTTCTATGGCATCCAACCTTTCTTGTCTTCTGTTAAGTTGATACATGTATATTGTGTATTTTATTTTGAGGTATTTAATTTGATGTATTTTAAACTGGGCGTATTTTAGTTTGAGATATTTTAACTTATCGTATTTTAACTTGGCATATTTTAATTCGGGTTACGCTTTCGCCTAGGTATGGGTTTCTTTTATTTTTAATCATTCAGGGATTATTAGCAGTATTTAATTTATTATTTAATTACCTACTTATAATAGTCCTTATTCTGATATACGTGTATATATATAACAGTCTTTATTCTGATATATGTATATATTATTCATTTTTTTCTCCTTTTCTTCTCTACTCTTGGCCATCCTTGTCCTTTACTCATTCCCTATTCTCCATCCTTCTTCTCCTCACTCCCTCTCCCCTCATGCCATCACCGCCGATCCTCCCGCCGTTGTCCTCGCATCGGCACTGCTTGACCCCTCATGTCGCCGCCTAGTTCGAGCCTCCGCGCTTGCAGCCTTCTCGCTCGAGCCCCCGAGGCCTGCTCCCCATGCTCGGTCTCCTCCGCATGTGGGCTCGCCTCTTCCACCTGTGGGCTCGCCTCCTTCGCTTGTGGCCTACTCCTACGCGCTTTGGCCTGGGTCCCCTGTCGTGGGCTCACCTCCTCCTCATCTCCTAGCCTCCGCCTCGGTCTACTACCTCGGGTCACCTGCCTGGTGCTGCCAGCCTCCTCCTCCACCCCCCTTTCTACCCCAATCTTTCTACTGATATTTATTATTGTTTGGTATGTAAGATTATATAGTCCCTATTTGAGCTTTGCTAGTTGGTTGATGGTGATTCGTGGGTTGAATGCTTAGGTTTGGTGGTGTGGTGATGATATCCGTGGCCTCCCGTATGCTGGGGAGTACGCGAGGGCTGTCGGGCACCTATGGCGTTGCTCCTAGGCTACCATTCCCCTGAGACCTAGCATCCCTACCCATCTACTGCCACTTGTCTCACTGTATTTGAGTATTTGGTCTCTAAAGTTTGCAAAAGTATCAATCTATAAGCACGGGTGATGTGGAGGGTTTGGGATATGGATGGTTGGTGTTGTGATGCTGATGATTTGGAGTTGAGGTCGAGGTGGCCATGCTCTTGGCCTCGCTCCTAGCCTTTCGCTTGGTGCTTTGGTGGCTTGGGTGCGTTCGGCAGCTTTGGGGAGAAATGGACTAGGGGAGGCTCTAGTTCCTTCCCTTTTTAACTATGTCCTCTTTACATTTTACCATGTGATTGTTTATCTTTATACTTTATGGTATTTTTGCACTATTCCCATAAGGCTATGGTTACCCGATAAAATAGGTTTATATACGCTGAATGATAAAACCCTAACTAGCAAAGGTGCCGATTGGTCCTAAAAAAGTCTGGTATCTCGATGAGTGTTACCTAATCACATACGGGTCTAACTGAAAGTTCAAGTTCCATTGAGTTGGTTTTGGTGTTAATGACAAATCTAATATTGTGACTAACTCTTTTGATAATCATAATATTGATTAGTCTTAATTTTTAATTAATAACAAATCTTTTTATGAGACTAACTTTTTTGTTGAGTTTAACTCCTATTAGTCTTTTTTGGATGAAAAAGATAGAAATATCAAAGGTATGCATTCGAGTTCATAGTATTATATCTTGTCGCATTCTTTAGATGCAATATTCATAGTCATATTGATAAATCCAAATATGAGACTAACTCTTTTATTGAGTATAACTTTGATTAGTCTCATCTCATTAAAAAATAAAAAACCCAAGGTATGTATTCGTATTCATTTTATGATATCTTAATGCATATTTTAGATTCAAGTTAAAAGATGAACTTTACCATTATTTAGACTCAGGATGTGCATTAATGTTTCAATTCTGTATATACATGAATGCACACATTTAGGAAGGGTTCATATTTTACCTTGATGTTTCAATAGTATTAATCTAATTTATCCTTTTGTATCAAGGATCACTACTTTGAAATAAAATCTTGAGTATATATATAAAACTCGTGTAGTTATAGTATACTCTTGTTAATATGGGACAAATTCCAAAGCAATCTCAAAAATTAAATATGTATATATTGATTCAAGTTTAATTATTTGTATGCACACATTTAATGGAGTTTATTCTATAATTAAGGGTATTAAGAGTATTGATCCTTTTCCACCACTCCATATAAATTGGATCATTACTTTTACATTCCATCGAATTGAGTATATGAAACTTGTGTAGTTAATATATACTCATGATAATTTAAATTCAAATTAAACTGTGTTTGGTTGCCATTCAATCAACAAAGAATTAATCATATGTTGACGGTTCACCTTGTTGATCCTAGGACAATCGAAAGTTCTTGAATATATGATGCATTAGTTGTATTAGTATACTCAAGACATAATTAATTTTTTAATTAATTGTCTTTGGGTTGTGGTCAATCATGAAAGGATCTTGGAAGCATCTATTATGTGTTAATGGAGTGCATTAACGATTGAGACAACCATGTGTTTTGGATTAACACTTTCAATGAGTTTGAAATAGGTTAAGTCCAAGGTTGAGATGAATAAACGGGATAATTACGTCATCATGTGTTGATGAGCGTCAAGAGAGAATTCTAAAGCTAAGACAAGGGGAGTTCATCACGTGTTGATGGACAAGATGAAGATCCCGACTTGGAGAGAAGATGATTGGTTATTATGAAAGCTCCAAGTGGTTGCGAGAGGCAAATGTATAACTATTTAGGGCTAAGGATATGTTCTAGTCTTTTACCGGTCTCGATGTTTGGATGGAAGACCGGGTTGCTAGTATAGGTTGCCGTACTATTAAGAGAGGTCGAGTCTTATAGCTTGAGCTTCATTATATGTTGATGAATTTAATCCAGTTCACTTTAGCTAACTCTTTTGGTCAGTTCTTGTATGAGCTAAGTATTTGCATGTGTTGCAAATAAGGGAGCTCATGCTTACTTTTTATTGAATCTTGATTTGATTTTTGCATAGAGCTATGGATTTATACGTGTTACTAAAGGGAGATAGGTTATGCAAGTTAGTTTAAGTGGTTGTTTGCATGGAGCTAAATATTTGCATGTGTTGCAAATAGAAAGCTCATGCATCAGAATCTTAGCTTGTGAACTTAATCATGTGTTGATCATCACAAAGACTAAGATAGATTTATGCTTTGTATTTGCAAAAATGAGTTTTTGTAAAATATGGTTTAATTGAATCTTATCTTGAAGCATGTGAATAGGGTTTGCAAATTAGTTTGATTATGTGTTGATCATCACATGGCTTAATATTTGATCTTATTGACTCTTTTTAGTTTTTAGTCACGCTCTTGATCAAGTCCGTGTGAGGGCTTTCGAGAAATCAGATTTTAGACTTGAATGACTACAATAGAATCTTTGTTTTTATGATATTTAAAAATATTTATGGTTGCTTAAATCTTCAAAATGGGTGGATATTATAGTCCTCTTGATAAGCTTTGCATAGAGTCTAAGATCGTCTAAATCGAAGTTCGGAGTAAAAAAATTATAAATGTTTTAGTGGCTGTAGCAGCGGTGCTACCGCCCCAAGTCCAATATAACAGGGCCCTAAGTGGTGTGAAAATTCTATAGGGTTTTCTTTGTTTTTTGAAGGCCAATGCTACCAGGGTGTGAGCAGTAGCACCAGTGAGAGGTAGTACTGCCCTAGGTCCGGCATGATCAGATTTTCTGAGTAACGACTAGTTTTTTTATAGCTGTTGGATCAGAGGCAAGTGCTACCGCCCTTGGGCCGGTCGCACCGGATTTGCTATGTTTTTTGCCCGTTTTGCCCCCTAACGGCTAGTTTTTCTTGTGGAGGCTGATATTTTGTTGTTGTTGGTTTTGTTGAGCATTTGGATGGCATTGTGCATGTGTTGCACTCCTATATTTGGTTTTTGAGTTAGGAGTGCGCTCTAATTACATGTGTTGCAATTAGGAGAAGATTGAGAGCCTCTTGTGCATGTGTTGCACTTGAGTGATGCATTATGCATGTGTTACACTTGGTGATCACCACTATACATGTGTTGTACTTGGTGGAGTTCAAGTTAGATTATTTGACTTGTTAATCTTGGCATTTATTAACACCTAGACGGCGCGTGGAGGCATCGTGCGTCGTTATCTTTTCAAAAAGATTGTGAGAAGGCCCGGCAAAGTTATGAAGGTCAGAACTCACCTACCCGGAGGAGGAAGAGCTACCACTAGTGAAATCGAGACGGGTGCTCAATTTGTGGAGCCGGTCCAAAGTAGTTTGGGCTTGTCTCAACATAGATTAGGGGAGACTGGAAAGTCTCCAAACACCATGGTAAAAAGTATTGTGTCTCTTTATACTCTCTTGCAATTTATTATTTATATTGTTGCAATTTTCATTCCTTAAATTAAAATTGCTTGAGTGTCTTTAGGATTGCATATTCTTGAGTGGAGACATAATTAACTAGTGTACTTAGTGAACCTAGTTGTTTTAGGTCTTAATTGTCAAAACCTTAGTTTATTGCTTCCACATTATTTGTTGTTAAGGTTTTATCATAGGGGTTCTTAGGTGAGAAATTAATTAGAAGAAGAATTTTTAAAAACCGCCTATTCCACTACAGGAAACAGGGAAATTAACGTCGGCCATATTAATTAACATCGGCTCAGGAATAAGCCGACGTTAATTAATTAATTAACGTCGGCTGAAATGGGACCGACGTTAATTAGCTAATTAACGTCGGCCAAAAGACCAGGCCGACGTTCATTTCTGCGATAAGGTTGGCGTTTTCCTCGCCCCGCGCCCAATCCCGCCCGGACAAAAAATTTTCGCGTCATACGCTCCGCTGGCCCGTCGCGCCGCTTGCCAGACGCTTCGCCCGCCATCGCCGCGCCGCCGCAGCTTCGCCCGCGCATCGCACCACACATCGCCGCACACACACACACCAGCCTCCCTGCCACCTCCTCCCACGGGCACTATCCTCATCCCGGCGACCTCGCCCCACAAGGCGCGTCCTCCTCCTCTCCGGCGGCCACAAGCTTGAAGGTCAAGATCCTGCGTCCTTCTCCTCTCTGCATGGCTCTATGGAATGGGGTAATTAGTTAATTAATGGGTAATTAGTTAATTAACGCCGGCAAAACCCCGCCGACGTTAATTAAGCGCTAATGCTAGCTGCATGGATGCCAATGTCTTGCATATTATATGCTAGTTCGCCTCGGTCTAATGAGAACTAGTGTTAGGATATTTTCCTTTTACGCATGGATCATGATTGGTATGCGATGCTTGCTTGCTTGTCGTTACTAGCCTCGTGTCTTAATTTGCATGATGGATTAGTTAGTCGTTAGTTGCCACGGTATCCTAAGTGGATTGCTTGATTGCAAGAGGTGTGCAAAGGTGCTATCAAAAGTCATATATATCATGTGCTATCTTGATGGGAGATGGCAAGTGCTGATTATTAGTCATATATATCATGTGCTATCTTGATGGGAAATGGATCGCTTTTGTATGACTAGCTTTTTATGCTCGAGTAATGGATATGCAGCTTTTGTTTAGCATGCACTAGTTGTATGGGTTATGTAGTGGCTACCTTGTTGATCGATACCACCTTCTAATTGGAGTCCATTTTGTGCTTATAAATATATATTTGAGTAATGGATTATCGTCGGATTTTTATTTTTGATTTGAAATCACATAGTGTCACGAAACCTATCGCCACCCGCTTGGATCGGCATGTCTCACATGTGTGACATGTGAGATGTGCTGGTCCGAATTGTCCTTTTTGGACAGTTTTGGAGTGGATGACAAAGTGCGGTATTTATGACGAGCCAGGTCTGAATGAATTTCGCATCATAACCTTGTTGTTCTCCCCTGCACCATATCCGGGCGTGCAGGTGGAGAACAACGGGGTTATGCTGTCGAAATTTCATTCGGACTCTACAGGCTCGTCATAAATCCGCGCTTTGTCAGCCACTCTTGGGTGGGTTTAGGACATATCCTTTCCTATAGATGTAGGGTCGTGATATATACAAACAAAATGAACCTTATAATCTGTTGATTTAACCTATATAGCCTCAAGTATGGGTGACGACCGCCGATGGATGTATGAAGGTTGGGAGAAAAGTGGGGCTCACTCGACTGAGTGGACGGTCAAGGCTACCGCTTTTGTCGACCGTGCCTTCTCTATGTCTAGTACTGTTAAGGTGAAGTGCCCATGCAGCAAGTGCCGTAATTTCCACCCCGTGACAAGAAATCGATGTCTCTGCACCTGTGTCGGTTCGGTTTCATGCCAAGCTTTGAGTTGTGGGTACATCATGGTGAGTCACGTGCTCAAGGACCTCAAGTTGCGGTTGAAGAGGAAGATGATAGGGCGGGCGATGATAGGATGGATGAGATGCTAGAAGCTTTGCGTCCAGAGATTAACCTAGACTCGGAGGATCCGCCAACACGTGAGGTTCGGGAGTTCTTTGAGCTACTTAAAGCTTCAAGAGCTGTTGCACCGAACACACGAAAGTGACCCAGCTTGCTTTTGTGACGCGGCTCATGGCCATTAAGTCCAAGTATTTCTTTTCCAATAATTGTTACAATGATCTCGTGGAATTGATCTCTGATATACTGCCGGCGAATCATAAGATGCCTAGAGACATGTACCAGTCTAAGAAGTTGTTGTCTGGTCTCGGTATGAAGTATGAGAAGATTGATGTGTGCAAGGATAACTGCATGCTTTTCTGGAAGGAGCATGAGAAAGAGAAGCATTGCTTAGTGTGTAAAAAACCAAGATTTGTCGAGGTGGTGAACGAAGAAGGTGAAAAGGTAACGACCGATGTTGCACACAAGCAACTTCGGTACATGCCTCTCACCCCTAGGCTGAAGCGGTTGTTTATCTCAAAACGAAGTGCTGTGCACATGAGGTGGCACAAAGAAGGTGTGCGTGAGAACGATTTGAGTAATGGTACACCGTCCGATAGTGAGGCATGGAAGGCTCTAGATAGCTTTGACGAGGACTTCGCGAGGATGCGAGAAATGTTCGATTGGGTTGGCGATCGATGGTTTCATGCCTTTCAACACAACCGCCAGATCATACTCGTGGTTGCCGGCCTTTGCTATTCCATACAACCTTCCACCTTCCCTTTGCATGAAATATGAGTTTATGTTCCTGTGCCTCATCATACCTGGCCCCGAACATCCCGGAAAGCGCCTCAATGTGATGCTCAAACCCTTGATCGAAGAGTGAAAAAATTATGGACGGGGGTAGAGGCGTATGATCGCTATAAGAAATGTAAATTCAACCTTCGTGTTGCATATTTGTGGTCTGGCCCATGATTTCATGGCCTATGGTATTTTTGCTGGCCGGAGTTGTCATGGAAATTTGACATGTCCGATCGGTGGTTCGCATAATCGATTGTTTTTGCCTTGTAAATGGTGGAAAGATCATTACTTCGATTGCCATAGGCGCTTCTCGCCTCGAGACACGCCTTTAGGCTCCAGAGAATGCCTTCCGTAAGGACACAGCTTGTCGAAAGGGATCGCCAAACGCCTAATCGGGCCGTAAATTGCCGATATGCCGAGTAAATTGGTGGAGAAAGAAGATGGGTTTGAAGGGTTTGGAGAGGAGCACAACCGACTCACATTTGTGGATTATGGGAGCTCCCATATGCGAAGGCCTTGATTTTGATGCACAACATTGACGCTATGCATCGAGAACGAACGCTGGTGAAAGCATTATAAGCACGTGCATGGATATGGACAAGACAAAAGACAACCTAAAGGCCCAAGAGACTTAGCAGAGATCTCAGAATCGCCAACACTTGAGCTCACCGGCGGGGGGTAAGCCACGCGCCCATTTTGCCTTAAACCTAAAGAAAAGAAAGAAGTATTGAGGTGGATGAAGAAATTGAAATTTCCGATGGTTATGCAATGGGATTGAGACGAGCTGTGAATGTGAAGACGGGGAAGCTAAATGGGTTGAAGAGCCACGATTACCACATAATCATGGAAAGACTCCTACCTATAATGTTTCATGGGTATCTTAATGATAATGTGTGGAAGGTGCTAGCTGAGCTAAGTTATTTCTATAGACAATTATGTGCTAAAGAAATATCGAAAGACATGATGGAGAGGTTGGAGAAAGAGATACCAAGGCTTGTATGCAAGATGGAAAAAATATTCCTCCGGGTTTCTTCAATCCAATGCAACATCTACTTGTTCATCTACCTTCGGCTAAGGTAGGTGGTCACACTACCGAGTCCGGATTTGATTCCTCATGCCAATTTTAGCGCCAACCGAAGTTTTGGCATTTGAGATCGACTTCCCACTTCAGTTAATATTCCAAATTACCACTTAAGGATTTCCACACTTAACAAAAGTTAAGAGCTAAATTTTTTTTAGGACTAAGCCATTCTCATTCTTGTTGCTAGTGGGGGGTTAAGTGAGCTCTATACATAAGGAATTGGGGCTGCCCAAACCGATTCACAACATTCTTTTGCTGAGCTCCACCTCCAAGCAGCCTCCACGCCTCCATTCCAGCTCCTCCCCTGCGCCTCCTCTCCTCAGCCCTCCTCCAGCAAGCTCTCCTCCTCTCCCCGGCGCCTCCTCCAGCACCTCCAGTGTCGAGCTCCTCCCCGCAGCCTCCATTGGTGGTGCCTCCTCCCTCTCCAAATGCAGCTCCTCCTCTGCCTCCTCCACTCCATGAGGTAAGGCCCCTAGGGTTTAGGTTTTGATGGGTTATTTCCTGGTCTTGGGTGCTGCCATGATGTATTGGGGGCTTAGATGAGTGGAGAATCAAGGTTTGAATGGGGAATAACTAATCTAGGGTTTGGAGCAAGTTCTGAATTTTCGAGCAGAATTTTTAGCTACTGTTTCGGGCTGATTTGAGAAAATTCTGAGCATCTCCTGCTAGGTTGGCTGTAGAGAAAGTTGTGGGTAATCAAACTATCTTTCATTTCCAACTGGAATCACCTCATTTCGTTCATCCAGCTGAAAGTTATGTCTATTTTAGTGCTTACTGCTCTGAAAATGCTGAAGATTTCGGATAGAAACTTGAGCTGTGAATAAGAATTAGTTAGAGGCCGAATTAGAAATAAATTTTGCCTGTGAAGTTTTAGGAAATTTCTTGTAGATTGTAAAAATATCATCCTTTACTCAATTCTACTAAGTATAGCCATTTATATGTTGAATTTTGTGCATGCTGTCTGAAACCTTGAAAAATACTGAACTCTGAAAACTGCCCTCTGTTGCTAGCTGAACTGGGTGTTACCTGGGCAGAATCTGAGTGATTGGCCAAAGCTAATTTGTAGGTCTATGTCTTATGGTCGTGTAGGCTCTGAGTTTGCTCAATTTGGCTAAGTGATCAAAAAGTTATGGTCATTTGTATACATGCTGTCCTGAAACCGGTGTTTCTGAAAATTCAGACTTTGGGACTAAAGTTCAGAGTTTAATTGCAAACTTTAAATTTATTTTCTGAATGTTATGATGCATGGTAATGTTAGATCACCCTCTTGTGGTCTTTTTCGAGTCCAAGAAGTCATTTTTGGGTTAGCCAAATAAAAGTTATACTTGTTTAGAGGAATGTGCTCGTTATTTTCATATTTGTGCTATAGAATAGAAATAGAGAGTAGCATTGTAGTTTTTGTTCTTAAATTGAAATGAATGCTTGCACTTTTGGATTGGTCATGAGGATGCATTTAGTATTTCATCTCATATGCATTGCATGCATCTCATTCATATGCACTGCTCGTGTAGAGAACGAAACCGCGGAGGGTGACGTGGCCGTGGTCGAGGGGGACATCGGTGGGCAAGTTGCCGTTGAGGATCCCAAGAAGTCTGCAGCAAGCACCTAAGCATGTTTATCCTTATGTATCATTATTTTTGAGAATAATGTGATTAATTGAAATGTTAAGTATTGCATTAGGAATTGCCATGTGGGATAGGAATAGATCCTATTTGGTCGCATCGTGACACCCCTTGTATTCGCTTCGAATATCTCCTTTTGAGCTAGACTATGGGTATTAATGAGTCCGTGCTTAGAATGCTTAGATGTCGGTTGGGCCAAGTGACGGAGGGTTCTGCACTTCTATGTTGTTATCATTACACACATACTACATTATGTCGGACTTGGAATTGGGAAAGGTTTTGAAAGAAATGAATTGTGGACCCAAGGGAGTTGGTTCATTTGGGTACGGAGACTCAAATGTGTAGCCCCGTCTGCCGGGCGAAGGACCGATCCGTAGTGGAATAAGATTGAGCACACCCGGTTGGTCGTGATGCCCGACATATGGTACTGTAAGCCGCTTTTTCTCTCATATGGAATCGATGGACCGAATCTCCCCGTGGTTGGACGTGGTTGAGGGTGAGGCTTAGGTCGACTCGAGCGCCAAGCCGGGCTTGCATGCGGCTCGAGGGGTGCTAGGTTTTCGGACCGCAGGAGGACGCTTCAGCGATTGGGTATGATTGTGAGGGGTTGACACTAGGCCCTTGTGGTAAGTGTCGTGGCGATCAATGCTTCCTCGCAGGTTAATTGCGATTCAATTGCCGCCTCCTTGATATGAGCACGCTTGGTCCGAACTTCTTCTCAGAGTAAACAACTTGAACTTGTGGTTCGACGCTGGGCTTGAGCTAAATTTTGATATAAGATGACTTGCTTTACATTCTGTTAATTACAATATCATGCTAGAGGTAGGTGTCATATAACCGCTAACTATATTGAGAAAAACTTGAGTAGATGACTAAAATTGAAACAAAGTTAAGCATTTCCGACTTTTAACCTAAGCTGCTTACCTTGCTACCGCCAAATGCATCTCCTTTGAGTCGGTCATATATGGACCCTGTAAGTCTTATGTAGTACCTTTTGTACTCATGCTTCGCTTTGTGGTTTTCAGTGAGGATCAAAGTGGGCGGATGCGAGTTCTCGCCTCTTATCGCCTCTCTGACTCCAAGGGCACCGAGTAGAGGTTTAGCGCGACATCGATGACGCCGGAAGTGTTCAGCGAACACTTCCTGAGAAGTTTTATTTTGCTAATGTGTTGCGATTTGATTCATTTTTGTTGTATAGATAGCCTTTTAAATTGTGTTTCGCCGTTGTTTAAGTCTCTGTCGATGTCTCGTGGATGGTTTCTAATTGTGATCGTGATCATTGTTGTGGTTGTTGCATTACTTTTGGATATATATATACTGCAACTGTGTTTTCTTGTCCGCTGAGTGGATGTCCATAGGTTCTAGGAGGGTCATGCCGAAATTTTCCAGATTTTGGAGTCTTGGTCAAATTCTTAGTTCCGTGTGGTTTAGAGTCTTGGAGTTGTTGCTAAGTGTGGTTTGGTGGTTGTCGGGTTTGTCTTTGTGCCGGTGTTTCGCGGCGTGTTTGGTTGCTTGGTTTTGAGTTCGTTGCCCCCTTTATGCAAATTGAATTGATATCGCATTGAAACCCAGATGCGGGCGATCCTGGCGAAGTTCGGTCGATACGGGGAATACCGGACGGTTGTCGAGTTCATCGAATGGGGCTGACGTTGTCTCTATTGGGCTTGGGTGTTAAGACCGCGAGCGCCACCGGCGATCCGCTGCTAACCTCCACCCGATGTGAACGACGGACATTCGATAATCCCGAGGACAGTGGGCGCTCCTCTCAAAGGGCCCTGCTCAAGATAGGTGGATGTATCACATTGAAAGAGCTCTAAAGAAACTTCGAGCTATGGTTGGCAATAAGGCAAGAGTTGAAGGGTGCATTGCAGAAGCATTTTCTCTAAAAGAGATATCATACTTCTCGAGTGTATACTTTGCAGAGGAACACAAAGTCAATGCTCCCACGATGCGGTACCATGTAGATGAAGAGACACCTTGTAGTGACCTACAGATTTTCCAATGGAGAGGTACTACCGTTGGTAGTTGCACTGCTTACTATTACACTTCGGAAGAAAAGAAGTCTGCTTTGCTGTACATGTACTCCAATATGGAAGAGATGGAACAATATTTCACGTAAGCGTTTACTTTGTACATGTCAATCAAGCTTATGCCGCCAAGACATCATTCATTTATGTATCCATTTACGCTTTCATTTACAAAGAATTCGATAAGTAGAATCGACGCCTATTCGTCAACCAACCGCCAAGCAACTTAATACGATGCGCCGGGATGGAATAAATGGGGCCCTAATTTCATGACTTGGTTCCGAGATCATGTAACACCTTCACATCCTATAATATTCTCGTAATGTTACGCTTCAATATATTATAAATGTAATGCAACTTCAATCATATTTTGTTGGCGGTCGTGAAATATGGGAACGCCCATGAGGACTTGCTTCACTATCCTATGGCCACAGAATCGTTAAAAGCTATGGGCGATACGACGTGAACGGGTTTTGCCCGCTCAACCAAATTTGAAGTCGGTCGCCTCTTGCGCCACAACAAATACCGGAGTTGTAACTAGGGCAATCGATGCACAAGGGATCAAACAAATTTCTATGGAATCATTCAAAACATCCTCGAGTTCAAGTTTGCAGGAATAAGGAGCTCAAAGTAGTCTTTTTCGATTGTGTTTGGTTTGATAGCAAACATGGGACTCATCAAAACCAAGATGGGATGGTAGAAGTCAAACACAACTAACAATGTACTACATGGCTATGATAATTTTATCCTTGCTCACCAAGTTGAGTAGGTGTATTATATGCCATATCCATGCACAAGACCGAAAGTGCTTGGTGGGTTGTGTACAAAGTGAATCCTCGAGAACGGTTACATACTCCCCGGTGATGCTTTGGTTACCTTGAGGCCATGGAGGTTGTTGAGGTTTTCCAAGATGAAGAATTGCCAAGCACTTTTGATATAGAGACCGGTCCAGTCTCGATTCTTTAGTCGGAGACCGTGGAGATATAACGATTCCCGAGAAACGGAAAAGACAACCAATCAAGAAAAAGTAACAAGTCGCCCCTTAGAAAGAAGGAGACTACATCATCGCGACATTGATGAATTTTGACAAGTAATTTTGTGTGTTTATTATCTTGTTCATTCGCTCATTAATATTGTTGTTGTACTAACTTGATATTTTTCTTTCAACAGATGCCCCGACGATCAAGCAATGGCGAAGGATTCCTCAATGGTAGGAGGAAGTCCAAGAGTTCGCGCGACGAGGAGGCCTTGTTTGTGGTAGCGCTTCAGCGCAAGTAGACGGCGGGCTTTGTTGAGTCTAGTGGAGCCTGAGTTGCAAAGTCATAGTGTTCCTTTGCAGAGTGGAGGGGTAACTAAGCTTTTGATGTGTACTTCATGTCAAAACATAAATATTACATAAATATAACTGCTTTGTATTATTTCGCAGATGAGACATCGCTTGAGGCGTATGGTCACGCCATGGATGTTGATGCAGTAAACTATAATGTTATATTCTCTTAATTTATTTGATTATTATCTTCTTTATTCATTCATTATTATTGTTGTTGTAGGTGGGATCGATGAGGATCGTGAGGTCGATGTTGACGCAGGTAAACTAGAATGTTATATGCTCATAATTTATTTGATTATTATCTTCTTTATTCATTCATTATTATTGTTGTTGTAGCTGGGATAGATGAGGATCAGGAGGCCGATGTGGGCCTAGGGGATGAGGACCCAATGGGTGGGGATACGACCGAGGGTTCTACCGGAGCCCGCCTGAGGTTTAGGAGGAGCCATATCACGCCCCTCCAAATACCTGCACAGAGGAGGACAAGGTTGTGATCACACCTGCTGGCTTATAGGTTTGTATTTTCTAAACCATATCTTATTTCATTTCTTTCCTAACTGGAACTATATCATTTATATGTCTTGTAGTTCATGGGATGACTCGGGTTTGACGGCAGAGACACCATAGGCAAGTTAACTACGTGCTAGGTAACCTCTCGCCGCTTGCACTACCCCGGGTTGGTCACAATGCCAATGGCGAGCAATTTGTTGCTACTAGTTGGGATCATTACCGCTTGTTCCTAATGCCGAGCACTTGAATGCTCAGGCGCTTTGGAGTGACTTCGGTAAATTCTCTGCAGCTTGGTATTGGTTCAACTGCGATTCTTTACTATTCTAACTATTCTTTGTGATGAACAATTGCGAAGCGCTATTGCTTGGACGGTGCAAACATGGAGCATGCTCAGAGAGTTTTCCATGTAAATGCACGTCGGTGACCAAAGATGCATTGTCTAATGCTCGGATTCAAGCAACAAATCTTTACTTGAGGTCCGTTAAAGGGCAACGAATTAACAGGACTCATGGGTCTTCGTAAAGTTACTTGACCGAGGAACAATACATGCAGTAAAACAACAAATATTGAGCTATTTGAGTTTAACGCTTCTTGGTAATGTTGTTTTAATGTATTAATATATTTGTGCATGTCATGATTCCATGGTTGGGGACCGCCCGAAGCTTACCAGTTCTTTTTGCGCAAGGCTTCACCGAGTTCATCGCCAAGTCAAAAAGAACCGAGACTACCGAGGCAAAGAATCAAAGCACACGATGGCGCCGGCGGACATATGCGTAAAGCTAAGCGCATGGTAAGTCCGGCCAGATCAATCTTTTGCAAAATACATGTTACCAAGTATATGTATGCATCTAATTTATGTTCACAGAGGCTCGAACCGTGTTCACCGAGTGATATTGAAGTGTATGTGGAAGGTCATAAAGGTCGAGACTCGACACACCTCGAAAGCAACAGGCAAATGATACCATCGACGGGTGGTTAGTGGTCACAATTTTCATCCAATTCAAATTAAGTTGTTTGATTTGCGCTCCCATTTAAATTGTCTCGACGGTTATGTAGGAGAAATATGGCGAGGAAATGGTCAAGCGCCATGGTGAAGACTATGATTGGAGGAAGGAACCGCTGATGGCGAGGCTGCATGCTAGTGGAGGCGGCAAGGCCCATGGACGGTGAGATGTCATACCTTCTAAAAATTCATGAAGTCATAATTTCAAGTGCTCAAGCCTTTGTGGTCACGCATTTTGAAGGTACTCCATGTTCACTGGAGTGATCGACTCGACGGTGGTGCGAGCTGAGAGGGGATCTTCTTCGCCCCGAGCTCGGGGTTGGTAGCCGCCGCCTCCTCGGTAGCAGAGTTGGAGGTTACTAGGCTGCGTGAGGAGCTGCGCCAACGTGATGAGTATGCAAGGGCGCAGCAAGAGTACTACGCTTCATACCAGGCACAACAGCAATCGGCGATTCAAGTAAGTCCGAGTCTTCAATCTATTGCATTTAGAGAATATATTAATTCAAAATACTTATACATTGTATTTGTAGGCAATGTTCCAGGCGATGGGGCAAAACATTGTCTTTCCAACGTTCCAGCTGCCGCCACCACCACCACAATGGGGGATGTATCCTCCGGCACCTCTGTAAGTTCAACCTTCATTAGTTATGGTTTTGGTGTTAATGACAAATCTAATCTTGTGTTAATGACAAATCCAATATTGAGTTTATCCCCTAATGCGATAGTGTTATTAATGCCAATCTTATATCGAGACTAACATGTTTATTTAGATTATCTTTGTTTAGTCTCATCGCATTGAAAAATGGAAAACCCGAGGTATGTATGTGTATTCATTCTAATATTAGTTGCATACTTTGGATTCAAGTTAAAGTATGAATGTCCTCAAGTATATTAACCACAAAATGTGCATTATGTTTCTCAATCCATATATTACATGGATGCACATATTTAGGGGGAGTTTGTAGTTTAACTTGAAAGTCTCTTTGTATTGATCTATTCTTTATTTACACATATAAGGATCAAGACAAAGAAACTAAATCCTTGAGTATATATTTGAATTGCCTAGTTAAAGTATACTCATGGTAATATAGGATATACTCCAATATGATCAAATCGAATATGTGCATATTATATCCAAGTCAATCATGTCTATGCACATATACATGTGGAGTGTATTCTATAGTTGATGATTTAGAGTAATGATCATTTACATACAATTTACATATAATGGATCATTACTTTCCATCAACATGAGTATATGAAAATCGTGTAGTTAATATATACTCATATCAATTTAAATGATAATTTAAATTGAGTTCATTTGTCTTGTTAATCATTAAAGAACATTTCATCATGTGTTGATGGTGTTCCGTGATTAATTGAGGACAATGAATAGTTCTTAAGTATAATAAAGCATGAGTTGCATTATTGTACTTAAGACACAATTAAATCATTCAAATTGATTTAGGTTGTGCTCAATTGATCTAAAGGCATCCTTTATGTGTTAATGGAGTGCAAGAGATAATTGAGACAACCATGCATCTTGGACTAACTATTTGTATGAGTTGTGATTGAGTTAGGTCCAAAGATGGATGAGATGATGAGAACGGGACAAGGACGGCATCATGAGTTGATGGGCGCAAGAATGGATCCCAAGATAAAGAAGGGTAACGATCCCGGGAGTATCAAAGCGATGATCATAAAGACCCCAAAGGGATTGCTTATGCCAAGGCGAAGGTATAATTAGATAAGCTAAGGACTTTTGTAGTCTTTGAGTCTAAGGTTTTATCGCCGTGCTATTAAGAGGGTCGCCCTTTGCTTGAGCTTCATCATGTGTTGGTGATCTCATCCGCTGCTCACTCAAGCTCAAATCATTTGGATTTGGTTTTTGCATATGGGTTAACCATTTGGCATGTGTTGCGAATGGGTTAAACTTATGCTTGGTTGCATTTGGTTTTCGCATAATGCTTTGATTTGCATGTGTTGCAAAAAGTGATAAGCTAGTGCGTTGGCTTTTGTGTGAAGTTCACTTTTGCATGTGTTGCATTAGTTGAAGCTTCATGCTTTGGTTTCGCAAAACAATCTTTCTAAAACTTGTGGTTGCTTGGAGCTAAGTTTTGCATGTGTTGCAAAAGGAGAGAGCTCAAGCTTGGTTTTGGTGTTTATGGTTGTGTATGTGCTAGAGGCTCGCATGTGTTGTGAGTAGAGAGCACATATGGTTGATTTGGTGTTTGTGTGTTTGTATGGAGCTAGAGGCTTGCATGTGTTGCAGTAAAGAGCTCATACGCAGTGATTTGGTTTTGGTGTGAAGTTTGATTTTGGTGTTGCATTGAACTAGAGAATTGCATGTGTTGCAATTAGAGAGTTCATGCATCTTGATTTGATGTTGCTTGGAGCTAGACTTTTGCATGTGTTGCAAAGAGTAGTGCTCAAGCATGAAATGTGTTTATTATGCTATTTGCAAGTTCACAGCGTAATAAACCGAGGTTTATGAGTCCGAATTCGAGAGCATGTGAGTGGGGCTTGCAACGGTGTTGGCAAGTTGACCGGTCTTGTGTTGACCTTCACATGGCTAGGGGTTAATCTCATAAACTCGAGTTTGATTTGCTTAATACGCTTTGCAAATAGATCTTGAGTTGGTTGCGAAATGTGTTTTCGTGATTTGGTTTGAATTCTTTGAGCATGAGCTGTTGGTGCTAATGTGTTTTGCACGTGTGTATGATCATGTGTTGATCATCTAGTGGCTCAAAGAATAGTTTTGGTGTTTGGAGAAATGGTTTTGAGTTGAGTCTGAATTTCTCCTGAGGTGGCACTCACTACCAAGAGGGCATGGGCGAGTAGTACCGCAAGCGCGGTACTACTGGGGCCTGGCCATTGATAGCTCTTTTGACAAAGGCGCAGATGTTTTCGTGGTTATGGAGGCCGGCACTACCGAAGAAGGGTTGAGCGGTAGTACCGAGTCGCAGACTACCGGCCCGGGTTGCTGTAGCTTTTCTCCGTAGTATTGTTTTTGCCGGTGGGCAAGGCCGCACTACCTCACAGGGAGCGGTAGTCAGTAAAGTCGGTACTACTGCTACTCGAGGGCGGTAGTACCGATATATGGTCGCTGTCGAATCGTTGAGGTCGGGCCTTCAGACTACTGCCCTTAGAGGGCGGTAGTACCGCACTTCGCTGATTTCGCCCATTTTGCCCCCCAACGGCTAGTTTTCTTGGTGGGGGCTATATATACCCCCTTGGGGGGCTTGGGGCAAGTGTTGCTGGTGTTGTTGCTGTGTGTGGGAGTTGTGTGCATGTGTTGCTCTTCTCCATTTGCCTCTTGAGCTTAAGAGTGAGACTAATTGCATTTGTTGCAATTAGGAAGTGGTTTGGGTACCTCTTGTGCATGTGTTGCACTTGAGGGAGGCCTTGTGCATGTGTTGCACTTGGTGATCACCGGCATGATTCACAGCTCGGTGAGGTTCAAGCCAAGGAGCGGCTTGTTGCTCTTGGAGGTTGCCGACTCCTAGACTGGCAGAGGCGTCGTCTTGCGGAGCTCTCAAGGTGTGAGAAGCCCCGCAAGTTTGTGAAGGTTCGGTTGAGCCTCGCGAGCGTGAAAACCACGACTAGTGGAAAGAGGCGGTGCTCGAGCGGAGCCGGTCCAAGTGTGGGCTAGCCTCAACGTGGACTAGGGAGACCGCAAGTCTTCGAACACCACGGAAAAATATCGGTTGTCTCTTGTCTCTTTACATTCAAGTATTTACCTTTTGCATATTTATCAATTGCTTGAATGTATTAGAATTGCTTAGTATAAATTGATTGTTCAATTTAGCAATTCTAGTGTAGAGACTTAATTTAGTTAGTGCACTAGTGAGCCTAGTTGATTTAGGCTTTAATTGTCAAAACCTATTTATCGCTTCCGCATATATCTTTGATTAGGTTATGTCATAGGGGTGTATTAGAGCGAATTGTTTAGTGAGCGATCGAATTTCGTAAAACGCCTATTCACCCCCCCTCTAGGCGCATCCTCGACCCTACAACCTCCTGCAGCTCAGGTATTTTTGCTAAACTTTGTGAATCGAGTTAAACTTAGTCAATCTAGATAATATTAGTTTGTTGTACCTAATCTTGTTGAAACTAGCTACATTTAGTCAATCTAGCTAAACTTAGTCATTTCTAGCGAGACATAGCGAATCTAGCAAGACTAAGTATCTCTAGAGTTAAGTTTGATGAATTTAACGATATTTAGTTCATTTTTGCTAAACTTGGTCCGTTCTAGTTAAACTTTGTAAATGTAGTTAAATTTACTCAATATAGCTACACCTATAATTGTTGCCTTATGTAGGGATCAACGGCACATGGGTCCCCATTTTACAGTACTCCGCCTCCAACGCTTGCAGCACCTGCAGATCCGGCGGTTCGTTTCTTACTTGTTTTCTTATGGTACATTCATTCTTATATTATTGTCAAATCTTGCATTTTCTTGTGTAGGGAACCGACGGTCCAACTGACTTTGTCAATGCGCTCTTTGCATCCGGATCAAGCGGCCAGAACTCCAATAATCCAGATGGCGGCCAGCAGTTGTAGATTGTTTGATAGTTGTGTCACTTTGGATGGATGTGTATGATTCGAGTTGAACTTTGGATGGTGTTTGTAGTTGTGTCACTTTGGTCTTTTTTGGATGTTATGACAATTTGGACATTATGATGAATCGATAACTTGATTATATGCATGTTCTGTGCTGGATTGTTTATATTCGTGAATTATATGTGTTGATGTGTGAATTGCTGTCAATGTTGATTATATTATGTATTGAATTGTGTGGCGAAACATGAAAATAGGGAAAAAGTTGTCCCTGGTATTACTAATTAACGTCGGCCAACAGGGTCAGCCGATGTTAATTAGCGGTAATTAACGTCGGCCAGGCCATAGCCGATGTTAATTATCGGTAATTAACGTCGGCCAACAGGGTCAGCCGATGTTAATTAGCGGTAATTAACGTCGGCCAGGCCATAGCCGATGTTAATTAGTAACCCTGGGGCCGTATTTTCGTTCGACAAAACTCCGGCAAATTCACTAATTTACGTCGGCCAAATCTAAGCCGACGTTAATTATCCCGACGGAGATAATTAACGTCGGCCAGGCCTAAGCCGACATTAATTAGTAATTAACATCGGCCAACCGGGGGCCGACGTTAATTATGGGGGTCACGGCAGTAATTAATGTCGGCCTAATTAGACCGACGTTAATTGCTAATTAACGTCGGCAGCCGACGTTAATTAGCTAATTAACATCGATTAACTATCGTGGGCCAAAAGCCGACGTTAATTACTAATTTGCCGACGTTAATTACTATTAACGTCGGCAAATCGTTAATTAACGTCGGCTTTTGGCCGACGTTAATTTGCGGGATTACTGTAGTGTTCATCCCCTACTAGTCGGCATCATCGATCTTACACTAACGGCAATTGATTCCTAAGTTTTTATTTGCTTATGTTTATTTGCATTTGTTGCTACTGACTATTTCAGGTGATCAACATTGGAGGTTGTTAGAAGAATATTTTTATTTGTAGGTCACTTGTAACCCTTTTTGTGTATTATATTCGTTGTAATTAATGATTGTACCAAACTCCGATGTATGAAATTGTATTTACGTGTGTTGTATCATGGTTCAATAAAATGATGTTCACTGTTGTTATTGACTTTACTTAATTGTATGATTAATCTGTTTATGTGCCGCACGTGATGCCGCGCCACAAGGAAAAAATCTGACACGAGTTTTTTGCAAATCGAATTTGCAGAATCACGGGTCTCTTTTTTCAAAATAACCGGCGGAAGGATCTATTTACAATTCCAAATTTTTTTTAAATCTTCCGGGTTGAAAGAACTGGCATTTTTTTTGCAAAATAACCGGTGGAAGAACTCCCGCCGGCGAATCTATGGGCTACTATAAGCCTTCGACGAATCCGCGTTTTTTTTAGAAAATCGCGTGGAGAAACCTAAACGTAATTTTGAATTTTTTCGGATCTACTCTACTAAAAATCGACGAAAAGACCTAAACATGATTTACAATTCGACTATAAACCTTTGACGAATCTGTGTTATTTTAGAAAACCGCACGGAGGGATCTAAACGTAATTTCAATATTTTTCGAGACTATTTTACTAAAAAACCGCCGAAAAGACCTAAACGCGATTTCCAATTTTCCGGATGACCTCTCCATGAGCGCCGACACGTGGCACACCTCATGAGCCGGGATTCTTGCGCCTTTTATATAGTAGATATAACAAACATTTTCATTTGAAAACTGTATGAAATGCAAACAAATGAAAAATATGTGAAAAATGAAGAGAGCTGTCTTTGAAGTATATCGCATCCATTTTTTCTAAAATAACTCACTTTTTTTATTAACATGACAAAAATAAATAGCTAGAAAATATTTACAAAGATAATACTCCGCTACCAATTCATTTAGGAGAACTATTCATTTAGCGACAAGGCTTCAATTGTCAAATGTATAAGTGACAGGAGCCTATAGGCCAAATGAAATCAGTAACAAGACTGTCGGCTAAATAATATACTATCACCAAATAATTTGCGATATGGCCCTATCACCAAATGAATTGGTGATAGAATGACGAGGAAGCTCAAATCGCAAAATGATTTAGTGAGAGACTTCTGTCCACAAATGAATTAGCGATAGGAACTGCCATATCGGTCTATTGCCAATTTATTTGATGGTAGAAGCTTGTCATCAAATAAATTGGCGACAACGTATTGTTTTGTAAAAAAATTGACTGTTTATTTTTATCATATTAATAAAAAGTGAGTTTTTAAAAAAATTCTAAAGTTGAGTACCAAACAAGAGCTTGGCATTGTCATATTCTAAATTTTTTAAATAATACAATTTTTAATTCAAATTACAAAACTATACCTCAAAAAAATTTACAAAAATATACCTTTGTCACCCAATGGTTGGGCGACAAGGTGGCAGGGCTCACAAAAATCCAACCTAGTGCTGGTGTGACCCTTCTGTCACCAAATAAAAAGGCAAAATATCTCTGTCGCTTAACCATTGGGCGACAGAGATATGTCGCTATTTGATTTGGCGACTTGTCTCTGTCACCTAACCATTGGGCGACAGAGATATGTCGCTATTTGATTTGGCGACTTGTCTCTGTCGCCCAATGGTTGGGCGACAGAGATATTTCTGTAAATAAATCGTAAAAATGAGTAAATTTTTTTGGGAGGAAATCTTTACTAATATAAAATTGAAGTTTCTTCCTACGTCCTCTCCTCCCACCTGTCTAATATTCGCCCTTTGTATTTCTCGATCAAGAAAGTGCCATCCACGCACAATAATGGATGACAGTGATAAAACATCTTAATGCAAACTCTGAATGCAAAGAACACTCTCTTTAGATACCTCTTAGTCGGCCACTTGCTTGACAAACAGTCTTGATAATCATAATAATGCCAGGATTTCTTCCCTAAATGCAATTAAGCAGTGCGGGTATATTGTGGTATGAGTCTTTAAAATTTTCAAACCTCATTTCTAAGGCCTTCTGTTTTGCCCCCCATGCCTTTTTATAGCTAATTGTGTACTGATATCTGTTCTCAATTGCTCGGATAATAGCACGGGGCTCAAAATTAAGACTCTCCACTATCTCTGGGTACATAATATTCACGATATACTTGGATGACAGATTCTTGTGAGCCATTAGGGTTTCCTTGGTCATACATCTATGTTGCTCAACATTCGAACATAGCTAGCGAGTGCCCCATTTGTGCTTGTACGCGTGCACTCTCCAGGGGCACCTATGGATCTCGCACACCACATCGTAGCAGGTTGAGGTGGACTTCTTAACCCTGAAAGTTCTTCTTACTAATAAGGCCCAATCTTTCACAGCATCCTACACTGCCTCTTTTGTTGGGTACATATGTTAGACTTGACCTCATTGTCACTGTACTGCCATGGTGTATCATTTCTTTCATTCACAACCAGCTTATTAAATTGATGTGTTCTTCAATCTATTGGCAAAAGCGGCTCCGTACCATCTTCCTCATCTTCCTCATCTGTTCTGGTGTATTCACGGTCTTACTCTTCCATCTTTACTGTTATTTCCTCAATTTCCTCACCTTCGTCTACTTGTCCCCGCACTTCTTGTTCAATGTTTCCATCATCCTCTCCAACCTTAGCTTGTTCACCACTCTGATAAATTATGTCATCGTTGCATTCCTGTACATGCTGCTCACGGCTAAATTCCTCAATTTTAGGGTCACCATAACTGAACTCATTTTGAGACTTACTACACCCACCGGTGTCCAACTGCTGTTGGGGGTAATAGCCCTATCATATGCTCGCACTAAAAGCACCTGATACCATCCACGTTGCTCCGCCCCCCTCACATATGACCTCCACGATGCAGTTCCCTTCACCTCTACTAATTCCCAATAAACAGGATCATTTCGCATACTGCAGAGGTAAAATAACTTCAACTGGCACTAATCTGGTTCCATTTAAAAAGTATAATACAATCAGTTCAACACAGAAGAAAATGTATGCTCTTTGACCCTACTAAACTTCTGTCCACATATTGAAAGTTACTCAGATCCGCACCCTCTAAAATATACATGGCAACCCCTTCTCCATAATAGATTATAAATGGAACTCGTTCTCCCATATCTGCGAATCTATTCATTCACCCACGAATTAATTACTTTCCGTAAAAAATACTGTAGCACCTAACATAACTATATCTATATGCTTAAAAAAACCTAGATCTATCTGTAGAAAAATAACTACATTCCTAAAAAGATATATCTACCTAGATCTATCTACATTCCTATAAATATACATCTCTCTACTTCTATCCGTAAAAAACATATACATATATATCGATGTACTTCTATCTGTTATTATTCTTAAAAACATGTATGTACAAGTATCTATACAAATCAACAAAATTACGAAAAATATACAAAATCTATCTATAACATCTAAATTTAACTAGATCTAAAAATTTTTCTACCCTACCATGATTAGTTGCTAAACAAAATCTATCCGTAACCTCTAAATTTAACTAGATCTAAAAGTTTTCCTATCCTACCATGATTTATTACTAAACAAAATTAACAGGAAAAAAATTTACCTTGCACAGTGACAAATTTCTTCTCTTCTATCTTTTTCTCTTCTCTCCCTCCCTCTCCTTTTTTTCTCTCCGGTTCGGCTGGAATGGAATGAGGGCTCGGTGCTACAGTGCGCACGTGGCGTTTAAATAGCCAACCTCTGTCGACCGTTGGTTCGGCGACAGAGGCAGCACCGCACTTTGTCACCAAACCAACGGTCAATTTATTATCTATCGCCGTATGGTCGGGTGACAGAGGGAGGCGAACAATTGTCGTTCCTACGTGGTATCGACATGGCCTTTAGTTGCCCATTCAAACAGCGACACATTCCTCTGTCACCCTTTGAACGGGTGGCATTTCCCTCTCGTCTACTCAAAAAGTGACAGATGTATATTTTTACAATTTTTTTATTCGATGAATATTTTTGCAATTTGAATAAAAAATGTGTTATTAAAAAAAATCGTCATATTCTCTCCCTAAAGTCGAATTCCAATCCAATTAACATGAATGCACATGAGAAAGACTCTACTACTCTCTTTGTTTCTGAATAGATGATGTTTTAGGATTTTATACTTCAACTAGGGCAAATATAGAAGTGACCAAATTGCCCTCATTCATTTGCTTACTGTCTTACTTATTGATCTTAGATAATGTGTGTTATTCTAATCTATAATAGTAAATAGTCTCAAGAATAATGAATGGCAGGGGTATACAAAGGGAAAAAATAGTTAAAAATTGCCTCGAAATTGTAGAATAACGTGTATTTATAAACAAATTTGAAAACTAGAACTATATGTATTCAGGAGTGGAGGGAGTGCTCTGTAAGCCATACTATAATCTAGAACCCGCACAAGTGGATTTATCCTTTGATTGATGTGCTTAGTTAATTGGCTCAACGCTGCGTCTAAACACTTTCTTCGATCATAATTGAAAAATGAGACTAGAATTGCCGCAAGTCCGCAACAACGCAGTCCTAGTTTTCTCTGAAGTTGAGATTGGCCAAGAGGAAAGCCCTCTAGTAACACTCTCATTTGTATCCACTTATTGGTGAGTATCTGACTCGACTTTTGCAAATTTCTTTGAAGAAGCTCGTTCGTGCGTACGCATAGCACCACTCTTTGTCTTTGGTCCAAGTGGGGATGATAGGCGTGCGAGGCTCAGCTGTTTCCGGGACCGGGAGGCAGCGTTTCGTTGCCGAGAGTGACGTAGTACCAACTTTATTTCCTTTGGCGATCCGGTGTGGACTGCCTGAGCCTTCTCCTCGCTGGCCGGTGGGCTGCAATGGTCGTTTCTGCAGTTTGCACCACACATCCCCCCGTCTTTCGTCAGAACAGGCACGAGTGCAACATATATATAAAGAAAAAAGAAAAAAAAAAAAAGAAAGAGGGAACATGTCTTGTAGGTCTGGTCAGTAGGTGACACTTGAGACTGACTGGGAGTCCGGAGGATACATCCATCCATCACCCTGAAGTTCTTTTCTCCGGCTATCTGTCTGGAGCATGATTAGGTTTGGACGCCTGACAACTAAAGATGCTTTGGCTTTAAGATCATGGGGTGAGATGGATTGGTCTATACATGTCTGTCTGGTGTAATTTGCTTCTTGGCATACCTACCAAGGGCCGATCTATGGCGTCCGTTTCGAGATCAAACGGTCTAAAGGGCGCACTCAAGCACTAAAAGCAGGACAAGAGCGAAAGGGGAAATTGGGCTGTCCAAGCATCTTGCCTTTGCATTCATCGCGCATGGTAAGTATGCACATGACTTGTAGCAGATTACCTAAGACTTCTTTTTTTTCTAGAACACGAAGCTGCCTAAGAGTCTAAGACTACGTGTGAGCAAAGATAAAACTCCAATGGCCTAAAAAGTAACATTTTCTAACGCATGAACTTGACGTTTGCTTTTGAATCAAATGGAGCATGGGTCACTCGATCGTATATGACTATGTATGAACGGTGCTCATGGGTCAATCCTTGTATGGATACGATGCCTGGAGCCGTGGACATCTCAGCCGGGAGCAAAGACGCCGCACACGGCCCAATTGGAACTGGTCACCTGGGAGCTCAAGCAGTCAAGCAGCAGGCACACGCTGAGTTGGGCCAGACTAACGAGCATGGCGATGCTTTCTTGAGTGAGCCGACGGCCCACATAGCTACATTGTCGTCCTTGTTAACCCAATCCGAATGCTTATGTATGTATCTCAGTCACAAGGAAGGGTGGCGATCCTGCGTCTTTGGCAAGAAAGGCCCAGCCACGACGCCTGTCTGATCACAAGGCGTCCTCCAGGGTGTCCGGTATGTTCACCCCGTCCAGGCCGGCGCCCTCGCGTCCAGGTTTAAACGAGCTGAGCTCGGTAAAAGCTCAAGTCAAGCTCTAAGTTTGGACTTGTGCGCGAGTAGGTTTGGGAGCGGTAATAATAAACAATTTGATATACACTAATTTTCAAAAATAAGAGAAGATTAAGCGTGAGTTTGGCTCGAGTAAACTTGATAAGAATTAACATACATCATTATTTAATAAATGATACGAAAATTCATTAAAACTCGTGAACTATTCAAGCTCCACCAAGGCTTCGCCATGCATGCTGGAGGCTAAGGTGGCGCTAGCGCTGATCCTCCGAAGATTCAGCTTCGCGCCAGCTCCACCATGGCTTCGCCATGAATGCTGGAGACTAAGGTGGCGCTGGCACTGATCCTCCGATGATTCAGCTTCGCGCCCACGCGCCGACGCAGATCCCGCACTCCCGCAGCGTGGCGGCCAGATTTGTTTTGAAGAAAAATTTGACATGTGAACTACATTGACGTTTACTTATCATTTAATTAGCAGGATAGATTGTAGGATCGATATATATTAAACTAGCAATCAGAGGGGGGTGAATGATTGCGTGGAAGCTAAAATCAAATTTTTGCTAATTTTTGAAACACCTCAATTCGGACTCAAATTGCCTGATTCGGATTCAACAAAAACAGAGAAATACACGTCTACTAAAATAGTAATTTCTGATGATCCCACCGTTAGATCGATGTGAAATTTTAACTGTATAAACTAGACTCAATTTTCAAGCTAACCCAATAAAAATCAGCTCGATCGGATCTACGGATCTAAAGTTATTTTCTTCGCAATTTTGCTGAATCAGACGCCAGACTAAATAAAAACAGACTAATACACGTTTACCAAAACTAAAATTCCCGAAGATCTAACCGTTGGATTGATGTGAAATTTTAACTTTATAAACTAGATTGGATTACGAATCTAACCCAACAAAAATTAACTCGATCGGATCTATGGATTAAGAGATATTACCTTCGCAATTGAACTGATGCAATAAATAACGAGGATTAATCTAACCAGGGACAATAGAACGTTGATGTTGCCCTGAACGTCAGGAAGGTTACTTCATCAACTATCTTCTACCTGCAGCTAGGCCTGGGCATTCGGTTTTTTCGGTTCGGTTTATTCGGTTTTTTAAAAATTCGGTTTTTTAGATTTGTAAACCGAACCGAAACCGAATAACCGAAAAAACCGAACCGAATAAACCGAATTAATTCGGTTCGGTTTTTTCGGTTATTCGGTTAACCGAAATTCCAACCAACAGGAGCAATCAGGACAGTACTGATCTAAGCTCGCAATGCAGAGTTGGCTCATCAGAAGTTCAGACAACAAAAGCGACTGCAGGTCTAAGCTAAAAGGATCTAGCTAATGGGCACCTCCAATGGGGCCAAACTCATAAGGAACGTACAAATCGAACCAACGGAAAGCCAGTACACCTGCTGTAGATCTTACAATTCTTAGGAATATCAAGAATTCACATGTCTAAAGCTCAAACAGCTACTTTCAAAGTACCAGAAAGAAAAACAACTACTAGAGTGGGGCAAATGAGCACCACATTCACACGATATATCTCACACAAAGGTGCAAGTAACATTAGAGAAACATATATTTCTGAAGCATTCGTCGGCCAAAACGAAGAAAATAGATGCAAGGCGAACTGGAACTAGAAATCACAATAGGGAAGCCCTCTCAAGCTACTAATTCTTGCACACACGCAGCCCTGAATTCATGATATCCCTACTGCTCCAAAAAAACACCACTGCAGTAAATCAGTAATCGAACACAGATTTCATGACAAAGGAAATCACGATGCCTGCCTCACGGAGGGTGACGACGCCTGGGAATGGAAGCCGGGAGGGCGGCGAAGTGGCGGAGTGGATCAAGGGGCTCACACACCTCGTCGGCTCAGGTATGGAAGGACAGATGGCGACTTCCGACTGGCGAAAAGGGAGGGCGGCGGCACGGCGCTGGCGAGAAGGGAGGAGGCGGCCTCGGCGCCGAGGGAGGAGGCGTCGGGGCGGTGTCCGCTAAGGCCGAGGAGAGGAGGCAGGGAGGAAGTGTCGGGCGGCGGCTGCAGTACCGAGAGGAGGCGTGAGCAGCGGCGGCACCGCCGAGGAAGGAGGCGTCGGGCGGCATCGCGCCGAGGGAGCCAGAGAGGAGGCGCGGGACTCGCCGTGGAGGACGGATCACGCTTGAGGATCTCATCTGCCGATTTGGGGATCGGAGGAAATGAGGAATGGCTGAATGGGGATTAGGTTTCTGGTTTGTTCGGGACTTCGAGCAATCGAAGGCTTCACCTCACCGCTTGGGCTTATGGGCCGCGTCGCTGAATGCAGACTCGTGTGGCCTACCACCGATGCTAATCGGTATTTTGGTAAATTCGGTTTCCAGAAACCAAAAACCGAACCGATAACCACAAACCGAATAACACCAAATTAAAAACCGAACCGAAACCGAAAAAAACCGAAAATTCGGTTAAATCGGTTCGGTTCGGTTCGGTTTTTCGGTTTCGGTTTAAAATTGCCCACCCCTACCTGCAGCACACAAACAGTCGCAATCTCCATTGCAAAGAAAAACAACCCTATGGCAAGGGAGCTCTAGGCGCACCAACTTCAGACGTCGCTAGAAAGTCTCCAGACCTGATTGCCGCAAGGAACAAAAAAACTAAAGACTGCTCTGGATTTTCACGCATGCATGCATGCAACAGATGAAAATCAATACGCCAGATCGAAAATCTTCAGACATGCAAGCACATCAAAACTTCTAGTCGCAACCCACTTGCATGCAAACCAATCTAGTTGCCAGGGAAAAACTAAACACCAGAAAGATTTGTATTTGGCGCAGCTTCTAGTCGCGAAATCACACCAGATGCCAAATCAAACAAGCGCCGCCAGAATGCAATCTCGCCACCAATCATCTCGAAAGGTACCATGTCACATGTGCATGCCGCCCTACAGAGAAACTTGACGCGTCTTCCTTTCTTTTCTTCGCTAGCCGCCGCCGAAGAAAACACGAATAAACAAAACGGCCGAGCGTTACGCCGCTGGGAAAAAGCTCTGTCGCATGAAAAACGGCCGAGCCAGCCGCCAGAAAAAAAACTCAATTCATTGATCAGGTTTCAAGTCCTTTTATATAACTCAAAACCCTAACACATGTATGCATATCCACCTGGCCCAATACACATGACCCAATATATGCATACAACCCAAAATTCATACATGCACGCAGTACGGCCGCTGCCGACTCACGTGACTAACCAACTTCGTGTGCACCGTTCTCTAGCTCGAACGTCCCGCATGACATCCTCGACCACCAGGACCTCGATTCCTCCCTGAACCTAGTCCCGAACCTCAGCTCCTCCATGAACCTAGTTCCGGTCCCGTCATCGACCACGTTCGCCCTCGAGCAACACCTGCACACGAATAAACAAACAACGCAACCGAACACAAATCCACGACTTGACTCAAAGTCAATTCATGCAACCACTCACATGAGTGCATTGCATCAAACAAAATTCATCATGCTATCACCAGCATAATAATCATCTCAACATAGCACATGCACAAGCACCACATATGCTATAACCAAAGTCACTTTACAATGCCAATTTCACCATTTAACCAATTTTTCATCACATGATCTCACATAGATCCATGAGCTGCCGTAATAATAAGTTACCGGCTAGTACTTGCCTTGTTATGTTTCATTGATTTGATCCGACTTAACTAGCGAATGTAGATCTGAATCCATCCAGAACTCTATTTTTGGATGGCTTCACAAGTGTTCTGCCAGGTGCGAAAGCCCTCGCTGTCTCGTGATCTGCGAGCACACAGGCGCGAATGCTCCAATAATCTGCACGTGTGCTGACCAACGCAAATTATTTGTGGCAATTAACGTAAACAAAGACATCAGATGCTAAGAAGCCAATCGAGTTTTGTCGGTGATGACCGGGACTGCTATATATATGTCCTCACTTGTAAGTGTGAACCGTTGGGGTTGGAAACTCTTACCACTTTGGAATAAATGTTTTGTAACTTGAGAAGCATGGCTTTGGAGTTTGGATATTAGCTCAAAATCACCTTATGCACAACCCCCTTATTGTAGTGAACTACTAGGACACTTTTAGCCATAGTAAGCGGTGGCGGAATAAGTAATATAACATGTGTATTCAACACAGATTTTTGTAGAAAAGCACCTCTAAGAGAAGTACAAAACCAACACATAACCGACACAATTTACTTCCAATCCTTACTTTATAAACGATAATATACAAAGAGTCTTCTCTAGAAAATATAGAGATGCGCCACAATAGCAACAACATCAACAAGGTTGGAATTATTTTTTAAAATAATATTTAAAAATAAAAAATTATAAAAATAATATACCAAAATTAAAAATTACAAACATACCTCTCTCCATTTGGAATGGCGACAGAGGCCTATCGCCAAACCTCCTTTCCTTTCTTCTGCGCTTGCTCGATAGAGCTGAAGCTCTCTGTTGCTATTCTAATTGGCAACAGATTTTCTGTCACCAATTGGAATGACTACGGGGAAGTATATTTGTAATTTTTAATTTAGTATATTATTTTTATAAATTTTTATTTTTTAAATATTATTTTAAAAAATAATTCAACAAGGTAGGGTAGCTACAACTTTGGTACAACAACACTAGCAGTCGAGGTGCATGCCTCCACCTCGACCGTCTTCATGCCGGGCCACGGCCAGCTCGTGCAGCTCTAGTCCCCGGGCTGATGAAGGACGACGACGACCTGTCGCGGTGATGTCGGCCGAGCTGGGCCACAACGATGTTGGGACCTTCGGGCACCGCGGACCAAGCCCAGCCGCTCCAGCCGTGGGCGCTACCACCAACTCTTCAGTATCTAAATCGAGGCCGTGCACGACGTTAAAGAACTTGAGGACGTTGGCGGTAGGGCCAGGCCATTGCATGGTCGATTTGGGGCTCGTCCACTGGGCCTCGCGACGCACATATCTCGCGGCAGCCGCCTTGAGCATCAATGCTGCTTGGTCCGACGCGCAATTTGTCAAAGCCGCGACAGCAAGCAACGCGCCGCCGCAAGGATACCGAAACCGAATTATCAAACTGAATTGGCTCCATTTAATCGATTATTTTGATTTTTTATTTTTGGTTTTTGCTTTGATTTTTATTTTGGTATAATTCGATTTTCGGTGTTTGGTCGGTTTTTTATTTCTAAAAACTGAAAAAACCGAATAGCCCATGTATAATACCATTTTCATAATGTTCTTCCTAAAACCATCAAACAATTCTCATGTTCTAATATCTTTATATATATGTGTAGTATGATCATATGTTCTACTATACTTATACTGAAATAACATATGAATACTCCCCGAATGACTTGTGCTCGGATGTCAGATTTTTTCAGACGCGTTGCAACATTTTTTTCATACTTGTGTAACATTTTTTTCCTACGCATGCAACATTTTCCTTCGACAACAATAGAAATAGAGACGTGAAAGGCATGTTGCACACGTGAAAAAAAATATTGCACACGTTGGAAAAAAATGTTGCATGCGTTGCAAAAAAATATTGCAAGAAGCGTACGATGAAATGAACAGTATCGGACGTCCGATCGCTAGTTTCGCCCATATTGTATAGGTTTATCTTTATTCTGTATTACGACATGAGAAAGGCCAAAATCTAATATACCTAGTGTTTATTCATATTTCGATTAACCAAATTAAACAAACTGAAATATTTCAGTTAATTCGGTTCGATTTTTCATTTTGGCCTGAAAAATTCAGTAACTAATTTTCAAAAATCAAATTGTTTTAAAATAAAAAAACCGAATCGACTAGACTGGAAAAACTGAACTCCCAACCCTAGCAAGGATCCTCCTCCCCCAGGTCCTTCTGATCAATTGCGTAGAGGATACGAACCTATGAATTGTGACCGAAATTATTGATAAATGTTTATGATTTTTTCCTCAACTTCTCAGAATTCTTGGATTGATTGGGATTTCCCCTGTTCCCTCGTCCAAATGCAAAAAGAGATTCCTTTTCCAGTGGGTGATTTCCCCCGTGGGGTTGAGGTGGACAGCAAATCCCTGCAAGGATTAGTTCTCAATGGGATTTTCTTCCCAATTTGCCAAACGAAGGGACTGACATCGGGGATTTGGCACCACGTCTTATTCTCCTACTCACCACCATGAATACGTACGCCGATACGTTTCATTGAAGGGATCAAATTAAGGACGATGATTGTGGCAAACAATAATCAAATGGTAATGATTGTGTGAAACCAAATAAGAAAGAGATAATTCATACTATATCGCTCTATTCATTAGCACTTTAGAAAATACCACTCGTTTTTTTAATAATATATGGATCCAGAGACCATATGTCATTGAGACAATGAGTGATATTTTTTGAAGTGTCAACCTTTATAGTGGTATAAGATGAATTATCCTAATAAGAAAAACGACGAAAATTGGTTTTAATTTTGCCTATCGTTATATTTTCTTTCCCCGACCACTGGTCGGCTCTGCACCTTAATTCTGAAAACTTTGCTCTATTTAGTCCCATTGCACATTATTTTCACTTTTATTCTCCTCCTAAATGAAATTATAAATCTAGTCTCCTTCTCAATCGTGAAAGCATTGGCAGGGCACGTGTCGCCTATTATGCTCTCCTATTGCAGCAGATCGCTAGCACCATACCCACCGCGGTACCCATGCTCGGCAACATGGGGTATGGCGGTGTCTGAGCTCAACAAATACCTACTTCAGTACCCAAACTCGGTAGGTACCTGTCGAGGTAGGGAAGTGTGGTAGATAGCACGTGTTATCTGCTAATACTTTCACAGTTAAGAAGGAGCTAGATTTACAGTTTCGTTTAGAAAAAAAACCAAAAATAAAAAATGTAAGGGGTCAAATATACATAGACTTCTCATGCCATGTTTGCTTAGGATTTTTCATCAGCTTAAAAGCCAACAAAGTCAAAGTCTAAACAAACAAGTGACTTTTTATCTGGACTTTTCAAAAGCTATAAGCCTCTATTAACTAAAAACCAAAAGTCACCAGAAAGTTGCTTTTTATCTTATTGATGATTAGTTTTAGACTAATACCACTGAAGTTATAGTGAATTACCCACCACCACTATGTTTAAAAGTTGATTGCTTTTAAACTATTTAAGCCTAAAAGGGATACGAGCTATAGTTTTTTTAAAAAGCCACTTTTTGGCTTTCTAGGCTAAAAAACAGTTGTGCTTTTTATTAGAGACCGTTTGAAAAATAACTAATTTTCCTCAGTAATAAGTTGCAAAAGCAGGTCTAGCCCAACTTTCAGTTTTTGCTAGTTATATATATGGCTTCAGGCTTATGCTAAAAGGCCACTACAAGAGTCGATGTCCAGACAAAGGAAAGCAAAAGATGCCAACTCAAACTGGAACAACTCCTATTCAACGGTCTACACCACGTCCTTAGAGTGGGGCGCCTGTACACAGGAATGCTCCAACCAACCGTGGACAAGGACACAAAGAATTTGCTCACGGACCCATTCGCTTAAATCACGTGGACGCTGCTTAAACGGAATCTGCTACAAACATAATCACGGATAACATCCTAGTTCCTCCTACACCAGGGATGGTCCTATTTGACCCTGGTGCCACGCATTCTTTTATCTCTGAGCATTTTGTCAAGAAACCTCATATACAGTCCACTCCCTTATTCAATCAAATATATGTTCAGTTACTAGGTGGCCCAATCTTAGCACAACACATCTGCTACAACCACCCTCTCATCATCCTAGAGACCCCATTTAAAGCCAATCTTTATTCTATCAATTTAAATGGATTAGATGTTATTCTTGTGATGGACTGATTGACACAACATGGAGCTGTTGTTGACTGTGAAACAAAGACAATGTCACCAAAAGGACCTAGCAATGAAAGGATCATATTTAAGGCAAGAAAACCAACTTATTCCCAGGCCAAAAGCTAATAGTCACCTTGCACTCTAAGGGGGCTGATAGCGTCCCAATAGTCTAAGAATTCCTGATCGATCTTAAACCCGGAACCGCACCCATATCCAAAAGAGCCTACCGTATGTCAGCAGGAGAATTTGAGGAAATAAGGCAACAATTGAATGAGTTGAAACAAAAAGGTTTCATCTGAAAAGGTGTGTCTCCCTGGGCAGCTTTGGTTCTATTTATCGAAAAGAAGGATGAGAGTATGAATATGTGTGTAGACTACTGTGAACTCAATGAAGTAACTATTAAGAATAAATACCCGTTGTCAAGGATAGATGGCCTGTTTGACCAACTAAAAAGGGCATGTGTATCCTCTAAAATAGATCTCCAATCTGGTTATCTCCAGTTGAAAATGAAAGGAGGAGGATGACCTAAGGATCAAATACCCATATCTATTCTAGGTATAATGCAAGAAATTTTGAGGACGAAATTTTCTTTAAGGGAGGAAGGCAGTAAAAACCTGCCCAAAATCCGATCTCCTAAAACTCTGTTTAGCTATCCCGCAATTTTTTCAATATCATATCAAGATTTAAACTAAACAGTAAAGTGCAGTTCAGTTCTACTAATTGGATTGACCATAAAATCAACAATAACAGTAAGCATATCTAATATTCTCTATTATCCAAAACTTTAGTAATCATATTTATATATATATGTACACACATTTCTATTTAGTTACACACTAATCTCAACTCCAAATACATATCATGTTCACCTAAGAAAAATTTCAGATCAGCCACTCCTTAGCATTATAATCATTCATAAACATCCAACTTATCAAAGAGATTAAACAAGATTCAAATTATATACTCATATCGAGTTTACATCTTAAGTAAGTAGATTACAATCAGTTGAGCCAAAGCTCCTACTTTTGATCTTTAAAGAAAATCAGGATCCGTGCTTACCTCCTAAGGTATTCTCAAATCTCAATATCATTCTTGATTCTAAAAGTGGTCTTACTTCTCTATACCTACCTCTCATCAAATCTCTTGCACATTTACTCATTCAAGTGTATACAACTCGTTTGAGGCACACAATTTAGCATCTCAAGTTATAACCCAATTCGTAACTTTCTCAAAGCAATAAAATTCAAGAGTATATTCAAGCATCAACAATATCAGTGGTGTACACTTAACATCCTCAATTACTCAAAATTTATCAACCACATTCATGATTATGCACATTCTTATCCATTTCACTTTTATACAGTTCAACCTCATGATCATTCCCTCATAAGTTCACTGAATCCAGATATTATCAATATTCTACAAGAATATATATATATATATATATAACCTCATTACCATGCATACAGACTATCACCCATACATGATCGTCAAAGTGCTAAGACAAGTTCAAATACATTCTTTGGCATTAATTTACATCACCTCATTTAATCAAACATTCAGTCATTTACTATTGCCGTCTGGAGGGAAGCAATTGTTTTTCTATTGAACCAACTTATGTCAAGCTAGCCTGGCGCCCTTCTTCCTTCTCTCTCTCTCTCTCTGCCCATGCTTGCAGCTAGCAGCCAACCTGCACTTTTGCCCATTCTGCCAGCTTGAGGCTAGTAGCTTTTGCCCATTTTGTTGGCTAGGTAGCAAAGCCAAGCTCTGCATGCATACCAACTAACACTCAGCCCACAGCATTGCAACTCTAGTTTTACCCTACAAAACTAAGTATAAAAGGCAGCCCCTATAGTTAAAGAAACTTTACTCCCCCACTCAACTCCCTTGTTTCCCTCTACCATTCCCATTTACTCACCTGGTGCCAATTGAAGGAAGTCAGCGCCAGCAGTAGAGGAAGAAGGAGACAATCACCTGTCTCCCTCTCCCTTTCCCTCGACAATCTCTCTCTCTCTCTGCAAAATCAGGTGCCCTACTATTAGTTTGTATGCATTATCCCTCAATGGCAGTAATGCTAGTCAATCACAATTAGTAATATCATATCAACTCAAAGGAATTAAAGAAGTTGCAAAGAAACCAATGGATGATTTGATAATCTGAACGCATGTCTAATAAATTCACCCCCAAGCATTTATAGGGACACAAGCATACCAATTGGACCATCGAAGTAAATATGTCGAGACCCGGATTTACCAAATCCGACCCCTCTGAGTATAACCGTGCTAGTCCAGGAACAGCTAGCACACCCAGCGAACACAGTGATGATAACATAGTCATATCACAAAGTAAACAATAGTAATTAAGCAAAAAGGAAATAGCATTGTAAACACATTATTACAAGTAACAAGCCTTATGGCTTAAGTTGGTAAGTAGCAGCGGAAATTAAACAGTAGCAACAAAAAGAGCCAATCCATATGCCCACAGGCAATCGACTGGGGTGCGCGCCCTAATAGTCCGGATCGCCTTCATCGAATCCACATGCAAAGAAATCATAATCACCTTCAACTTCAGGATACTCCTCTGGGGAAAATTGGGATGTTGCAAGGGTGAGTACACACCGTACTTCGCAAGTCTTGGAAACTTAATGCATGATAACTATATGCAAGGCTAAACAATTGAAGGCATAATATGGTTCATTTGCATAAAGCTGAATTCAACTTGAAATAACAATAGTAATTTCATAAAGCAATATTTGACAAAATGTAAGTAAACAATAATTGAATTTGATGTATAACAATTTCATAGGTTCCAACCACCCATTTGGCTCCAACCGCCAAACCAAAACTCGAGAGTTCCATCCACTCACGGTTTTCCAAAACCATTATTTTCATTTAAAACCAAAACCAGAAAAATCTATAATGTGCTAGCGTACCTCACCTGCCCATGACCGTGGGCATGGCTACTCAAGTAGTTTTAACTCTGCAGAGATTGTACACTTTACCCACAAGACATGATCGACTCTTGTTGCTTAACACACTTCCTTTGGTGTGTCGACAGAGATATCATGACAAGGCCTTTATAATGTACAACACCGCTACCAACTTTGCCCGCTAAGGTTTCACCGCTGTTAGGGTTAAATCCACCCAGTACAGAAGCCCCCTCTTGCGCCTTGCAAGTGTCGCTATCCGACACCCACATTCAACCCAATGGCGAAGCCAATAACGACACGCACAAATTACTTAGCCAAGTCGTACCCATATAGACTTGTGGTTGTACGGTAAAGCTCGGTCCAAGGTAACACACACTTCGGTCTTTAATTGACTAGGGCGGAACAACACTAAACAAGATCTTGTGCATCACGCACCCACCAAACAACCATCCGCCCCGGTCTAAACCATTTTCATTTTATTTTAGATAATAATAATAGCAATACCAATTGCTATAATTTCACAATTAATTTTGAATAATGATTGACAGAATTTCCAAAATGGCATAATACCGAAACGCTTAAGTAGGACTAAGCAATACTACCATCCCAAACTACAATATTTATCCATAAATACAGTACTTAATATTTTCCTAAGGTGTCAAGGTTGTCACAATTAATGTCAATGAGGGCATAACAAAATTGGAATTTAGCTAAGCATTAAAATTGCATTTAAAGTACTTTACTCAAAATGATAGCATGCATAATTTAAAATAAAATATAATTTTTATGAAATTTAGGATCAATATGTTCAAGGAAGACTTGCCTTCAACCCTCCCGCTGGTGCTACCTCCGCCGGATGATCCGCTTGCTCTTCAACTGCGTCGTCTACAAGTAAAACAAGAATAAAATAAATAAAACAAATTCAAATAAAATCCAAAAATAAAAAGAAAGGCACTGGCAGATAGAGCATGATTTTAGATGAATTTAGAAATTTGAATCGCTTGAATCGGAGTTCGGACGGAGGAGAATGGGCCTTTGGAAGTTTCTCGGGAGATAAAATCAGAAAATTCATAGGAGGTGACACGTGTCGGCTTCTGATTGGCTGAGATTCGGATTTTCGGGAAAACTCGGAAAAATAAAAATAATGCGGCTGACATTCGGGACCCATGAGTCAGAGACTCGGTCCACCGTGAACCAGGTGCACCGAGGAGCGTTTCGGGTGACGCGGCCGACCGCAACGACATGGCTTGCCACATGGCAGCTAGGGCTGGCGTGGCGCTGATGTGGCAGCCACGGGGCGCTGACGCAACCGGCTGGTGAGGCGACCGACGGGGCGAGACACGTGGCACGCATCCGGGCATGGGCGAGCGATCGGACGGCGGCGAGGCTAGGACACAGGCACGGCGACGTGGAGAGATCCGGAATGTCCACGGGCAATCGGACGGCCAAGATCAAACGAAGGAGATCGACGGCGAGGTGGCTTACCGACGAGACACACGGTGTAACAGCCCGATTTTCGCTAGTCCGGTAAGTGAGGCTTGTCGCGCTAACATCTTCCATAATATTGTTGCACCCTCATTTATTTATCATCATACAAGTGGTAGGACATTCATCTTGCATAAAAGAGGGAGTTACAAAATCCTAACAATCACTTTCCAAAAACTGCACACATGTTATTTCACCTTACTCAATGACATGTGGGCCATGTTTGTAAGAGAGAGGAGAGTAGTCTGCACATACCTACCATATCAATTCTTACTTTACTCACCTCTACCCACCTACCTAACTAGTCTATGACACATGGGACCTACTTTGCATTGGAACTTGTGGGCTGCACATCCTCTCCATGTCTTTTCTCACTTCAATCACCCATACCCACCCTTTTTACCCACCCTATGACATGTGGGACCTAGCCCCACATGTAAGGCATGAGTGGCAGCCATATATAAGGTGATACACCTTGGTTTCTCCTCCATTTCCTGCTCATTTGCTGCTGCACATCCTGAAAAAAACAGCAAGAACACCTTCCTTGCCTCTTGCCATTCTCCCCCACAAATCTCCTCCAAAACTTTAGTTTGAGCTGGTGCATGCTATACCACCTTGTAGCCAAGATCAAGAGCTTCAAATCCATCCAAGTGGATTCTTGAGGCATCAAGTCCTTGGTAAGTGGCAATCGTTTTCTTTTCCTCCCTTGTGCTGAAATTGTTGCCTTTGTAACTCATTTCTTGCCTTTCCATGGAATCCATCCTCAAACCTTGAATCGGGTCATGCATGTCGCGTGGAAGCTTGAGGAGGAGGGCTAGTGGCTGCTGCAAGCACGAGCAAGTGAGGGCATTGTCGTCTACCCGGGCTAGGAGGACACAAACCGTGAAGAACCGGCGTTGTGACATTTTTCATCATCCCTCTCCGAAACCAACACCCACCAAGTGCTAAAGCAACCTCGTAGTGGTAATATTCTGCCCTAGTCCATCCCTTCAAAATGCTAGTACATTCTTTTGGGGTGTAGGGGACAGCAGATAAATAGCCATTTTTGAAACAGATTGCTCAGCCCGGACACTCCGGGGATTTAGTCCGGATAGTCCGGGGTTTTAACTCGGACACTCCGGGGTTTTTGTCCGGATAGTCCGGATATGCCAGAACTCATCACACCGAGGGGGTCAGCCCGGACACTCCGGGGATTTAATCCGGATACTCCGGAGATTTTACTCGGATACTCCGGGGTTTAAACCCGGATATTCCGGATATAATTCGATAAAAATTTTAGGATTTAAACTTTTGACGCAAAACTCAATTGGTATTTTCATATTACCATTAGTACTACCCATCATGAGCATTTCATACATCTTTTAATCATGTGCATCTTTGAATTCTTGATTTGGTGTTTATGGATTTGGATTTTCCCGTTAGGTGTTGACGTTTCGGAAGGCACTCCCGAGTACGACTACGCCTTCGAAGTCAAGAACGAGCAGCAAGGCACTATCTTACTCCTTGACCATGATTGCTCCTACTATTTGCAACATACATCTTTGGAATTATTTTATCAATTGCATGCTTACTTTCAATTACAATTATGATTGGGTAGAATTCTTAGCTATTACCATGTTGTGTGTTATACCCTTAGCATGTTCACTCCATGTTCCATTGTCGCCCTAAGTGGTTGGTTTATTATTATATATGGGTTCGTTCGAATTGCTTAGCCATGCTTAGATTACCGTTAGAAACCGCGATAGATGGATTTAGTCCATCGGTTGCAATGATCAAGATTTATTATTACGATGATGATGTTTTTAATTGATGTTTAATGAGTAGAGATGTTGGTTAAGGACCCTAAGGATTAAATCCTGGTGACGTCTCTTTGAGTAACTATCGTGCGAACCACACGCCGTTTATGGGACCGGCGTAACCAAGTACTTATGTATGACTAGGTTATGTAAACCATGTGCACGCGGAATTCCTTGGGCTTAGTGGAGCGTCAAGGAATGACCGCCGAATTCCCCAGGCTTAGTGGAGTGCGGGGAATGTCCTCGAGTCCCTCGAACTTTGTTGAGTTGGGGATGTCCAACAACGGGTGTACTCCTTGATCCACACACACCGAGCACTGGGCACGCGGGATCGAGGGTCACAGTCATCCGGATGGTTTAGATACACTACCATGCATACTGGAAAATGGTTTGTCACGTTTCACCTCTACCGACACATCTAAGGAAATGTGTTAATAGCTTGGCTTGAGTGTGGCGTGTCGTGTGGGTAAAGTCGCACCTCTGCGAGTTTAAACTATTCGAATAGCCGCGTCCATGGTTAAGGACGATCTCTTAAATTGTCAGTCACTGGGCGAGTATTAAGGACTTGGTAAGAATGGGATGGGAGTGGGAAAATAGACACAAGTATTGGAGTACTTGTGTGTGTGTAATTGAACATGAGCGATGGAACTCATGGTTCTGGAGAATGCTTGAAGGCATGATATGAATTAATTGAACATGAGCGATGGAACTCATGGTTCGGAGAATGCTTGAAGGCATGATATGAATGTGATTATGATGATGTTATATTATGTACTAGACTTTGCAAATGTTTACTAAATGCAAATCTTTCAATCTATACTTGATTATGATTTATCTCAAATATTGCCTTATGCTGAAATTACCATTATGCCTTCCTTGATGTAGCAACCACATGTAGCTAGAGATCAGCATGAAATGTATATTATTGTGCGAGTACACTCTTTGTACTTAATCGGATTGTCCACTTGCTGCAGGTGAGGATGAGGCATTACCCGGGGACTTTTACCGGGCAGATTTCGATGATGCTAACGTTTAGTCGCCGTTCTTGCCCCAGTTGGTTGCCTGAGGGTTTTGGGGGAATGCCATGCTGGCCCTTTTGTTGTTTATCTTGTGATTTCCGCTGCTACTTGATGTAATAACTTTAAATATGTCGTTATGGACAGCAGTCCTCCTTTTGGTATGTAATAACGTTTATGCTTCCGCTAATTATGTATGTGTTGTGATGTCAACTGTTGGATGAGAATGCTCGTGTTGGCGAACTATCCTGGGACCAACACGGGTATAATCGTGGAATGCCCGAGGTTCCCTTGATTCACTTGAGATGTACCGCGCATTTGAGTGAATCAGTGGAGTCCCGGGGACGGTTCCCCACACACGGCGAAGATCCAAAGCGATGGAAGATGATCCGACGGTGATGGCATGAGGGCGTGGCGGGAGAGACGTGGTCGACTCCGGGACGTTGATGGGTGATCCGACGGCGAGAGCTCATGAAGGAAACAACGACGAGGCGGCGACGCTACTCCGCCGGAGATGGAGACGAAGACATGGCAAACGGCGAATGAACAGCGGATTGGCCACGGGTTTGTGTGGATTAGAGGAAGAACAACGCGACAAATTCAATGGTACCAAGAAGTGTGGTGGAGACTCACCGGAGAGGAAGAAACATGGTGGAGAAGGCTCGGGACCCCAGCGGAACTTCGGCGAGGGCGTGGGAACACACGGCGGCGTCCCAGCCGGTGAGAAGTAGGGCAACGTGGGCGGCGCGAGGTGGCAAACCTCGGGAGGGGTGCGGCGCAGGCTTTTATAGCCTCGGGAGGCGAGAAAAAGCATGGAATCCAAAGTTCACCGCGCGGTTAGGGTTTACTGGTGGCGCACATTCGGCGGGCGACCGATGTCCGCCGATTCGGCCGACGAGGCAAGGCAAAGCACAGGTCAATGGTGGCCGTTGGATTGGGAATCAACGGTGGAGATTGGCGAAGGCTAGGGTTAGGGTTTTGGCTTTAGTGCGACGCAAGGGGTTCGCCGCTGGATCGAAATCAACAATGGGCGCTAGGGTTTTTGGTCGGTGGTAGGCAAGTGAGGAAGTTGGGCCGGTGGAAGCGAATAGAGATGGGCCACGAGGAAAAGGAGTGGGCCGGGGCGAGCGAAATAGGAACGGGCTGGGGCAAGGAATTCGGCCCGCACAGGAAAAGGAAAAGAAAACGATTTCCGAATTAAGAAATCCCAAAAAAACCGAATAAAAGCAAATAAATCCAAATAAATAGCAAATAAATTCGAAAAAATCTCCAAAAGTACAGAAAAATTCCATAAAGCACAAGGAACCCAATAAAAACAGAAAAACTTTAATTTGAAATATAGATTAGTCAAATTAAATCCTTTTGCTTTTGGAAAATTCAATTTAAGCTGGAATTAATTTAGATAAAATGCAACTGGTTCAAATTTGAAATTCAAGAACTCAGAGACTCAAATTTGGAATGTTACAAAATATATAATAAATTAAGCACACATTAATCTTGCATGTGAACTAAGCAAACGGATGATCAACAACTCTACATAATTACATGCTCAAGCATTACATAATCTAAAGAATCCAAGAACTTTGGATAGCTAATTTAAGGCATGCATACTTGTTTAAAACACATTACTAAATAGCTGGATAACCTATTAAGATAGAGTCTAAAGATCAATTAAGAAACATGGTTGCATGCTTTGACTCTTGTGCTTTCTATGTGAGTTTCAGTGGCAAGTATTTCTATATCGCATACATTTTCTTTTTGGTTAACCAAAGCAAGTAGAACAGAATATATATATAAACATTCATCAATTGATATGAGAAAATCTAAAAGGCACAATGGATCAAAACATAATGACATCCTGATAGATTTGAGTGATACTCAATCAACAGAATAATCATGGTAGAGAACAACATTATATCTTTCTATGCCTTAATAAGCAAACTGGAAGCATACTCTTCTCCCTGAGTTTAATCTTCAAAAGTATCAGCATATATATACCTTTAACCTAACTTCAAGACCTCAAGATCAATCATCGGAACCCTACAACCCTAACTACATATTAATGTAGAATACATACATGTATGTATGTATGTATGTATGTATGTATGTATGTATGTATGTTTGTATGTATGTATGCCTCTGTAGGGTCGAGGATGCGCCTAGATGGGGGGTGAATAGGCGTTTTACGAAATTTGATCGCTCACTAAACAATCGCTCTAATCAACCCCTATGTCAAAACCTAATCAAATATATATGCGGAAGCGATAATCTAGGTTTTGACAATTAAAGCCTAAATCAACGAGGCTCACTAGTGCACTAACTAAATTATGTCTCTACGCTAGAATTGCTAAATTGATCAAACAAATAATACTAAGCAATTCTAATTCAAGCAATCAAATAATATGTAAAAGGTAAATACTTGAATGTAAAGAGACAAGGGACAAACGATATTTTTCCGTGGTATTCGGAGACTTGCCGGTCTCCCCTAGTCCACGTTGAGGCAAGCCCAACCACTTGGACCGGCTCCCGCTCGAGCACCCGCCTCTTTCCACTAGTCGTGGTTTTTCACGCCGCGTAGGCTCAACCCGAACCTTCACAAACTTCGCGGGGCTTCACAACCTTGAGAGTCCGCCAAGACGACACCCACGCTGCCTAGGAGTCGGTAACCTCCAAGAGTAACAAGCAGCTCCTCGCTTGAACCTCACCGAGCACAACGAATGTGCAACCGGTGATCACCAAGTGCAACACATGCACAAGGCCTCCTCAAGTGCAACACATGCACAAGAGGCTCTCAAACCACTCACTAATTGCAACACATGCAATTAGCCTCACTCTTAAGCTCAAGAAGCAAAGGAGAAGAGCAACACATGCACACAACTCCCACACACAAAGAACAAAGCCAGAACACTTGCCCCAAGCCCCCAAGGGGTATTTATAGCCCCATAAGAAAACTAGCCGCTTGGGGGCAAAATGGGCGAATCACCTTTTGCGGTACTACCGCCTCTAAGGGCCTAGTAGTACCACCTGTAGCCCCAACGATCGGCTAACTGGACACATTCTTGATACTATCCCTCTAAGCGCGTAGTATCGACTTCTTGCAGACTACCGCTCCCACTGAAGCAGTAGTGCTGCCTTGCCACCACCAAAACACGACACTATTAAAAAGCTACCGACGGCAATTTCCAGAGTATCAAGACTTGCAGTACTACAGCCTCAAGCTTCCTAGTAGTACCAGCCGCAAGAGAAAAACACGATTTAACTCGAAAATCATTTCTCCAAAAACCAAACTTGTTCTTTGAGCCACAAAGATGATCAACACATGATCATACACATGTGCAAAACACATTTGCACAAACTTAGCTCATGCTCAAAGAATTTCAACCAAATTGCAAAAACACATTTCGCAATCAACTCAAAGACTATTTGCAAAACGATAAGCAAATCAAACTCGAGTTTATGAGATTAATTCCCTAGCCATGTGAAGGTCACACAAGACCCGGTCAACTTGCCAACACCAGCAAGCCCCACTCGCATGCTCTCGGGATTCGGACTCATAAACCTCGCTTTATTCGCACAACTAACTTGCAAATAACGCATAAACATATTTCATGCTTGAGCACTACTTTTGCAACACATGCAAAAGTCTAGCTCCAAGCAACATCAATCAAGATGCATGAACTCTCTAATTGCAACACATGCAATTCTCTAGTCCCATGCAACACCAAAACCAAACTTCAACTAAAACCAAATCACACGTATGAGCTCTTTACTCGCAACACATGCAAGCCTCTAGCTCCATACAAACACACAAACATCAAATCATGCTTGAGCTCTCTCCTTTTGCAACACATGCAAAACTTAGCTCCAAGCAACCACATGGTTTTATAAAGATTTGTTTTATAACAAAGCATGAAGCTTCAACTAATGCAACACATGCAAAAGTGAACTTCACACAAAAGCCAACGCACTAGCTTATCACTTCTTGCAACACATGCAAATCAAAGCATTATGCGAAAATCAAATGCATATACTCTTTCATCTTTGCAACACATGCAAATCAGAGCATAATGCAAAACAACCAAGCATAGACTTAACACATTTGCAACACATGCCAAATGGTTAACCCATATGCAAAAACCAAATCAAATAAGATTTGAGCTTGAGTGAACGCGAGATGAGATCACCAACACATGATGAAGCTCAAGCAAAGGGAACGACCCCTCTTAATAGCACGGCGATTAAAACCTTAGACTCAAAGACTACAAAGTCCTTAGCCTATCTAATTATACCTTCGCCGCCGCGCACAAGCAATCCCCTTTGGGGTCTTTATGATCTTCACTTTGATATTCCCCCGGGATATCCACTCGACTCCACTTCGGGATCCACTCTTGACGCCCATCAACTCATGATGCCGTCCTTGTCCCGTTCTCATCATCTCATCCATCTTTGAACCTAACTCAATCACAACTCATACAAATAGTTAGTCCAAGATGCATGGTTGTCTCAATTATCTCTTGCACTCCATTAACACATAATGGATGCCTTTAGATCAATTGAGCACAACCTAAATCAATTGAAATGATTGTAAATGTGTCTTAAGTATAATAATGCAACACATGCTTAATTATACTTAAGAACTATCCATTTGTCCTTAATTAATCAAGGAGCACCATCAACACATGATGAAGTGTTCTTTAATGATTAACAAGACAAATGAACTCAATTTAAATTATCATTTAAATTGATATGAGTATATATTAGCTACACAAGTTTTCATATACTCATGTTGATGAAAAGTAATGATCCATTATATGTAGACTATATGGAAATGATCATTACTCTAAGTCATCAACTATAGAATAAACTCCACATGTATATGTGCATAAATATAATTGACTTGGATATAATATGCACATATTCAATTTGATTGTATTGGAGCATATCCTATATTTCCACGAGTATACTTATAACTAGGCAATTCAAATATATACTCAAGGATTTAGTTTTTTTGTCTTGATCCTTATATGTGTCAATAAAGAATGGATCAATACAAAGAGACTTTCAAGTTAAACTACAAACTCCCCCTAAATATGTGCATCCATGTAATATATGGATTGAGAAACATAATGCACATTTTGTGGTTAATATAATGGGGACATTCATATTTTAACTTGACTCCAAAGTATGCAACTAATATTAGAATGAATATGCATACATACCTCGGGTTTTCCATTTTTCAATGCGATGAGACTAAACAAAGATATTCTAAACAAACATGTTAGTCTCGATATAAGATTGTCATTAATAACACTATCGCATTAGGGGATAAACTCAATATTGGATTTGTCATTAACATAAGATTAGATTTGTCATTAACAACAAAATCACAGTAATGGATAATCACAATATTAGATTTGTCATTAACACCAAAACCATAACTAATGAAGGTTGAACTTACAGCCTCATAATCTCTGTGCACAGACAACTTCGAGCCTTCTGCCATTAAGCACAAAAGAATGTAAAACACGGGCATTCTTCAAGATATCATGCAAACAGTAAGAGGTTGGTAAATGAATTGATTTTAATCCATGTCTAGGATTGACCACAATGTCATATAAGGCCTTAACAACATTTCAGATCTTTATTTATACTTGTGATAGATAAGCTAATACCATTAGCAGGGGAAGCATCTTTTGCACTAAAAATCAACCATGCCAATATGTATATGTTTATGAAACACTATATTATTATACAGACTTTAGTATACTTTAGTAAGCATATCAGGGAAGGATCAAGCACTAATTTAAAGCAAGCTCTAAAGACTACATTTCCACCAGCATAGTCATGTATATCCATCTATGTATGTATAAAGTTTCACACAAAAGCCAGCAATACATTGAGTCTTATATTTGCAATCCCAACACAAATTGCATACCCCGAATGAGCTATCAATCTACTAATCCGAACCGCATGCAAGTCAGTCCTTCGCAAATCATTTCAGGTGCTAGGTTATTATGAAGTTTATCATCTAATCAAGATTCTGTTGTATATAATCTATAGCAATCGGTAGATTAAATCAGAGAAAAAGGGGGGAAAGTTAGGCTTAGCTTTGGTAAATGCGGAGAAGCCGTGGCTGAGCCATGGCTGCTTGCGGTAGTGGCCAACTCCTCGGAGCACTGATCTCCTCACCGGTGTCGATATCGCCGGTGCGGTTCATGCTGGCCACGCGCCTGTGACCTCGGGGGAGGAAGTAGAGAAGAGGGTGAGAAGAAGGGGTAGGGTGGAGGTAGTAGCCGTCATGGTGGCCGATGGTGGCGTGGGGGGAGGAGTCGGAGGCGCACCCGGTCGAGCAGATTCGGCGGCGCGTGGTGGGAGGCCAAGAGGCGGCGCATCAGGCGCGGCCGGGCGGGAGGGGCATGGGGCTCAACCTAAAGTCGTGGCACATGAAAGGGCGCAGGGGAAGGAAGGCAGCGCTCGGAGTGGTGCCATGGGGGCGGCGATGGAGCTCGGGTGGCGGTGCGCGCTAGGAGGACAAGAGGCGGCGGCGTGTGTGGAGGGAGGCAAAGAAGGCAAGAAAGAGAGGGAGAGGGAAGGGGAGAGGCACCATCCAGGTGAGGTGAGAGGAGAGGGGGTAAGGATTAGGTAGAGATTAGGGTTAGGTTATGTCAGCTAGTTTTAGGCCGGCCTGGCCAGTAAAAAAGGATATATATATATATATATATCTATAAAATAAAAATAATTGAATTAAAAGATAAGCAAATGAATAAATGAGTAAATCAGTGTATAAGCTAAAATAACGAATGTTTTATCTAAACTACTTTATCAGAATAAGAATATAAGTCAAGAAAAATGGTCGAGATCAAATCTTGCTTGTTTTTCTCTTTTATTTTCTCTAATTTAATCCTTAATCTAACTTTCATACAAACATATGCAGATAAACAAATAAAGCATCACAAATTTCAAATGCAAACCCATAAACAATCTATTTCGCAAGCACCCAACACAAAAGTTGTATTAGAAATTAAATCCAATTTGATAAAGTTTAACTATTAAAATTTTAGTGCTATCGTTAGGAAATCACTCCGATAACTTTAAAAGGCAGCTAGAGCCACTTCCTGCTGTGGACAACCCTTTAGTCATTCATTCGGGCAAGTCGCCCTTCGACCATGTCTTGTGAACTGGTTTTGTGGCTTGGGTTGTTTGAAACTCTTGCATTCATCGCAAAAGTTAATTTATAAAAGAAATTAAATCACACTATTTGGATCAGCTAGATCCAGTAATAAAACCATAACCCTGGTGGGGTTGTGGAGTAATTGGTGGGTGGAGGTAGGGATGAAAACGGAACGGAAACGGTCGGTAAATGGTTGTTCCGTTTCCGTTTCCATATCTTTTACCGGTAACGGAAATGAAATCGGAAACCTCGAAAACGGATACGGAAATGAATGGTAACGGAAACGGGTGCGTAACGAAACGAAACGTATACGAAAACGAAAGTGAAAAATTCTACAAGAACGTAGTATATGATCACAATATACATGATCACAAAAATAATGCAACTCATTCCGGTTCAAAGGCGGATACAAAAACAATATTATGTTCACCGGTATCACTAGAAAGTTTTTTTTCTCAAGTTTGTCAGTTGAAGGCTCGCTATTTGTCCTCTAGATCAGACCATCATATCCTCCATATCATTATCATCGACATCCTCTTACTCCTCCAATTATAAAGATGTAATGCTCTAAAATTTGCATATTATTGTTCAATGTTCATTTATGATTTTCTGAGATTTATCCTAGATTTTTTGGAGTTTATAATGCTATTATGCTATTTTTTAGATTTATATAATTAATTTATTCATGAAAAATGAATCCAAAATTATGATAGAAATAATTTTATAGGTTTAAAATGTTCCAAAGTATTTTTGAGAATTTTTTTGAAATTTTTGAACTCTATTTGATATTTTCTATAAAGCTATTTGTATTTCTGAAATTATTTTAATGCGAAAATAAATGTAAATTCACTATTCTCCTTTTTGGGCCAAGTGGGCCAAATTTCCGACGGAATTTCCGGTTTCATTTATGCGGAATTTTCGATCCCGATTCCGTTTCCGATGGAAATGGCTCTCTCGTTTCCGTTTCCGTTTCCGTACCGACATTTTCCGTTTTCGTTTCCGAAAAAAGGCTTCCGTTTCCGTTTTTCTCCGGAACGGTCGGAAATTCCGTTTCCGTTTTCATCCCTAGGTGGAGGAGTTCAGGGTATGAACAACCCCGGTTGGGTTGTGGTGAAAGTCAGGGCTCCTCCACATAGGGTATCATTTAAAGACAAAACCAAACTGGTGCTTACTTTAAAAATAGTGCAAACTGTGCTGACCATAGACCCGATATGGGACAGACTGAATAAAGTAACCAACAAGTAGTTGTCTCTGCCAAGGGTGAGAAAGGTGACTGTGCCATGGAGGAGTAGTCACCCTAGGGCGAGACGTCAGGGGAGGAGTATCGACCCACATGCCTTTAGTGAGGCGAGGTGGTATGGCAGAGGTTAGAGTACAGTTGGCCAAATGTTCTATTTCCTTGGCTTATTAGTGTGCCTAAGGAAGCGCACTGTTGACAATAAACCAAGTGATGCTATGGGCAAAGCAGTACACCTCTAATCAGAGTCGAATGTGATATCACTCCTAGCTTCCGGGTTTGAAAGTACGTCATGTGGGTTTTCCTCTAACACAGGATGTAAAACCCTACGTTGTCTTACAGTCAGTAGATTCAAAAGTTAAAACTGGTCATTTTCTAACAAATGGCTAAAAAAGGTACTTTTGGTAAAGTACTATTTTGGTGTAACAACTCGGTGGCTGGAAAGTAAATATATATACTCATGCATAAATTTTTCGCAGCTTGCTGAGTATTGGAGTACTCAGCCTTGCTTTCGTTGTTGGTTTTCAGAGTCTGTTGAGTCTACCAACACAGATGTGATAGATGGTGATTTTCTCGATGATATGAATTGTTATGATGTGGATGCTGCTGTGGAGGCCTTTGATTATGAGGGAGCAAATGACTAAGACCTAGCAGAATAAAACACCATCAAGAGGGAGGTTCTTAGTATAATACTGTAATAATAAGCGGGCGGTGTAGAAATCACCATAGCCGGATTTAAGACTGTACTATATGTACATTAAGAATAGTCCTAGAATACTATTCGGTGGAAATTTCTACCCGTGTATGTGTTGTTTTCCTTAGCCTGATCCTGGCGCACTCTGCTCTATGATGTCTCCACTGGTTTTGGTCTGATCAGGCAAGGTGGGGGCGTCACATTCTCAATACTATTTATTACTGTGAAATAGAGTAACACACTATCCAAAAACAATAAGTGAGCTAATGAAGAAGAACGATTTTATCATTTCTATGTGTCTTGGTTGAAGTGCAAAATCTAAAAAAGTCATGAATTCAGAAACCAAGGAAGTACTCCCTCCATTCATTTTTATAAGGCATATTTTGACTTTGCACAAGGATTAAGGTTGCATTGAAATTAAGAAAGGTATGAGAGAAAATAACTTAGATGCCCCCACTTAATTGTCTTGGAAGATGAAAGATATACTTTGTGTGAGTGATAATGAATAAATGCATATGGTTCAGAGAGAATAAAAAGGGGTATAGATGGAAATGCCTCATTAAATCTACTTGCAAGCCTTATATTTGTAAATAAGATCATTAAAAAAATAAGCCTTATAAAAATAAACAGAAGGAGTATATCCGATTCGGTCTACCAAAAACCCTTGATGTACCTGCACATATTATATCCGCTGATGAAGCATCTAGGTATTATAAGCAGACGAGGAATAAAGATGCCTTCCCTCACTAGTGGGACGGCATCTTGTAATTGCCATCAACACCACCGCAATCCTGGTTGGTTGAATAAGCCACGAGTTGAGTGTCGGCTTAAATTGCTAGGTCTCGCTCTTGATTGCTTAGGGTAAGTACAATAATAAAGCCAACTATTTACTTTATCTTTTATTTATATCATCTAGAGTAAGCACTAAAGCCAGCTTGTACAATAGCTATCTCTAAAGGTTGGCTCTACATGCCGTGCATTAATTATCTCTTCTCTCTTATACATAACTAATCTACTTTTACTCCCGTGCAATGCTTACTACTAAATAAGAGCTAACTCTTTTCTCTTTCCTCTTTTTTCACTCTTCCAAATAGAACAAAGCTGATGTGGATATGTTAAAAGTAAGCTGAGGTGGTCTTATTGTATATGCCCTTAGTGTGGAAGTAATTGTGTCTTTTGATTTGAAGCCAAATTTTACTATATTTAATTAACACATGTTGTACTTTAGTAATCATTCCATCGAAGTTTTTAAAACCTATTTCTTCTTGGCATATAGATCAAGAAAATATTAAACATAATTAGATTATTTCTACTCCCTTCGTTTAGAAATATAAGGCGTATTTTGACTCTGCACAAAGATTAAGATTGGAGTGAAATTGAGAAAGGTATAAGTGATAATTACCTAGGTTATTCACAGTGTATTGTATCTTGTCATAATATCCAAAGCTGCCATGCCATATGATATTATAGAAGATACAACTATCCCAATGCATGGTATCATGGATTGTTTCTTAGTCCCCACAAGATAATTAAATGCTAGATGTGTATGAGAGTATGAATTGTGGGCCACTTAGATGATTCAAGTTTCAATGTCTATGATTTCGTGCCCAAGTGGTATCTTCCTCAAGATACAGCTTTCTTCTCTCCCCTCTTAACTCTCTTGCCACATCATCAAAAATGCTTATGTGGCATGCATTAAATGGGTATGTTACCATGCACTGGGAATAGCCTTAGATACTCCCACTTAATTGTCTTGAAAGATAAGAGATAATATTTTGTGTGGTGGTTATGAATACATACATATAGTTGAGAGAGAATAAATAGGGTATAGTGGGAAATGCCTCATTAAATCTACATGCAAACCATGTATTTTTGAATAAGATCATTCAAACTATAGGTCTTATATTTCTAAACGGTGGAAGTAATTATCATCACTAAGCACTGTACTTGATGCATGCATATAAAGAATATAAAGTAAAAATGTATATTTACTAAGGGTATAGAGAGGACTCATACTAATTTTGTATTGAAATATGAAAAATGCCTTATATTTAAGGACAAGAACATTAAAAAAATACGCCTTATAAACTTGGATGAATGGAGTAGATAGTTGTTTGGTTTGTTGCTATAATTATAGTTTACCATACTTTTTGTCTTATGTCCCACACATAATAGAAATAGTTTTTTTGGCTAACTTTGCTACACTTGTGATATTGAATTTTATTGCCACAAAATTATCTAAAGTTAGTTATAGTAAAGTTAGCCATAAACTAAATAAGCTCGTAGTCTTTTTCTGATATGGTGTTTTTTCCTTGGTGTACCAAATGTCAGTCTTCGGTAGTTTTTGGTGTTCTTCGGTTTTCTGGTGGTTTTGTGGTGCTTGTAGGTGTTGAAGTGTTAGTCTTTGGGTTGTCTTGGTGGTGTTGTGTCTCTTATCGTAGGGCCGGTTTTAGTGTTCACGACAATCAGAATTGATGTGTGTATTCTCTTCTTTTTTAAACGAATAGCACATCTTCCAGTCTTGGTTTTTTAGAAGTCTTGGCTTGATCCAGCTCTCTCCATGTCATGTCATGCAATAACACAATCGGGACATGCATACGAGTATAATTAGAACTTCCTCTATTCGGAATGCAGAAATATTATAAAAACACTGTAATTCCTAGAGAATTCTATAAATTTTCTATATTCTAAATGGGGTGGATGTGCAGCTTGTCATGTATGTACACAGTGCCACACTGATTTGGATTTATGAGTTTTGTGCTGCTAAGGCCACTTGCAATGTTGATTTTAAGCTGGTTCGAAGTAAGAAAGAGGAGGCTAGGAATCGATGCAATACTAGAGCAGTCAATTCGTATGAAAAAAATTCAGGAATCGAGGTCTACCTATGAGCTGATTCAAAACAATAAACAGCTCGTGCGGACCCACACCCATCTATCAGTAAGCTCGCAAACACCTCTCACCATCGCCGTCGGCAGTGATGGGAGTTGGGTCATGCACGGCATGAATACAATGGGCCACGGGCCATAATGGATTGTGCCTTGCCAGCATGACCGACCGCCAAGGAGGTCTAGATGCAGCCTAACGGCACACAATGCCATCTTCATGATGGGTCGACTTGAGCATGGTACACTGATGAGAGAGCTATAGGTGATAGCGGATGGTGTCAGGGGAGACAGGGCACGTGTGTGGAAGAGGGGCTAGTGGTGAAGGTGCGAGACAAGTGGAGATGGTGTCGGTGGTGACAACAACACGGGCATGGAAGAAGGATGCAGAATCAATGGCAACGGATAGCATCAGTGGAGATGACAGTGTAGGCATGGGAGAGGGGATGGCAGCATGGCGTGGGAGAGGTGAAGATAATGGTGCAAACGCTGAAGAGGGACGTGTCATCGACAGCATCCGCAGAGATGCTGGGGCTGGCACAGAAGAGGGACCGATAGTGCTGGGAGAGGTGAAGAGGAGGAAAAGGGGTGGGAGAAAGAAGAAGATGGTGAAGGTATATGTGTTGGGTTTGGAGAGTAATGATGGGTTGATGGTATAGGTTGGTTATTATGTTTAATGGGTTAGGTTTATAACTGAAAAAGGCTTTTTCATGTCAGATCAGCCTAAGCATAATCCAAGTTGCTGTGTCGTATTGTCCATTGGACCTTATTTCCTAGCCCAACACAGCCAACTATATCATGTCGTGATGGCCCAACCTACTAGATTTAGTGCTGGACTATACTGACCCTTTACGGGCATAGCCCAATTCCTAGGTCTAGCTATCACCACTAACCATTCTGCCCCTTTCCATACTCAATGTTGCATGTTCACCGTCATCACCCTCTAGATCTTTTGGATACCGACATCGTCACCTTCATATGTGGCCGTCGATGTCGCTACCACCACCCTCCAAATCTGCATGCTCAATGTCGCCCCTCGTCGTTCTCTCGCCGTCATCCTCCATATCCGCACGTTTATCATCACCCCTTGCAGTTCTCCTGTCACCTTCACTACCACCAGATAGACGGCATCCATGTCAGGATCGTCATTGCCACTCAAGGGTGGGGCTTCGTCTGCGTCATGGCTCTTTTGCATCAAGGGAATCGACAAGAGGAGAGAGAGGTTGCATGGAGATGTGTTTTTTTAATTCTTGTGTAGGTCCCATGAGGAAGGTGTGGTAGTTTAATACATAGGAGTAGAGTGTACTAGTTTTAAACCTACTCATGTGACACTCCCTTCGGTCACTAATGGTTGTCATTTTGGATATTGATACAGTCTACAAAACACAGCTTTGATAACTCATTTATATTATAATATATTTATAAAACCCGGTAAAATTATAATATTATAAAAGTACTATCAGTGTATTCTACACCGGAGTACTCTCTCCACCGCTATTAGGTGGGGCCGCATGCGCAAGATACAGAAAGAAGAAGGTCCTGTGCAAAGGACTCAATCTGCTGAAGAGAGGCTTGACGGGCGATCAGACGCTGCGTGGCACTGGAAAGGCGATCGAGGTGACCAGTCACGACCCGAACGACCAGTCACGACCCACGACGACCAGGACACGTGGCCACTCGGAGAGCAGTAGGGCGACCAGGCCACGTGGTCGTCCGATGAGCAGGTGGGCCCATTGTCAGTCATCCACGGAGACAGGGCTGGGAGGCTTCCGCCCGAAGCCTCCACCCGGATCACAACGTATGATAGTCATTAAATGCGCATGTGAGCCATTAAATGCGCATGGGAGACATTAAATACGCATGGAGCCGTTACAATGTGCTTAGGAGCCATTAAATAGGCGTGGCTCCCTGACGGCATGATGACCTATCCCTCTGACTGAGCCAACTCCACCAACTCCCATTCCATCTGCACCACCCAGGGCAGGCTGGGGAGACGCGTGTACCGAGGCGTTAACACGCGGCGTCCCTCAACCCTCCCCGCAATCCGAATCTGAGCGGTGTCTAGCAACGGCGTAGACAAAGAGGCTCAGAAGGACAGTAGCAATAGGACTCGACACAATCAATGTAATTAATGTAAAACCACTCCCCCCACTTGCCCTATCCAGTCCCGGAAGTATATACGGAAGCTAGTGTGCATGGGGTGGAGGGGGTCGGTCGATCAGTTCACAACAGAGAAGAGATCCAAAGCTCGAACGATCGAGAGATCGGGCGAACTAAGAACAAGTGGTATACTAGAGCAACACGAGCTTGAGCAGGGCGTAGAGCTGTTACCCGCATTGGGGGCCCAAACCTGGGTAAATCCCTGTGTGTTCTTGTGTTTCCTGTCCTGCTCATCACGAGAGGAGAGTCGAGAGTGACGCAGCTGCGAAGATCCCCTCTACCGAAATTCGGTTATACACCCGAACCAATAATATCCAGTATAAACATGCCGACAGGGCGCGCTAGGTAGGGGTGGTAGTAGTCAAGCTTCACCTTTGCTTTCTTCATTGGATCATCAAGCCGGGCAAATAAGATGGAAGCTTCACGCCCCATCGGTGAGGACCGTCCGATGCCTTCATGAAGACAATGGCGCCCCACCAGTAGAGGAGCACACTGGCGATCCGACAGCGGTTAGCGATGGAGAGGCCACACCGGCCGAACTTGCATCTGTTGCCTCCTTCTTGTAACATCCCAAAATTTGGGTTTTCAAAAATTTATATTAAATTAGATTTCCAAAAATTTTACATCAATCTTATTTGATTAAAGAGGCTTAATTTAGAATTTTCTAAATCTAAAACAATTTAATGTGCCTTCTGTGTGCATCAAGTAATTTAAAATTTAGTTGTTACAGTGTTCTTTGTATCTAAGGGAATTTTACAAATTTGAGATTCGCTAAAAATTAATTAAATTATTAATTTAAACATTTGGATGTTAATTGGATTTTTAATTTGAATTATTAATTGTTCGAGCAATTCTATATCCAAATTCCAATTCAAACCTTTCCTTTGAAATTCCATTAAATTCAAATTTTGGATTTTCCTCGGTATTCTAATTAACCAGCATCCATATCCTTCCGAAACAAAAGTTCAATCCTTTACCATCCGCAAAGTCAAAATTTCAATTCCAGTACTTATTCGAAATTTCACCCGAGTTTCAAAATACTCAAAAAATCTCAAAATTCATAGAATTAGGTTCCAAATATTCTAAAATGATTTTAGGAATTTTTCTAAGATTTATAGAATTTCTCTGGTATTTTATCTCTCGCGCTTTCATTAAATCCATTTTTATTTGTCCCAAAATTAACTAAATTCCAAAATTCATCCAAAATCAGCGAAACCAATTTTATTGGGTTCCATTCTATTAATTATGATTTTTAGGATCTTTTTTGGTATTTTTAGATCTTGTTATCTATTTTATCTCGTACGCATTAAAATCCACACTGTTCATCGTCTTTAACCTCCAGCCAGCACTGTTCATGTCCAGCCTCTTTTGCAAGCCAATCTTCAAATGTTCATAACTTTTGCAATTCTCAACGAAATTGAGTGAGGTCAGTTGCAAATCGTCAGCCTAGTCAAGGGCTTCAATTCCCCTATAGTTTCCCCCTCTGAAATCAAGTGAAACGGACTCTGCAATCACTTCTTTGCCGTTTCTTGTTTAAGCCATAACTTTTCCGTTTCTCCTTCCCTCAACATGTGTGACCACCCAAAATGTGCGTTTCAGTCTCCCCAACACGGTGGTCACCCTTTCCCTCCATTTTCAGAACATTTGCCCTTCCAAAAATTGAAGAAATGGTCGTCGGACGTCCTCCGTTGGCATCGCCGTGCCATCTTTTGATCCGGTAAGGCAAATCAACTTCCGTTCACGTCATCATGTGCGCATTAGTGTGTAGATCATAACCCCTCAAGAAAATCCAGTTTTCGTCAAGAATTGCTCCGGGAATTTGCGTTCGTTCGTCGTCTAGTCGAGTTCTGTTCGTCGTTGATTCCTCCCAAACCGGTAATCCCCAATCAAATTCCTTCTAGATATAGCCTAGTATGTTCTTTCTCTACGTCGTGCTCTTGCTAGTTTTAGGAAATTTTGTGTTTTAATATGATTTCGGGCACCATGCCAATCGGACCGTTTTTGGTCGCTCCGGCCACCGATCTCGTTGCCGCTCCGGTCATCCCTGCCATCGGCCGTCGTGTCCACGGGCTCCCCCTCACCTTGCCGCCCCATCCCCACCACTGGCCGGCCCTCAATTGGCCAACGTCGCCCCAATTCTGTGCACGCACGCCACATGCTCGTATAAATGCCGATTTGATCCATTTTTGCTCCAAATCCGGTTTCTCTTGACCTAGCCGCCACCCCAACCATGTGTAGACCTCCCATGGCCTCTCCCACACATATGCCATCCCATAGACCTCACCCAAACCCTAGAAATCTATCCCTCATCCTCCGAAACGCCGCTGAACGTCGGCCTGTTTTGGCGTCGCGTTCCCTATCAGTTCATCGCGATTTTTGGTAATCCACCCATGTCATCTTGTGCTCTATAGTACCCTCTATCTCCCTTTCAAATTTTGTGCAATTTGGTTCATGGAATCAAAAGTTACGGCCGCCCAAAGATCAAATTTTGCCAGAGGCTGTTCTCCCTCGTTTTTGCGAGTTTGGCCGTGAAATTTTTATGGTAGACTCCTCTTGATGTCCCCTACATGTTTCTTACCCTAACTCAAGGTTTTGACCTTGTGATTTTGCGCAGAAATTTTTTTTCTCCGATCAGACTGCGTTGCAGACAGCGGAAAACTTCGTCGCGCGTTCCCCGTTGATCCAAAAGGTAAAACTCAGATCCGTTCACGTAATATTGTGCCAAATATTCCCAGATAGCTCTCTGTAAAATTTGGTTAGGTTTCATCTATTATTTTAATTGTTATGACCGTTTGATCTATTAGCTCCGGGAGCTGTTCATCGGTAGTTTGTGATCAATCTGGTGGGTCGCCGCCAAATCCGCCTATATTGTTGAGTTTGTCTCGTCGCATTCTACGCGATGGACATTTCCCCTTAGCTGTTGTATCTACCAAAATTTTTAATATTAATTACCGTCGCCTTTTGCCGCCGCCGCGCGTCGTCTTGTGCCGCCAACCATTTTGGGTTGACGTAGTCAGGCCATTGTGTCCAGTAGACCATTATCCCCTATTTTGCCCATCGGTGAAGTTCAATTGATTCCCGATTGCCGTCAAAGCCATGTTCTAGAATCTACTCGTCGTCTTTTCAACCTAGTCCTCTGTTATCCATTCGCGTCTCGGTTAGCCATCCTTGGTAGCATTCTATCGCTGCTATGTCATTGCACCGACGGTCGCCACCTTGTTATTTCATGAGTGTTCCGTCATCGCTTCGCCTTCGCCGTTAACGTTCCATCGTTAACGTTCCGCCGTTAACGACCCGCCGTTAACGCTTTGATCTCATCACATGTGTGCATTCAAGTAAAGGCCCTAGTGCGATGTCATTATATTTTCTATTGCCCTGATGTGATCTAGCTCTATCACATTGAGTTTAGCCCCGTCTTCTTATCATCGCTGTCTTGTCATCATGGAGCCTTTTCATCGATGTATGACTGAACCCCATATCGAATCGCAGTGGATGTTGATCCCACTTGTCCTTGTCTTATCTTTGAAAATCTAATCTGCCATTGATTTGGAAATCATTCATGGACTTGGTTGATACACCATTGCCCATATGTCAATATCTATCCAGTCGAGTTAATTAATCTCAAGGTTATTCCTCGACTATACTCCGTTCTTTCCTAATTATCATCAGAATCCTTCTCGATAAATCTTCAAAGCTTTCGTTCTCTTTCATCCGATCTTTTTGATCAAATCTATTTAAGTTCCTAAATTCAATCCCTTTCGTTCAGTACCAGTCTAATAATAAATTGGAGTTTATTCGGATTGCTTTTGAGTTTTGTTGTTTTGTGCTTTTTTGTCTTTAGACGTGTCGTCCAGAAGTTACCCGAAGTAACTGAAGGACGAGGAAGTCGAAGCATTCGATTGAAGAGCCAAAGGTTGAGGAAGTCAAGATCAATTTAAAAGAGTAAAGAGCGCTTTATAGCAAGTGCCGTGCAAGTTGTGCTTTGATCATATTGCTCCCAGTTTTACAAATTTACTTTGATTCAAATTATTGCATGCTAGTTCAAGATTAAAATGATTTAAATTAATTTGGGATTAGTTATTCAATTCAATTGCTAATATCACCTTGCCTTGATTATTTGTATGCCATAATTCATTTGTCACCCTAAGATGGTTGAATATTAGTTGGTTGTTATTACTTGCCAACGTGGGTTGGTTAGACCGTGTATAATTGCTTAGCCATGCCACGCAACTCATGTCTTTTGAAAATAAAAGGATAATACTGATTAATGGATTATGAAATGTGTTTGTGAAATGGTGTGACGTGTTGCCACACGATGATGTTGATATGTGGAACCGGTGTGGTTCTCAAGATGGATGTTGAGTTGTTGTTGGCATTGTGTTGCGCAATAATCAACTGGGGTGGTAAAATGTTTTAGACTGAGGCAAGTGGCAAGAGTGGCATTGGATATGTCACTTTGGTATTTGGCGGTGTTGTTGGTGAATTATGTGATGGTATTGTTGGTGAATTATTCGGGGTAGTCTTGCCTTGGTCACCCTAAGGACTTCACCTTGCAAGCCTTTGACCTGAATCATTCATACAACCACACGTCTGAATGGGAAGAGCTAGTTTAGTAGGATTCTGATATCTCACCTTTGATACCTCGGGTGGCGAAGCATACGAGAGGTAATCAGATGGGGAGCGTACTGTCTTTGCGACTTGGTACCCTATCCAACGGTGTTCGTTGGTCCTATACTTCGGCTCAGCGTGAGGGAAGTGATAGTGAAGGCAACCCGGAGAGGTTCCTAGGTTGAGCTAGAAGTTTCGAAAGGTTTTGTTATGATCGCCATTCAGATACTCTTGTATGGCGATTCACTACCGACGTGGTGAGTTGATTGTATCTTGTGGCTAAAGTGTACAACCTCTCAGAGAGTGTAAAACTATTCAATAGCCGTGTCCACTAGATAGACATTGCTCGGGATTACAAATAAGGGTTAGATTTTGATAAAAAAAATGAGGTTGGGAATGTGGACAATGTGATATGGAAATTGGTTAAGGATGAGAAATGCTTTACTTGAGAATGATTACGAAATTTATTATGGGTATTACTTGTTTTACTGTTTTTCAATCTATTTATGATATTCATTTGGAAATGCTGTTTTATTGCAAAGTAGCCAATTCAGCCATTCAATTGGAATAAGTTGTGCATATAGTTATTTAGACTTGCATTCATGCACGACTTGTTGAGTACGGTTGTGTACTCACCCTTGCTATAACAAAACATCACCAGTTGAGGAGAAGTCTCTATCTTCAAGAAGGGAGAAGTTCTGCAAGAAGGCGAATATCTAGGAGTTGAACCTTGTCAAATACCCGTGGTATTTTGATGGGATTCACCGACGCTCTTCGCTCCACGTTGTTCGCTTTTACTCGAGTTGAAGCCATCTAGGCTTCACAATTGTAAGTTGACCTTAAGGTTGTTCAACATGTTATATTAATATATGAATACTTTATTTATTATTCCGCTGTGTATGATTGTGATATTCATCTTTGTTAACTGGGCACTAGCTATCGATCTCGGACTAGTGCCGAAAACACAGAGGGTTTCCGGTTGTGAATCGGGTCCCGACACTTCGAGCACCGTCGGTGGAGCTGGGTGACACTCTTAAGCCATGGTCATGGGACATCGCCCGCCTCATGGACACGGCCCAGCTCCGCGTAGAGGCATCAGAATGGCGGGTACCTCTGGTACCTCGCGGTCAAAGTCACGCGCAGAGCGCACGTAGGCTTCGAGCCACCCAAGCGAAGAACGGCCAGGTTATGATGGGCAAAGCAAGGGAAAGGGCGTTCAAGGCGCAGATCTCGCTCTCGCGGGGGGTCATGCAACGGCTCCAGTGCTGTCCCGTGTGTCCCTCAGGCGTGAGGGGGGTGCCCACGAAGATCTTAGGGCTCACTTGGAGGAGCGACGGCGGGTGCGGTGGTGACTTGTGCGGCGAGTTACGACGTCATCAAGCACAGGAGCAAGATCGCGGTAAGCGGATGGCTCTCGAAGAAGACGACTCCTTCCGCGACCCCAACTTTCCTGCAGAAGAGGATACCTTCTCCTCCGAGTCTTGCGGCAGCCAAGTCCCGAGCTCCCAGTATGCCTTCAGCCGAGGTTCGTGGGGCTACGCTTTCCCTACTTGCGTGGGGTGCCAGCGTTCTCCAACCGGCCGCGCGCAAGATGGTGAAAAGGTTTCGCCCGGCAACCATCGAGAAGTATGACGGCACCACCAACCCGGATGAGTTCCTGCAGATCTACACCACGGTGGTGCGGGCTGTAGGCGGCTCTGAGAAGGTTATGGCGAACTATCTCCCGACAGCTTTGGCTGGCTCTGCCCGTTCTTGGCTGATGAACCTCCTAAGAGGGTCAGTGCACTCATGGGCGGAGTTGTGTGGCCAGTTCGTCACCAACTTCCAGGGCTCCTACACCCAGCCATGTGTGAAGGATGACCTCCATGCCCTCGAATAGAAGAAAGGGGAGTCGTTGCACGCGTTCATTCGGCGATTCAGCCACTGCCGTAACACGATCCCCAAGATCTCCAGCCAGTCTGTCATCATCTCCTTTCGGAGGGGCGTGCAAGACCGCAAGATGCGGGAGAAGATGGCTACCCGCGACATCGCCACCACGTTCGAGCTATTCGCCTTGGCGTACAAGTGTGCTAGGGAGGCGAAGGTGCAGGAGCGGACGGCCGGAGCGGCGGAGGTGAGGCCGGAACCTCGAAGGTCCTGGTTACAAACAGAAGAAGAAGCAGCCGCGCCGAGTCGGCCAGGTCTTGGCCACGAGCGTAAGGCACAAGGGTGTCAAGCCGCAGCGGGACGATCGCCGCGACCGGCAGGATGGCCACCACGATCGGCAGGACTACCGTCGGCAGGAAAACAGGGGTAAGGTCTTCTACCCCATCCATAACACTAATGCGCACGATTTGGATAATTGCCAGGTTGTGCACGAGAAGGTGGAGCAGCGGCTCAGGGAGCGTTGCCCTCCTCACGACGATGACAAGGGCGATGACTCCGCCCTGCTGCCCTTCCAGCAGGCGGAGCATAGAGTGGCTACATCAACGGTGGTTTGGCCACCCACGCCTCCAACTCGAGGGAAGTCTGCGCCGTTGTACCAAGCACAGGGGTGGCTAGGCTGCTGAGGTTGTTGGAGGAGCCGATCACCTTCAGCCGCGTCGACCACCCTGCGAACACGGCCGGCCTAGGGCACCTTCCGATCGTGGTTTCGCCCATGGTTCGGAACGTGAAGCTCGGGCTCATGCTGATCGACGGGGGGAGCTCTATCAACCTCCTGTCCCCCCAGGGTGTTCCGGGCTCTTCAGATCCCGGAGGGGGAGCTGCGCTCGACGCTCCCCTTCTACGGAGTCACCCCAGGGGTTGGGCCGATGCCCTTGGGCCAAGTCTGCCTTCCCGTTACTTTCGGAAACATGGACAACTACCGCACGGAGTTGGTGGACTTCGACGTCGCTGACTTTGACCTCCCCTACAACACCTTGCTTGGCCGACCCACGTTGGTCAGGTTCATGGCGGCCACCCACTATGCCTATATGGTGGTGAAGATGTCGGGATCCGGAGGTCCCATAAGCCTCCAGGTGGACAAGCCAGAGGCCTTGCGTTGCGACAAGCAAGCCTTAGACTTGGCAGGTGCCACCTGTGCAAGGCAAGCCGATGCTGCCTGCTCGGGAGTCCCTCAGGTGAAGAGCCGTGCCCCGCCCGATCCGCTCGGCGAGGTTAATGTGGTTTTCCTAAGCGAGGACGAGCCCGCGAAGACTGTCAAGCTGGGCGCCAACCTTGGCACCAAATAGGAAGGCGCGCTCGTCACCTTCCTCCGGTCTAATGCAGACGTGTTTGCCTGACAACCGTCCGATATGACCAGGGGTCCCCAGGGAGGTGATCGAGCACAAGTTGGCAACGCTCCCAAAGGCGTGCCTGGTCCGACAAAAGGTCCGGCGCCAGCCCCTCGAGCGACAGGATGCCATCCGCGAGGAAGTGGAGAAGCTGTTGCGCGTGGGTATCATCAGGGAGGTCATTCACCCCAAATGGCTTGCCAACCCCGTGCTCGTCAAGAAGTCCAACGAGAAGTGGCGAATGTGTGTTGACTTTATCGACCTCAACAAGGCCTGCCCCGAAGGATCCATACCCCTTGCCGTGCATCGACCTGATCGTAGATTCCACGGCGGGGTGCGAGCTGCTGTGCTTTTTGAATGCGTACTCCGGGTACCACCAGATTAGCATGGCGAAGGAAGATGAAGAGAAGACCGCGTTTGTAACCCCTATGGGTGTTTATTGCTATATTCGAATACCATTTGGATTAAAAAATACTGGTTCTACTTATCAGTGTGCCATGCATGCCACTTTTGACCGTAGGTCCAGCGAAACCTCGAGATTTACGTCGACGACCTGGTGGTGAAGGCTGAGAAGAGCGAAGGACTGATTGAGGATCTGAAGGAAACCTTCGCCAACCTCAGAAAGAATCACCTGAAGCTTAATCCTGAGAAGTGCGTCTTCGGCGTAGCCTCCGGGAAGCTATTGGGATTCCTCGTGTCCAGTCGAGGCATTGAGGCTAATCCCGACAAGATTGCGGCCATCGAACACATGAAGCCGCCGACCAGACTCAAGCATGTCCAAAGGTCCGGTCGTCGCTTGATCGCCCTTGGGCGATGATCGCCACCGGGAGAAAAAGTCTCCCCTTGTTTAAGCTTATTGAAGAGCACCAACCACTTGAATGGACGCTCAAGCCCAACAAGCATTTGAAGACTCAAGAAATACCTCTCTCACCCCCGTCTTGATCGTCGCCTTACTCTGGCGAGCAGCCGCTTTATATATTGTGGCTACCATGGCGGTAGTGAGTGCGGTGCTGGTGGCGGAGAGGGAAAGCGCCCAGAGACTAGTCTACTACATCAGCAAGGTGCTATCTCGATGCGAGACCGTATTCAGAGGCCAGCAGATGCTCTCACGCTATTCGTATGCCTGCGAAGCTCTCGACATTATTTCCAGGACGGAGATCACAAAGGGTCACAAATTTCACCCACTTCGAGAGATACTCCACAACCGAGAAGCCGAAGGTCGCATCGCCAAGTGGTCGTTGGAACTAGGCAAATTTTGCCTCAAGTTTCGCCCACGCACTGCCATCAAGAGTCAAAGGTTGGCCGAGTTCGTCGCCGAGTAGACTCCGTCCACCCCTGAAGCTGAAGAAGCACCCATGCTCCCCCCGTGGACCCTGTTCTTCGACGGCTCTTTCCGCGTCGAGGGCGCGGGGGCGGGGTTTGTCCTGGTCTCCTGGACTGGGGACATCCTCCGGTACCTGATCGTCTTGGACTTCAAGGCGACATTATTTCTAGGGACGGGAGATCACGGTGGTCACAGCCTACCTACTTCGAGAGATACTCCACAACCGAGAAGCCGAAGGTCGCATCGCCAAATGGTCGGTGGAACTAGGCGAATTTTGCCTCAAGTTTCACCCGCGCAGTGCCATCAAGAGTCAAAGGTTAGCCGAGTTCGTCGTCGAGTAGACTCCGTCCACCCTTGAAGCTGAAGAGCACCCGTGCTCCCCCCGTGGACCTTGTTCTTCGACGGTTCTTTTCGGGTCGAGGGCGCAGGGGCGGGGTTTGTCCTGGTCTCCCCGACCGGGGACATCCTCTGGTACCTGATCGTCTTGGACTTCAAGGCGACCAACAACATCGCTGAATATGAAGGGTTGCTGGCGGGGCTGTGCGTCGCCGCCACGCTCGGCATCCAGCGTCTGCACATCAAGGGCGACTCTCTACTCGTCGTCAACCAAGCGCGAAAGGAGTTCCAGTGCTCTGATCCCACGATGGCCGCCTATTTGGTGGAAGTCAGGAGGATGGAGCGTCACTTCGACAGGCTAGGGTACATCCATATCCTCCGACGTGACAACCACTTGGCAGATGAGCTTTCGCAGCTCGTCTTGACGAAGGCTTCTGTTTCGGTTGGAGTCTTTGAAGAAAGGCTTGCCCAACCGTCCATCGCTGCCCCCAACTCCGGCGGGGCCGATGGCATTTTTATTGCAGTCCTCCCCTCCGAAAGGAGTCTTGCGAGACCGTCTATCGCTTTCTCGATCTCCGACGGGGACGATAATGCTCGACCGTCCATTGTCACCCCGGTCTCCGGGGGGTCTAATGACACGTCGGTTCCGGTCCAAGTCTTTGTAAAAAGGCTTCCGCGACCGTCCATTGCTACCCCAAACTCCAGCGGGGCCAAAGGTGTGGCTGTTCTGTCCTCCAATTCTGGGCAGGGAGGCACCGCATCCGTCTCAGTTCCCAACTCTAGCGGGGCCGACGACACGGCTGCCACATCCCTCGATCCCGTGAGGGGAGGTGACGCATCTGTCTCGGCCCCCAACTCTGGCGGGGCCGACGATGCGGCTGCCATATCCCCCAGTTCCGTGCGGGGAGACAACGCACCCGTCTTGGCCCCCAACTCCGGCAGGGTCGACGACGCGGCTGCTACATCCCCCGGTTCCAGTAGGCGGAACGGTAACAACGCCAAGGCGGTACTGGTGGAAACGCCTGGCCAGGCGAAGTACCCAGGCGATCATCACGAGATCGCCACACTTGGTCGGGGCGGTCAGTGGATGGATCCCATCCTGGCCTTCCTGTGTGATCAAGTGATCCCCGATGATGATGCTTCAGCTGAGAGAATTGCACGCAAGGCCAAGTACTATACTCTGATAAGTGGGGACCTATATCGCCAGAGTAGAAACAAAATTCTCCTGAAGTACATCATCGGGAAGCAGGAAGCAAGCTGCTCTTTGATATCCATGGAGGTATGTGCGGAGCCATATGTCCAATGACATCGGTCAGAAAACTTACCACCGTGGATTCTATTAGCCTCATCGCCTCCGTGATGCTTGTGAGCTGGTAAGGAGTTGTGAGGCGTACAATTCCACACCAAGCGCACTCCACCTTCCGCCCAAGCTCGCAAACCATTCCGCTCATGGCCGCTCATGGTCCAGGGGCCGGATATTCGGGTCCGCTCTCGCTGGCCACGGGCTTCACCCACTTGTTCGTCGCCATGGATAAATTCACCAAATGGGTTGAAGCTGAAGCGGCGAGCCATTACGCCTCCGTTCTTTGCCAAGTTCATCTTGCTGGTGTCGGGACCGAATTTGCAACCGACCTTCGGTATTCAAAGACTAGTCCAGATCACGCTAGTGCACACACGCCTCAACATTGGTACATATCACACCATAACCAACGAAATAATAAGTACTTTGATTAAATACTCAAACTAGTTGATCGACCTTATGGTCAAGTTACAAGATAATATGCAGGCTAAGAATTATTATAAAATCCAAATGCAATGAAATAGAATAAACTCGTGGCGCCAACCAATTTGCCACAGTAACCGACCGGCTCGCTCCTTAGTTCGTTGGTTCTTCCTAAAACTCCTCCTCCCGAAAGGGTTGCTTCTTCTTCAACCGAAGTTGTGTTGTTGTGGGGTGAGTACTTTGAGCACTCAAAGAAGTCATGCACGTAATGCAATGCTAATATACTATATGCATGGCTTAGTACAAAGGATAGGCTATGGTTCATGTGCAAGACAACATTTCAAATAAACAAGAATAGATTGCAAAGCAATAAACAAGAGTAGGAATAGTAGCTTTCACAAGCATTTCAATTGTAATTCATTTTTCCATCCTAAGTCAAATTCATCATCACCAACCCAAGCATTTTCCATAAACAAGGCATTTTCATGAAAATCTAACCCTTGACCAGAATCACCGAAGCGATGCTCATTACCGTGAGCACGGCTATTCTAATAGGTTGTACACTCGCAGAGGTAATACACTTTACCCACAAGATACAACAAATACCACCAAGGCAAATAATCAGTAAGCCTTTCCAAAGTTCCATCTAAACCCAAGACGCTCGCTAAGGTTTCAACATTGGAGGGATCGTTACCACACCTGTGCCCCCTCTTGCGCCATGTGAGTTCTCATCCGCTTCTCCGTGCCTCACACCACCACGACAATACCAAAGAATAGATTTCCGGTTTATTTAGCTAAGCCCATCCCTTTACAGGCTTGTGGTTGTATGAAAGACTCAGTTCAAATGCTCGCAAGGTTAAGTCCTTAGTTGACCGAGGCAAGACTAACCAAGTGTGATCTCAATTATCCAAAACCAATAATAAAACCAACACGACCGCCTGATTGCCACTCTTGGCCCACCGTAAAACAATCTTGCCACATGCCTCGCCTAAATCATTTTCCCCACCCTGTTCTTTACCATTGCACCACGTGCCATCATCAACTTAATAACACATGTCTCATTCACAAAATACATTCCGTATCTCATTAAGTCAATATTAACTTTGGCATTCCAAAATCACAAAATGTCCACGTGGGCGGGCTAAGCATACTACTTCGGTCTACTCAACCCATGTTGGCAAATTATTAATGTCCAACTATTAGTCCATAACCTAGGGTGACAAAAGATTCATGGCCTACAATTATATATGACAAGGTGGCATACAGAAACTAGGCATTTAACTAATCCCAAAACTTATTCAAAATCATTTCTATCAAATTAGCATGCAATAGTTTAAATCAAAATAATTTGCTCTAATAGGTTCAACATGATCAAACACAACTTGCCTTCAAAAGTGCTGGTTCTAGGTCCCGAACTTGCTCTCGGTCGAACTTCTCCTCGAAACCTTCGGCACTTCAACGCCTACGCCAGAACGTAAACATAAAACAATAAAATAAATAAACAGTAGACAAACAGTGCTCAAAAATTCAAATAAAATTCATAAACAGAAAGATCACAATTTTACAAATTTATAGAAATTGGAATCACTCAAATCGGAGTTAAAACGCAGGTTATAAGCATTTGAAGTTTCAAAATATATTTAAAATCAATATACCGACTTAAATAAATATTTTCTTTTTCGAAAATTAATTATTGCGTCATCCGTGACACGGTCGCCACCAGAGAGTGACACGCGCCTTGCCGACGCCAGCCGACCGCTCCCGTCTTGACGTCGGCATGACGCCATCGTGACGCCAAGACGACTTCGGCTTATCTCATCGACAAGTGGGTCCCACCGTGACGCCGGCATGACGTTAGCGGTGACGCCACACACACGGTGCGTCGCGGCCGCAAGGGGCCCGTGTTGTCGGCGTCTCATCGCGTCTGACAAAGACACGGCGATCGACATGTGGGTCCGCGTCGTGGCGACACGTGCATGATCGCCGCAGGCGGCGGTCGATCGACGGCGGGTCCGCTTTGTCGGCGTCTCATGCACAAAGGAGGAGCGACGTGGCACTACGGTTGCCCTTAGATCTACATCTAACGACGGGATTAGAAGATGAAGTTTATCGTTTATGGGACGACGTGGCGAAATCCGGTCGCCGATTGAGATCGGACGGCCGACGGAGTTTCGAAGGCGACGACGATGGTGCGCGGCGCTAGCCGCTTGACCGGAGAGCGAAGACGACGACGGCGCGCGCTGGCGTTTCCGTGGTCCTCCGGCGACGCGGCGGTAATCTCCCTGACGCAGCGCGACGCGCTGAGTCCGACGGTGGCACGGTGACGGCGGAGGATGGACGGCGACAGCGAGCGGGTCAAAGAATCGCGGCCGATGGTCTCGGACTTCATGAAGCTCGGCGGCGAGGCGGCGGCGGCGGCGGCGATGTACTACCGGGTCGCGCGCAAACCAAGGAACACAGGAGGGTGGCGGCGCTTAAATAGGGGTTTTGGCGCCGTCTTGTTGCTATGTAAATTCGTGAGGAGTCCGTGGCGGCGCGAGTCCCATGGGAATAGGATTGGGTGACGGGCGATCGTGGGTCAGCTTGATGAAGATCGAACGGCCGGGCGCTAGGGTTTTTCCGAGCGGGCCGCACAAGATTTCGCCCAAGATCGTTCATCGATTTTTAATCCTTTTCCAAATAAAATTAATTCGAAAATAAAATAATTTATTCGAGGCATTAAAAATATCGTAAAAATCTCGAAAAATTCTCAAAAATATTTTAAGACATTTGTGACTCAAATAAAATATTTTAGCAAAACTTTATTTTAACTTTTCCATTATTTAATTAATTGATAAATGGTTTAATTCAAAATAAATCCAAATAATTCCAAATAAATCCAAATAAATTCCAGAAATTCCCAAAAATTCAAAATACCATTTAAATGCAAGAAAAGCAAAAATTGGGGTGTTACAGCGGGATCTTCACTCGTTTTGGAGTTGCCAACCGCATCATCATCGACAATGGCACCCAATTCACCAACGCAGCGTTCCTAGAATTCTGTGAAGAGATGGGCACCAAGGTGTGTTTTTCTTCCGTGGCCCATCCGTGAAGCAACGGACAAGCTGAGCGCACCAACGCGCTGGTCCTAAGGGGCCTCAAGACCAAGGCGTTCGACAGGCTCCGCAAGCACGGAGCACGATGGGCGGAAGAACTTTCGACGGTGCTGTGGTCTCTCTGAACCATGCCCAGCCGTGCGATTGGGGAGACTCCTTTCTTCCTAGTCTACGGCGCCGAGGCGGTACTGCCCTCCGAGCTCTCCCTAGGCTCACCGCGCGTATCGGCCTTCAATGAAGAAGATCAGGAAGACCGGCACCAAGACGACATCAACTTCCTGGAGGAAGTACGAGATCAGGTGGCACTGCGTGCTACCTGGTACCAGCAAAGTCTCCAGCGCTACCATGCCACCCGGGTCCATGAGAGAACACTGGCAGTTGGCGACCTCATCTTGCGCTAAATTCCACCGCAGGCAAGCCACGACAAATTGTCTCCCTGTTGGGAGGGCTCCTTCAAGGTGGTCCCTATCTCTCGACCCGGGGCGGTTCGTTTAGCCGCGAAAGACGGTCGGGAGTTGGTGAACTCCTAGAATATAGAGTTGCTGTGGAAGTTCTACCCCTCAACTCGTCTCACATGGTTGTCATGAGTATCAATATCCCGGTGGCTCCTTGGCCATAACGTAGACCCCCAGCTCCTGCACCAAGCCCGACAGGCGTTCAGCAGGTGCATGCGGCACGGTGCGCTGCGGCTATGCTCTGCCCACCATGGTGCTTCGCGGCAAAGTTCCGCCCACCATTTGCCCCACCTCTGGCGACCTGCTCCCTAGCCATGTAGTTCTCTGGCTTGGTCCCACAAAGATGGCAAGGGTATAAGTCCCGGATGGCGACGGGAAAGTGACAACCTAGCGAGCGATGTTCGGCATGCTGTAAGTTTTCCGTGGCCTCACCCCGGGTCGGCTAGCAGGCTGTTGCACTCTCCCCTGGCTGATCTTGGGCTCCACATGCTTAGTATGCAGTCGATTACCACTTTGATTCATTCAACTTGCTTATGCCTATAGGATTTGTGCCACACTTGGTTGTCACGAGTACCAGTAGCCGATAACCCCTTGGCAACTCCTTTTGAACCCCTAGTTTTTGTGCCGGTCTCGGACGGGCGTCTAGCAGCTGCGTGTGGCACGGTGTGCTGTGGCTATGCTCCGCCCACCATGGTGCTTTGCGGCAATGTTCCGCCCACCATTTTGCCTCGCCTCTACGTGACCTGCTCCCTAGCCCCGCAGTTCTCTGGTCTGGTCCAAAAGGATTGTAAGGGTCCCTTGGCAATACCGTGGACTTCCAGCATCTATGTTGAGCTCGGACAGGCGTCTAGCAGGTGTGTGCGGCATGGGGCATTGCGGCTATGCTCTGCCCACCATGGTGCTTTGCAGCAATGTTTCGCACACCATTTGCCCCGCCTCTACGCGACCTGCTCCCTAGCCTCGCAGTTCTCTGGTCTAGTCTCGGTAAAGTACAAGGGATTAAGCTCTGGATGGTGATAGAAAAATGACAACCTAGTGTGCGCTCCCTGCCCACTAAATGGCAGGGACTTAGGCTTTGTGTGCCCATTTGCCTGTTTATTCCTAATAAGCGCGGCTTAACCTTCGCTCGTGTTTGGAGTGACTTTGTGTGATTGCAGAAAAAATTCCTAATCGTCGATCTATCCGGTCGCCCAAAGGGTCCGTGCAAAATGCTCGAGGGCTAGTCGCCTGGCGCTGAATCGAACAAGTTACGAGCAAGCACGCGCAAGGGCAGACAACAGGTAAAAGCAAGATATTTTCATTCATAATGGCCGAAAGGCCTATGTACATGTTTACACAGAAGAAGAAAGGGAAAAGAAGACGGCAAAAGCGGTCGCTCGAGCTACTCGTTGGCGATCTCGATATCGCCGGCGTCGCCCCCGGCTTCTTCCTCCACCTCGGCAGCGGTGTCGGCAGGCGGAGACACCATCTCCATCAGCCCGACTACATACTCCGCCGCCTCACGCACCCGCGCTGGCGCCCGGGCGGGGTCGCACTCCACGCCGGCGACGGTCGCCAAGGGGTCGATGGAGTCATCGCGGCGGGCGCAACACATCAGGATGAAGCCCGCTGTGGCGACCGTGACTTCCCGCCCCTCTCGGGTAGAGCGGTCTGCCAAGGCGCAGCAGGCGGCAAGGGCTTCAAAGAATAAGGGTGACGCCAGGCGTACGCGCCACGATTCTTCCAAATAACCGCCACCATCATTTCCAACAAAGAAGAAGTCAGCCGACCATGCACTCAAAGACGGGGCGGAGCATGGTGACGAGGTTGCGTAATTTGCGGCCCATCTTCGCTCAACGCATCGCACTTCGCACCTTCGCCGCGTTCGAAGCCGCTTCGCCGCCGCCAGGACGCCCTCTTCGCCGCTAACGCCAGCCTCCTGCAGCGACGCCGTCTGCTTGTCATGGAGGGAAGTCACCGCGGCAAGTTCGGCGACCAGGTCGACAAGCCGGGTGGCGAGTACGGAGGGAGCGGACGGAGCGACCAAGTGAGAGGCAGCAACCCCGGTGTGGGCAGCTACCTCCTGGCCCAATGACTGGGCAGGTGGCGGCTGCGAGGCGGCGACCTCAGTGGTAGCAGACGGCGTGGTCGTCCGACCACTAGTACCGCCTTGAGGATCCATCCTAAAAGCACCAAGAAGAAGGGTTAGCGCCAGCAAGCAGAAGAACATGTCAAACAAAAGAAGTTTACGTGGCAGAAACGCCCCCGAAGCGGACGGATGAAGCACGAAGTGCGAGCCCACTCCTTGGCCCAACGCTTTGTGCCATCGATATTGGCACCGGCGCCGGCGCTGGTGCCGGTGCTAGAGGCAGAGGGGGCGGCAGCACTACGTCCTTCCCGACGGAAGGCGCGGTGGCACCAGGAGAAGATCCAGCTGCCGCCGTGCTTGAAGGCGCGGAGGGGCTGGAAGAAAAAGAGATGCCCGCGGTGCAGGGTCTCTTCGGGTCTGGACCCGAAGCGCCGGCGGTGGCCGGCCATTTCCCCGCGCTCCGGTCATCAGTAGGAGCCGGACTCCCCCTTATCGTCGGGGGGCACGAGGTGGTATCATAGCCCTCCTGGTGGAGTCCATCGAGGGGAAGCATGCGGTGATCGCGTGCTTCTTTGCGGTAGTCGGCAAGCGGCCGGCTTTGCCGAAGCCGCTGCCGACATTTGCAAGAGCGACCACCACCTAGGCCTCAACCCGCGGCGCTAAATTCCTAGCACCGCAAAAGACAAAAGACGCCAACCACCACAGGTGGCTACAAAGGTAAAGCAAGCAAAAAGACGGGCGGAAACTTACTACGGCGGTACGCGTCGCGTCGTCGTCGTCGTCATTGGTATCGCCAGTCGGCTCGACACGCCGCCAAGCAGGGCTGATCCGCCGGGCCACTAAGTCCTCGACGACCAGCGTCCCGGTCAGCTTGGAGGCCCGCAACTGGTCGATGCAGGCCACCATGGACCGGAGTTCCACCGTATCCTCGACGAGGAAACCCCGGTTGTCGATGGCAGCTGCCGGCGCGGACGGCAGCCCCAGGACATCAAGACCACTATCATCAATGATGTACAGCCACTCATTCCACCACATCTTCTGGGTGGTCTTCATCTAGAGGGGGATGTAGCGGGAGACTGAGCCATCACGGAGGCGAAAATGGCAACTCCCCACGATGCCACCATCGGTGGAGCCGCGGAGAGTGTAGAAGTACTGGAAGAGAGGAAGATTCGGCATCACCCCCACGAACATTTCGCAGAGGTATGCAAAGGTGGAGAGGATGATGATGGAGTTGGGGGTGAGGTGAAGATGGTGGATCTCGTAGAAGTGAAGGACGGTGAGGAAGAACTCAGAATAAGGCGGCATCAGGCCCGCCACCAACGCCCAGACGAAGGTGATCACCTCCCCGGGGTTGCATTTTGGTGAGACGGTGTCCGCCCTGAGGAGGAGGGCCCCTTCGGGGGCCAGGCGAAGGACCGTCCCCAACCGCGACTCATCCATCACTGAAGGAGGAAGCGGCTGAGCCATACGGCCGGAGTGCTGTCTTGGTGCCGTGGCGGCAAAGAAGCTCGCAATATGGAAGCAAAGATGAAGGAAGCAAGAAGCCTAGACAACGAAAGCGACAAGAGTGCGGATCATAGAGAGGCGGACATGCCTATTTATAAGCCGTGCGCGGCTTCAGGACGCGAGGAGTCGCGCCCCCACGAATCGACGGTTCACAAAAAGATCATAAATGGTGCGAGACGACAAGACCCGAAGAGTTGTGGTGGTTACAGAGAGAACCTGTACAGTTGCATGTGCAGAAATGGGACCCGTCCAGGAGCGCGCCAGGGTCAAAAGAATATCTCCGAAATCTTCTAAGGCGCGCTCCAGGGTGGATATGGGGGCTACCGTCGGTGTATTCTACACCGGGGTACTCTCTCCACCGCTGTCAGATGGGGCCGCGTGCACAAGATACAGAAAGAAGAAGGTCCTGTCCAAAGGACTCAATCTACTGAAGAGAGGCTTGACGGGTGATCAGACGCTGGCGCCGCCATGAAAGGGCGTATGACTGTGTCCCGACCGGACGATCAGGTCACGGCCCCTGACGACCAGGACACGTGGCCACTCGGAGAGCAATCGAGCAACCAGGCCACGTGGTCGTCCGATGAGCAGGTGGGCCCATTGTTAGTCATCCATGGAGACAGGGCTGTGAGGCTTCCGCCCGAAGCCTCCGTCAGGATCACAACGTATCATAGTCATTAAATGCGCATGTGAGCCATTAAATGCACATAGGAGCCATTAAATGCGCATGAAGCCGTTACAATGTGCCTGGGAGCCATTAAATAGGCGTGGCTTCCTGACGGCATGATGACCTGTCCCTCCGACTAAGCCAGCTCCACCAACTCTCGTTCCATCTACACCGCCAGGCAAAGCCAGGAGACGCTGTACGGGCATTCACACGACCGTCCGAACCCTCCCCAAGCAATCCAAGACAAAGTGTGTCCAAGAACGTGAGAGACCAAGAGGCTTAGAAGGACAGTAACGATAGGACTCAACACAATCAATGTAATTAATGTAAAATCACTCCCCCACTTGCCCTAGCTAGTCCTAGGAGTACATGAGAGAGCTAGTGTGCATGGGGTGGAGGGGGTCGGTCGATCAGTTCACAACAGAGAAGAGATCCAAAGCTCGAATGATCGAGAGATCGGACGAACTAAGAACAAGCGATATACTAGAGCAACACGAGCTTGAGCAGGACATTGGGCTGTTACCCGCATTGAGGGCCCGAACCCGGGTAAATCCCTGTGTGTTCTTGTGTTTTCTGTCCTGCTCATCACGAGAAGAGAGTCAAGAGTGACGCAGCTGCGAAGATCCCCCTCTACCGAAACTCGATTATATACCCGAACCAATACTGTTTGGCATAAACACGCCGACAAGTACTTTTTGAGACAAATCTAAACATATGATTTTCATGTATCTAATTTAAATATTTTAAAAGATATTGACAGTTAATGTTTTAAAAGTTTAATTAAATCTATGTCTAAAACAACAACTATTTATTATTGAAAGGAGTACTAATATCGAGTCTAGTCTAGACTGTTTCGATACGCTATAGATGTCCTAAGGTGACTAGAGGGAGGAACTAGCCCAATGGTCCAAAGGAAAGCTAATACAAGTTCAACCGTTGCGATATCAAGTTAGGATTTTTAGCCATATCCAAAGCGCCGGTACCAATGCCTAGAGCCGTGTGGCGTCTGGATTATAAGAAATAAGGGGTAGGAATGGGACGTGAGAAACGGGATAAATTTAAACTAGGGATAGTAATCAGGTGTATATCTCTGGGTACAACTGCCGTCTACTTAAATCCGAAACTTGAAACTGTGTCGCCTATCCGAACCTATTAGACTTTTCAGGCATAGAAATGTGTCACATTTGAACCCAATAGGTACCTATAGTTAGTTTGATATAGCTAAACATAGACATCTAGGATACCTATTGGGTACGACCATCCTATGACCTTATCGAGTACCAAATTTGAAATTCTATGGGTACCCTACTATGACAGTTGGTTAAGTTATTTTTTACAAAATTACAAAACTACCGACATATAAAGTAAAACCACTTTCGTATTAAAGTGACATTTTAGTCAATTATGCATTCCTTATCCCAACAACCTTCTATCCTAACGCCACCCGCGGTGGCGTCTGTCGTCAGAGTTTCTGTTGTTGTTACTTTAGTTTTCTTCCCGCTGCAAATGATTCGTATCACATCTTGTTTGATTGAACTATTGAAGAGCAACTCCAGTCTCCCTGGCAGCGAGCGTCCGCCTGAGCCGGTGGCCTCGGCAGCACCTCCGCGAGCCTGCGGCACCACCAGCACGGCCGGCGTCGCGACCGCGTCCCCGCGGGCACGCGAACGGCAACCACACGCGCAACGTGCCCTGCCTCGCCCATACAAGGTACGCCCGTGCTACATACATGTTCGTGTTCCACCGTGCCGCAGCTTGCCTCTTCCGCCGCCGCCCGGTGGCGAAGGGGAAAAGCTTTCTCTGTCTTCTCAGCTCTTGCAAACATATGGAGCGATTAATTAATGGCTAATGACGTTGGTAGCATATATTAAGGGTGTGTTTAGTAGGGTTGCAATTTTATTATATTCGTGGATTTGGTCAAACTGAATATTCTTAACTTCATCAGATCCGTATAGCTAGAGCTGTGAGTACATTAAGAGTGTTTAGATAGATCATCTCGTTTACATTTTAGATAAAAAATATAAACTTAATTCATTTTATTTTAATCGATAAGTTTAAAATCTCAAGATAAAATAGGGATATGGAGTTCTACTAAACGGACCCTAAACGGGTGAGTGCCTGCCTAGTGGGAGTTGGTAGCCTATATTTTACTGATCAGTCTGCATTTTTCATATGGATTGTATTTGGATATGCGAAAGGGGGTTATTTAGAACATTTCGTGATTTTTTTCCCCCAACTCATCGGAATATATCACCCAGTTCGTTGCAGTAAACTTGCGCATCTGGATAGGAATGAAAGACATTGAATTTCTCTGTTTTTCAGTGATAACAGTTCTCCGTCCATTAATACCTACCTGCCCCTTTCATTTCCAAAATGAAAAAAAAAAAATTAATGCCTACCTACCCGAATAGGCAAGACGAACAAGAGGCCAATAATGCTACTAGTCCCATTTGCTACTCCTCTTTTCATTCTACGCTTCCACAACAACGCCTGCTTTGCTCGTCTATGCCAGGAGCGAACGACTGAGCGGGCGAGAGGAGGAAGGAAAGAATGGGCACTAGCAGTGGCACCGGCGCAGCGCTACTCTGCGAGGCATCGCCGTGCAGCCTGCTCGGCGGGGCTGCGGCCGTGCTGCTCCTGTGCGGGGCCCTGTGGATGCTGGAGTGGGCCTGGTTTGGCCCGCGGCGCATGGCCCGGGCCCTGAGGGCCCAGGGCCTGAGGGGCACCGAGTACCGCTTCCTCAGGGGCGACCTCAAGGAGGACCTGCGGCTCGTGACGGCTGCTCGGTCAAGGCCTGTGCCCATGGACCGGGCCCACGACCTCGTCCCGCGCGTCTTGCCTTTCATTCACCGCGTCTTGGAGGAGCACGGTATGTTCCAGACTTCCAGTAGCACTCGCTTTGCTTAGATCAAAGTAGAACGACCTATATTTCGTACCGCATGCCTGCATGGGCATTAGACTGTAGTAGGAAGCTGTACTGATACTGAACTTCTTACAAACAAATTTCTTCAGATCGGTAAATGAGCTCGCGGACAATTGATGTGCAGTGTATTATGTAAGAAACTGAGTCACCCGCGTAAAATGGGAGAATTGAATGGCTTGTGATTGAATAAACGATGATCCTTGCACAATGATCGAATGGATTGTATCACGAGCTTGCGTACTCCGTTGATCTAGAAAGTGCCATGAGTTAAAACATTTACATTCTTCGACTGTTCTGATCCCTGGACATGAAAATGCAGGTAAGCTTTCATTTACATGGTTTGGGCCATACCCAAGAATTACAATCACCGACCCTGAGCTGGTCCGAGAAGTTCTGTCAAATAAATTTGGCCACTTTGAGAAGACAAAGCTAGCCACTCGCCTTTCTAAGTTACTTGTTGGCGGGCTCGTGATCCTTGATGGTGAAAAATGGGTCAAACATAGGAGGATTATGAATCCAGCCTTCCATGCAGAAAAGCTAAAGGTACCAGTAGTATTTACTAAAAAACTCGTATGTAAATCATGTGACACAATTGTATTCAGTTTCCAAATGCAAATTCGGAGTAGGAATTTTGTTCATTTGTCTCATCCTACCTCGTCAACCATACGATACATCCATTTATTATGACGATCACTTAGTCTAGCTATTTGCGAAAGTTAAACTAATCTGATGAATGTTTCCATGTTTTACCCCCATATTCTGTAAATGAAACTCATAAACAGATCGGGTTAATTTAGCACTGAAGATCTATTTGGTTGAGTTGGAATTCTTGTATTTTTTTTCCTGACCTGCTGACCATTCTCTTGGAATTGATTGCAGCGGATGTTGCCAGCATTCTCTGCATCTTGCAGCCAACTAATTGCCAGATGGGAGAATTCAGTTGCTGCTTCTGTTGGAACAACTGAGCTAGACGTTTGGCCAGAATTCCAAAATTTATCAGGAGAAGTTATTTCAAGAGCTGCATTCGGTGTCAGCCACGAAGAAGGCAAAAGGATTTTCCTACTTCAAGCCGAGCAAGCCAAACGCCTTGTTCAATCTTTCCGGACTAATTTCATCCCTGGCTTCTTGTATGATTCCCATCTTATTACTGCCCCTATAAAGAAATGTCATCTCTACTTTCAATGTTTCAGAATGCTCCTTATCTGTATCATTGTTGTATCCATTTTCTTTGTTGAGCAAAAAACTCTATCCATCCTGTATCCATTTTCATCCCTATAGCTAATATAAAGTTTTACTCTTCAGTCTTCTGCCGACAGAAAACAACAGAAGAATGACGGCAATAAATAGGGAGATCAAGGCGATCTTAAGGGGCATAATAGAGAAGAGACAGACGGCTATGAAGAGTGGCGAAGCCAACAAGGACGATCTGCTCGGCTTACTACTAGAGTTAAATATGGATTACAGCGATGCAGATGGCAAATCCAGCAAGGGGATGACCGTGGAAGACGTGATCGAAGAATGCAAGTTGTTCTACTTCGCAGGAATGGAGACTACAGCTGTACTGCTCACATGGACAGTGGTTGTACTAAGCATGCACCCGGAGTGGCAGGATCGTGCCAGGGAGGAGGTTCTGCAAGTCTTTGGGCAAAACAAACCAGATTTTAGTGGCGTTAGCCACCTAAAAATTGTGCGTATTAATTAGTTTGCCTATGACATAAGTTACACTTTTTCTAAGTTCTTTATTATGATTTGATTCAGTCGTAAGTATGTTCTTGTGCTTCGTGGCAGGTCACCATGGTGTTGAACGAAGTGCTGCGTCTGTACCCGCCGGTAGTGCTCCTGAACCGCCGAACGTACAAGAAGATAGAGCTCGGAAGCGTCACGTACCCTCCGGGCGTGATGCTCGCGCTGCCCGTCATGATCATCCACCGCGACCCCGGCCTCTGGGGGCACGACGCCGGCGAGTTCAACCCGGGGAGGTTCGCCGGGGGAGTGTCCAAGGCGTGCAGGGACCCCGGCGCCTTCTTCCCCTTCAGCTGGGGGCCGCGCACCTGCATCGGCCAGAACTTCGCGCTGCTGGAGGCCAAGGTGGCCATCAGCATGATCCTGCAGCGCTTCGCGTTCGTCCTCTCGCCGGCATACGTGCACGCGCCCTACACCGTCCTGACGCTGCAACCGCAGCACGGCGTTCCGGTTAGGCTGCATCGGCTCTGATCGATGATCAGAACCTTTTGTAAACCCATCATTCTGATGTCAAAGAAAGTACAACTGCTGATAGCCGCTGCGAGTCGATGCAGGTGACATGATAGTGTTATGATCATCTCGCAGATAGGTGGACGGGACGCTAATATATGCTTTATGGAACATATGGAAGGAGAGGAATGCAAGAATTTTTAATAATTTGTACCAACTTACCGATGAGGTTTTCTCTTGCATTATTCACGATGTTGCCTCCCACAAGATGGCATTTTGGCTTGGCCAGCTCTCAGTCTGACCTACAAGTTGCTCTTGAGGAAGGCAATCCGCAGAAAGAGCATTTTCATTGCTCTTTTCTTTAAAACCCCCCTTTTTCCCTCCCCTAGGAGCAGGTTGAGGGGTTTCCTATTCCCTACGCGTGTTTGCAGAGCTCTTTTGGTTTCCCTCTTTCTTAGTCCCGGACGGATTTTTTTTCAGTCTGTGATGTTCAGCGCTGTAATGGCTACCCCTTTCTTTAATGCATGACAGAGTTACTGCCGTTTATTTCAAAAGATAGTGTTATGATCATTGATCAAGGAATCTTTATTTCTTCTTATATAGAGTGTCTAGTTTCTTTCAAGGCAATACATTGTATCTAGTTGAATCCTAAGCCTACCAGAAAACGGCTGGCTACTGATAAAAACAACCCACCAGTTCGACCGAAATTACGGTATTATAGAGTAGCACCCAAATTTCCCTTGCACGGCTGCAATACTTATATTTTAATTTAAAGGAAAAAGGTCTACTCCTTTCAAGTAGGATAGTTTGTGTGCATATGTCAGGATCCAAATATACAAATTCGGACTCTCTATGTATTCTGTAGGGGTGAGTATTCAGTTTTTTCGGTTTAATCGGTTCTATTTTTTTGGTTTTAAAATAATTTGGCTTTTAAAAACTGGAAACCGAATTTCTCGGACAAAAATAAAAAACTGAACCGAATTAACCGAAATATTTCGGTTCGGTTAATTCGATTTTTCGGTTAACCGAAATATGAATAACACTAGGTAGATTAGATTTAGTCCTTTTCATATTTCAACACAGAGTATGGATAAACCCACACAATATTTATATGTCATTGCAATATAAGCATAATAGAATATATGAATATACTAAACATATGCATAAATATATTATAACATGAGAATTGTTTAGTGGCTTTAGAAAGAATATTATAAAAGTGATATTGTATATGGCCAATTCGGTTATTCAGTTATTTCGGTTTTTTAAAACGAAAAACTGAACCGAAAACCGAATTATATCAAAACAAAAACCGAACCAAAAACCAAATAAACCGAAATAATCGGTTAATTCGGTTCGATAATTCGATTTCGGTTTAAAAATGCCCACCCCTAGATTTCCGCACTAATCCAGGATCTCAATATAGATGGATACCACAATCATACACAGCGAAAATATAATAAAAGATTTCATCTATTAAATATAACCTGTTGCACGATTTTAAGATCGACCTTACACAAATACGCCACACAGAGCTTACACTAAGAAATGAATACACTGCAGTGGAAATAAATTATTCGTTGTAACTCCAAAGATCCAGCGGCCACCAGCAACGCCGCACCGCCAGTCGCCAGCTCCACGGGAGGCCTCCGCAAAGATATGCAGAGCTCGGGTCGCAGTTGAAGGAGCAGTGGATGAGTGGAAAGTAAAGGTGGGACCGGCCCCTGATCGTATCGCAACTCGCAGGACGTCAATGTGTGGAGTTATGTACAATGGTACATGTCAGCTGTCTATAAGACTATACCACGTATGATTTTAGGTGATGTGAAAGGGAGAGAAGGAGAGAGAAAGCTGTTGTCTACTATTTAACAGACAGTTTTATAGACAGCTTTCTATTTTGTGTACCATTGTATAAACAGTTTGTTAATTAGATGAGAGATCATTACATATAACTATATAGATGATCTATTGTATGAGTTATTTTTAGTGTTGTTTATAAATAATATAAAGATATATTACAGATAACTACTATCTATACCACTGTATATACCCTTATGTGTACAAAACAACTGGGTTGACATAGTACGCGTCTTGGCCACTCGTCTTCTGCTTCCGAGGTTTCTCGCAAGACACGCACTCTTTCTTGATGGGGACACACAGCATGGCTGATCCAACGATTTCACTTTTGGCCTCCTGCTACCTTTTTTTTCCAAATATATTACATTCGAACGAATTCATAAAATTAGCCCAGCTACCAATTATAAAAATAATATATGTCATCTATCACACTTATATACCACGACAGCATAACACATCCCGTTAGTTATGATAGGCCTAAGCTGCCATGCAATAGGAGTTTAGCAGCAGTTGTGGCAAGAGCCACCGAGCTTCCTTGCCTCGGTAGGAAGGTCAGGGATTCATTAAGTGATTTGTTAACGAAAGTAATTAGCTAAATTGATTAATTAAGTTATCACTTAATTAAATTGGCAATGCTTGCCACGGTACCGAAGTGCACCTCCTACGGTTGGAAAGGAAGCTATTTTTAAAATTTTATTTGAAAGGAAGCTGGATTTTAAAAAGTGTCAGGCTAGAAAAACGAATGCTTTGAAAAGTCCAAATGCCTCGTCCCAAGTAAAACGTTCTTCCACAGAGAAACATTTTTTTTTTCATAAAGTGAAACATAAAAATTTAGACTTTTCTCTCCAAAATTAATCAAATATCAAGCCACTATAGATCCACCCTCTCCCTGTATTATACATTCTCCAGACGGCTGAGAAATGTGTATCATTTACGAAAACATAATTACAAATACAAATTATTCACAGTGATTATGGTAAATATTTTGTCGACGATATTGTCAATCTTCGTGATAATAATGTCAGTTATTTTATTGCATTTACCTGTTCACAAGTTCTCTATTTTATAAACACCCTGTATTGGTACTTTTATGTCAATCTATCTATTATAATATTGAAGCATGAAAAAAGATCACCACGTTCATTCTTAAAAGGCTACAAATTTCCATATTAACCGGTGGAAAAAATAGAAAGGTCTGCACCGTCAGTTATGGTGGGTTCAAATTATAACAGACAAGATTATAAGAAAGAGTCTATGTCAACTACAATCCAAAAATAACTAAAATTTGGAATGAAAATAAATAAAATTACCAATTTGATTTCCATATTAATTCCTAAGTAAAATCTCCAAATAAATATAATTCAAAATAAAAAATTAACAAAAATTAGCATTTGGATTTGTATACGAATTCCAACAAAAAGAATAACTGGAGTTTGGAATAAAAAATAAAATAAAATCGGCAGTTTTGCTTCGATACGAATTACAAAGTAAAATCCCTAAATCAGTAGAAAAGAGAGAGATCTACACCATCGATTGTGGTGGGTCCATATTATAACAATATATATTAAAAGAAAAGGTATATCTTAAGTACAACCAAGAAATTAAAAATTAGCAAAAAAATTAAACAAAAAATTAAAAGAAAGAGTACATCTTAAGATTAAACTGCATGTTAGGTGAGTAATATTTGTTAATTTCTGTTAAGGTTGATCCCTTGCCTTTGATGATTAGGCCGGTTATTCCCGGTTTCCCACTCAAAGGATCCATCTTTGGGCCGGCTTCCATCTTTTCCAGAAAGGCCTGAGTATCAACCGCACATCGTGCGCTACAACAGCTTTTGTTTTGTGGCCCGACGAATAAACGCATTGTTAGGCCAACCAGGCAGCCATAGATTCTAATGATACAGTAGCCTCTGCAGAACTTTTCTCTAAGAACATATATAGTGGTGTAGTCGTGTAGACAATGGTTTTTTTTAATACAACTATGTGCCATATATATATATATATATATATAGGAGGGCCATTTTATACTCCTGGGAGTATGTACACCCTCATTTGCATGCATGCACTCAATTCTGTAACTCCCTCCCGTGAAGCAAGTTGCATGCAATCATTTCCGTAACTCCCTCCCGTGAAGCAACCTGCATGCGCTTTGGTTGTGGGAGTACATACTCTCGGTTGTACACTTCCATTTTCCTATATATATACACACACAGCACTAAAGATAACTCATACAATATACTGTTTATATAGTTGTTTGTAATAATCTCTTATATAACTAATAGACTGTTTATACAATGGTACACACAATATAAAGCTATCTACATGGCCGTTTGTTAAATAGCAGACAATATCTTTCTTTCTCCTCCACATCACCAAAAGTCCTACGCGATAGCCTGCATAGCTTGATCCCTCTGGATTTGGGAATTTGTGCTCAGTTTTACTACCTCTGTTTTTGCATAGATGTTATTCTAGGTTTTTGCACTTCGATCAAGACACATATACAAAAAAACTGCCTTACTACTCTTCATTATATCTTTAAATGATGTGTCTTATTTTAGTCTACAGTAATAAATTACATTAGAAATAGCAAAGGAGGGTATAGAAGAAAAAATGATAAGAATTAAGTCACATCTAAATTATAGAATAACATGTATTTAAGAACAAAATTTGAAAGAGGTGCTTCTATGCATCTTTTTTTTTAAGTTATACAAATATTAAAGCATCAATAAAGAATAGATAGTGATTACTTACTACTTTACTTGCTTTAAGATATATGCAACTTGTATTGAGAGCAGATGAATGGAAGCACCTGACAATTTAAAAACTAAAATGACATCAGAGTAGTTCACTGCATCTTACACGAATTCGGTGCCATTAATCCGCTGAGCCCAGCCAGGCTCGTATCCTATCCACTAAGGCCCTGAGAATTTTTTTTCCAAACTCCCGCATGACGTGAATCGTGTACATTAAAAATCCTATAAAATTCTTATGAAATTCTTGCATTTCAAATAGGCCCTTAGATATCCTATAAAATTCTTGCATTTCAAACAGGCCTTAAGATGGTCGAGACTTTCAACAGATTTAACATTCGAAGATGGATAGTTTAAGCAAAAAAAGAAGAAGAAGAAGGAAGATGGATGCCCGAGCCAGGTGACAAGTTCTTGTTCAATCGTCTCGAGACAAAGCATCTACAGCTGCTTGTAGCGGAGATGCTGTTCTTTTTTCATAAAATCATATCATCTACTATTGCTCATGAAAGGCCAAGCCCAATCACGGATACGACACATTGTTTTTTCTTTTTACGACAACTGTCATTGTAGCGTGCGCATTAGTCCGTGTTGTAGTGCTTGTAAGTACTTGAGAAAATGACCCGAGCTGACCCGAGATGAGGTATCAACGGCATGTGCTCAATACTTGAGAAAATGACCCGACATGTCAGCAAATCTTGTCTCTACATTATAAAATATACGAAAAACATCCCAAGAGTAGGGACACATGCATGTGGGCAATTTGAGCATAAAGCTGAGTAGGGATCTCCCAAGTCCCTACGGTAGAAAGTATGGTAAAGGGTACTGGACGGTTCAGATCAACATGAGTCACTGGGTTAATATGAATGTAGATGTTCATTGCAAATCCAACGACTTGGAAGACAATCCTACGTTTTCCAACCGTAGGAAGCTACATGTCAACATTTTGTCCACAATTTCATCTAGCTATTACCTGTGGTCAGCTTTCCAGCTCTTTAACATCACAAGGGCATGAGATGGACGCTGAAAGGGATAAAGCATCGGACAGTTCATCACGGGCAGCTCATGATCTTCGTACTAATCCACCTCTGCGTATATTCTTTGTTAGCTAAACGGGGCGCAACACACTGGTGAGTACCCATTGACCCAATGGGTATTCACCGTTCACTATCAATTTTTTAAGTTTGACGGATTACAAAAGAGCACATGCGTTCATGACTTTATCTCCTAGTGTTGTATAGATCGAGATGTAGTACTTGATAAGCCTTGACTTTTGTCCCTTTGAGCTTTGGAAAACCCCACAAACAGACAACGATTCTTTTTTCTTACAAAGGATGATAATGTTCCACCAACTGCTTTCGCACCGGGAACAAGATCCGGAGCAATGATCCTAAGAATTTGGTACAATCTAAATTAACTAAAATTCTATGTCTATACTAATTAAACACTCTAAAGAAACTCCTATGTTAACCAAAAAGATCGTGTCATCTATCTACCGGACCTAATTTATAACAGTATTATCTTCTCAGATGAGGATGATTCGTTGGTTTGGCAATATTCTAGTAATGGAGTGTATTCGGTTAAATCCCTTTATGCTATTATTAACTTTAGAGGAGTTGTTCCGGTTTTTATTCCGGCAATCTGGAAATTGGTTGTGCCTCCTAGGGTCCATTTCTTTCTCTGGCTGCTCTCTCATAATAAAATTTTGACTAAAGATAATTTGTTAAAGAGAGGGATTGATAAAGGTGTTTCTTGTTACTGTTGTAATGAAGATGAATCGGCTTTTCATATCATTTTTGATTGTGTTGTGGCTAAGAATGTTTGGAGTATTATCTCGGAGTTCTTTGATATTAATGTTGGTTTTAACTTTGAATCTATTGCGCGTTTCTGGTTGAGCAACTCTAAGCATGGTGCTCTTAATTCGATTTGAAAGCGGCAAACTATTTGGAGCATTTGGAAGACAAGAAATGATATGATTTTTCGTGATGCGTGGTTGGCTAAGTGTAAAAATCGTGTGGAGAAGGCTGCTGGTATTACTAAAGAGTTGGAGACCTTTGTTCTCAGGTGCGATGGAAAACACGATCAGCCGGTTCTGCAGAAACCTGGAGATTAGCATCTTGTCTCCGTTACCACTGGAAGTTAAAGCATTCTGACTGGAGGGTTGCTGGTCTGTTTTCGGTTGATCTGGAGTGTGGCTTCGCTAAGGTCTGGAGTCCCAGTGTTTTTCCCTTATCAGTTCCCTGCGCAAAAAGGAAGTTGAGGCTGAGTTTGTTAATCTGTTGGTTCTGTGAAGTGCCGGTTCAGGATGATGTCGCTGTTGCTGGTGTTTGGGCGTTTTGTTATTGTTAAGCCTCTGTGAGGATATAGATGATGATACTGTCTTTGTCAAGTTGTGGTCGTTAATCGTATCACAAGTTTCAAGATGGAATCGACATCGCTATGATGTCCTATTGATCTAAAAAATTTATAACAGTTTAGATTAAAAAAAAGAGCCCATGCCAAGTACAATCTAAATTAACTAAAATTTAGAATAACAAATTAAGGAAAATTAGCAATCCGATTATCATACAAGTTCGAAAGTAAATCCATAAATAGTTAAAATTCCTTATAACAATTAAAAAATAGCTAATTAAAACAAAAGAGTCTATATCAAGTACAAACCAAATTAACTAAAATTAGAAATAAAATAAAATTATTGATTTGATTTTCATACAAATTCCAAAGCAAATCCCCAAAATAAAACTTGACTAGTAATTAATAAAATTATAAATTTCATGCGAATTCCAGCCTAAAACTCAAAAAATCCACCCCAAGTACCATTAAAAAATATGCAAACTCAAAATAATAATTACTAACTTGATCCAAGATTATAGAGTGTATTTTGTCTTGGTACATGAACTAAGATGATATTGAAAATGACTAAACTATCCATAATTATAATCCATAAGCACTATATTCAATTCATGCATGTGGAGGATATAAAGTAAAGTTGGATATTTATTAGTAGTATAGAGGAATGACCACACTAATTTTGAATTAGGATATGAAACACAACCTATATTTATGGATATGACCATTCAAAAATGTGTCTTATACTTTTTTTGACCTAATGAGTCTCTGTCAAGTATAAGTCAAATTAACTAAAATTCAAAATAAGAAAATTAGTAATTTGACTTCCATTTGAATTAAAAAATAAACCTAAAAATAAAATTTTGAATAATAAAAAAATAAAAATAGAGTACATATTTTTATGTGAATTCTAGCCTAAATTGAATTAAGCACTTTAAGAAAGCTCCCACGTTAACTAGAAAGATCTGGTCATCTGTTTGTCGTGCATGAGTTATAATGGTTTAGATTAAAAAAGAGTCCATGTCAAGTACAACCTAATTTAACTAAAATTTATAATACCAAATTAAGGCAAATTAGCAATATGACTTCCATACGATTTTTAAAGTAAATCTATAAATAATTAAATTTGGAATAATAATTAAACAAAAATTAGCAAATTAAAACAAAGAGTCCATGTCAAACACAAGCCAAATTAACTAAAATTCAGGATAAAAATAAAATAAAATTATAAGTTTAATTTTCATACAAAGTCCAAAGCACACCCTAAAAATAAAATTCTAAATAGTAATAACCGAAATATAACTTTTCATATGAATTCCGGCCTAAAACTCAAAAAATCCACCCCAAGTACTATTAAAAAATATGCAACCTTAGAAAATGATTACTCACTCCGCTTAAGTTTATATAGTGTATTTTCTCTTGGCATATAGCCCAAGATGATATTGAAAATGACTAGACTATCTCTAATAATGATCCATAAGCTCTATATTCAATTCTTGCATGTAGAGAACATAAAGTAAAGTTGGATATTTATTAGTGGTATAGAGGGAAAATCACACTAATTTGTATTAGGATATGAAATACAATGTATATTAATGGATAAGACCATTGAAAAATATGTCCTAAACTTTTTTGACGTAGTGAGTTTCTGTCAAGTACAAGCCAATTTAATTTCCATTTGAATTCAAAAGTAAAACTAAAATTAAAATTCTAAATAATAAAAAATAAAAATGGAATGTGGTTTTTTATATGAATTCCAGTCTAAACTGAAAAAATCATCCAAAGTATGATCCAAAAGTATACAAATTAACAGGATGATTAGAAATTTGAGTTGTATGCGAATTAGGACGCTAAGCTCCAAAAGTATTAAAATTCATAATATAATCTATTACCTATACTAATTATAAACTGCAAAAAAAAATCATATTAATAAAGAAAAGGAAAAGATTTGATGTCCATCTAACAGACCTAGATTATAGATGCTATTAAGTGCAATCCAAATTAACGCACCTAAGTGATTTTACCTAAGAAGCTTGCCCGTGCATCTGCACAGGTTACTAACCAGTGTTTCCTAATTCCTGTAAGACGTGGACCGTGTACTCTAAAAATCCTATAAAATTCTTATGAAATTATTGAGTTTCAAACAGGACTTAAGATGCTCAGCACTTTCAACAGATTTAACATTCTGAGGTGGATAGTTTAAGGAGAAAGAAAGAAAAGGGAAGATGGATGCTCGAGCCAAGTGACAAGTTTCTTGTTAAATCGTCTCTAAACAAAGCATCTACAGTTTCTTGTAAGCGGGGATGCTGTTCTTTTTTCATGAGACCATACATCTACTGGTACTCTTGGAAGGCAAAATATCTGGTGCAATCAAGGTTCCGGTGCAACCACCGTACAACTCAACTAAAAAAAGTTTAAAAAAATTTTGAAAAAAATTATGGATGTACATCTCAACTTACCCCATCTACATATAAAATTTCATGATCAAATTCGTCATATGCTAGAAGTTACAAAAAAGACAAATTTGGGGTGCATTTGAACTAGGCAACATATCCGGTGCAACCCCCTCCGTGAAACCACCGTACAACTGAACTAAAAAAAGTTTCAAAAAATTCTGAAAAAAATCATGGATGTACATCTCAACTTACCCCACCTACATATAAAATTTCATGATCAAATTCATCCTATACTAGTGGTTACAAAAAACAAGCAGCAAATGAATAGTGATGAACAGTAAAAATCACTGTTCATGCGAAATTTGTCTTTTTTGTAACTGCTAGTATAAGATGAATTTGATCATGAAATTTTATATGTAGGTGGGGTAAGTTGAGATGTACATCCATGATTTTTTTCAGAATTTTTTGAAATTTTTTTTAGTTCAGTTGCACGGTGGTTTCACCGGGAGGGGTGATTGCACAGGATATTTTTCCTTTGAACTATTCAAGTTTGTCAGAAATTTGTCTTTTTTATTACTCTTAACATAGGACGAATTTGATCATGAAATTTTATATGTAGATGGGGTAAGTTGATATGTACATCCATGATTTTTTTCGGAATTTTTTGAAACTTTTTTTAGTTGGATTGCACGGTGGTTGCACCAGAACCTTGATTGCACCGGATATTTTGCCCTCTTGGAACGCCAAGCCGGTTACGACTGTTCTTTCTTTTTTACGACAACTGTCACTGTAGCGTGCGCATTAGTCCGCGTTGTAGTGCTTGTAAATTCTGATGAGGTGTCAACGGCATGTGCTCAATACTTGAGAAAATGACCCGAGATGTAAGCAAATATTGTCTCTACATTATAAAATATATGAAAAAACATCCCAAGATCGAATAGGGACACATGCATGTGGGCAATTTGAGATAAAAGTTGAGTAGGGACCTCCCATTCTCCCAAGTCCCTATGGTGTAGAAAGTATGGGAAAGGGTACTGGATGGTTCATATCAACATGAGTCACTGACCGGGTTAATACGAATGTAGATGTTCATTGCCAATCCAGCGACTTGGGAGACAATCCTACGTTTTCCAACGTAAGAAGCTACCTGTAAACATTTTGTCCACAAGTAACTGTTAACTGAGGTCAGCTTTGCGCCCTCTCTTCAACATCACAAGCTGCTAAGGGGGCATGAGATGGACGCTGAAAGGAGTTAAAGCATCAGACTCTTCCGTCCACAGAAAAAAAAATATAGGACTCGTGTCGACATTTAGGCCTCGTTTAGATTTGCCTGCATTCTAAGAGAAATGTAAACGGTTCCGGATTCTTGGTAAACGCTTCGTAGAATCGAATCCGGAGGAACGGGTTGCTAGCCGATTCAACCACGGCGTGTAAAAATCAGAAACGATTCGCTTTGAAACGTTCCGAGTCTTATTCCGTTTGGTTGGATTTATTTCAGATTCTAGGAGAAACAGTCCAGTTCCAAGTTGCCAAACGGGGCCTTAATTAATCACGATCAGCTCATGATCTTCGTACCAATCTATTTAGGCGGAACCCGCAGCCTAGCAAGTATTTTATACCCCCTCTCAAATAAGTCTAATAAAACAATCCAATACCAACCTAGCAGTCTCTCAATTCTCTTATCCTTTGTATTGTTGCATGCTTACATTATATGTGACTGTTAAACAAATGTTTACAAATTTTGAACATGGTTAGCTTGTTAGGCTTTCGATGTCTTAATCTTAGCCCCCTTCCCTCTAATTTTCTGGATACGTCTATTCTATTATCCACCTTGTATATATATTATTTCTTAGCTAAACGGGCCCAACACGCTAGGCACCCATTGACCTCAATGCATATTCTTCACTGATCGCTATCGATTTTTAAGTTTTGACAGATTACAAAAGAGCACATGGGTTCAAGGACTTCATGTTGTAGTGTTGTAGATCCACATATACGCGATAAGCCTTGACTTTCGCCCCTTTGGAGCTTTGGAAAACCCCACAAACAGATAATGTTCTTTTTTTTTCTTTCAAAGGATGATAATGTTCCATGTCCATCGGAGGATCAGAAGAATAATGAAATTGTTTTGCATGTAACTAGTGAAATTGTTTTGCAGTAACGAGTGCTTTTTTTTTCAAAAAAAAGAAACTAAACTGAACAAACCTAGATAGATTAGGATAAACCATGTCGAATTTCTCAGCCTTTCATATTCAGGTATTGCGTCGGACCATGACACCATGTCGCATTGAACCAGAGCACAACGGCACGTGTTAAAACTTCTACCAATACGTGCTTTCCAAAATGTCGTCCCATGCAGAGATCAGCACCTTGCACCTGATCCAAGACCAAGAAAACTCGGTGGGAATAAAAACTGGCCCCCACATGCTCCGGTGCTCCCCCTTCGGTCAAGAGCATAACGCCAAGAAAAGCAACAGGCGATGTTGTCGTGCGCCTAAGGGCATGTGCAATATATGTACACATCAACTATCAGTAGGGCTATGTCATATAAAATTTTAGATGATGTGAAGAACAAAGAAAGCTATTGTCTACTATTTAATAGACGGTTTTATAGTCGTCTTTCTATTTTATATACCATTGTATAGACAGTTTGTTAATTGAATGAGAATCCATTATAAATAATTATATAAACGATTTATTGTATGAGTTATTTTTTATGCTATCTATAGATTAATATGAGGATATCCTATACCACTGTAACGGAAAGCTGCAACAGAAAGGCAAAGGTGCACGATAAGATTGGTAGGACCGATATTTGTTCGGGCATGTCGCGCACGTGTAGTTTCCAGTGGTTATCGTTGTGGGTGTACGTGGCCTCACCGCCCACCTCTTTTGTCACGTATACACTAATCAAGGCAACCCCTCGAGAGCAACCGTTGAATTCAGGCCTCTAGACGTCCATCCCTGTCGAATCTGGCTCGGTCTATAGACCGAGCCCAAGGACCGGCTTGCCTTGCTCCACCTGACAAGGAGCATGAGTGTAACAATGTGGGCAACTGGGCATCAGGATCAGGGTAAAGGATTGAGTTATCTTGTTACTGTAGCACTTTGGAGGGGTATTTTGGTGAGGAATTAGAACACTTTTAACGAGCACCGTATATAGAAGTCTCCCTTACATATTTCTTATCTCTCAGGCTTCAGATAAGCACACTTTGGGACCCATCAAAGCTCCCTCGCTTCTCCTGTTTAGCCCTGTAACTACAACAGTTAGGCAAGCATTTTCTTTACTTTCTCGTTTGCAACGAGAGCTCTTACAAGACGTGCTTTTCAGTCCATTACTTAACCACCCCACCGTTAAGGTTTCAAATTTCGTTTTCGGTTCATATCATGGTGGTGGATGAAATCCGAAATTTTAGCAAAATCTCAGAATTTTTGGATGAAACCCGGTCAAAATTCAAAAAGAAAAATTTAAATCCGGCAACTTTTGAACCGGAATTTTGGCTGAAAATTTTGAAATCTCGATGATTTTGAAATGGCCGAAAAATAGTTCAAACGACCTTAGAAAATTTTGAAACTTTTTGTGAATGGTCCTCACAAAGTAATAATATTCTCATAAAATTTTCAGATGATGATCAAGCTTAAAGAATTTTAAAAAATTTATACATTGGTACTATTACGATAAAAGGCTGAGACAATGCTTCCATAGATTTGTTTGAGCAACCAAAATAAGTAAAAAAAATTCTAAAAATTTTATAGAATGGTTCTCAGGCAATTCTTAAGATGTCCTAAAAATTTTGGATCATGATCACACTCAAGCGTATTTATATAATTATGACACAGTTACTATCTTATTTATTGTGGTTCTATTTTTCTTTTTGTAAACATAACAAATGAAGTTCAATTATTTTGGAAATTTTTTTTGTATGATCGTAGACTTGTAACGATGGTATGTTCAAGCTTGTACATTTTTTTAAAAAATACGACAGTGGTTCTGTGGTTTTTATAAAACATCTAAAAATTAGGTTTTTGAAAAAAAATTCATAGAAGATGACATTCTTAAGAGGAATTGTCACAAATCCTATCAAAATAACTGAGATCTTGCCTGAAATGGCTAAAATTTCTGCCAAAATAGCCAAAATTTTACTAATTTTGAACCGACCATCAAATTGCCTCATGATGCTAGAAAAAATTGGGGAAAAATATGAAAAATCATACAAGCATTTATCTATATTTACTATCTGTTTGAATGCAACATACTAAATATTTTGACATATAGGACCATAAAGTTATCAATTTTGGCACCATTTTGACTGATATTCAGATTATAAGAGTTACAACCATCAACAATCAATATATAATGTCATCAAAAATTATAGAAATGAAATAAAATTGAGACATATGACAATTCACCACATATATGAGCATACAAGAGCATATACACCACATGTATGACCATGTAGGAGCATATTAACCATATATATGAGTATATGACCATGCAAGGGTGGTTAATAAATGAGAGAACTATTTGTGGAAGCTTGGATGACGCTAGAATGCATCGCTCAGCGCGAACCACTTGCAAGGGGTATAATTAAAGAATGAGTATGAACTATGAACATGTATTGCAAGAAGATATAAAAATATAATTAAAAGGAGTATGAATATGTTTTGCACGAAGAGGCATAATTAAAGGAGTACGAACATGAGAAGCAAGGACAACTATACGTTGACATACCTATGAGTAGTAGTACGTGTATGGTGAAAACTGCACCTCTGCGTTATCGATAATTAGCTCGCCACACTTCCTCTAATGTTGTTGCTTGTACTCTTCCTAGCTCATATCCCTCGGTAGTCTGCGGACTTCCAGTATGTCCAGTATTCATAATGCGCCATCCAGTCCATCAGATTCTCTGACTGGTGCAATTACCTAACAGGCATGTGTCATGCGTGCGGATTAGTATAGGGATCAGTGTAGTCGAAGTCGAACAACGATGACATGCTCGATCCTTCATGACTCTGTCAGTGGTTGTACCCACCTTAATCCCCTCTATATGGCATTAAGCCGTACCCTAACATGGGGTACCCAGGGTGCCACTTGGGATGCCTCAATGGCTTGAAGACTGATTGCTAGACCATGAGCCCATGTCATCCTGGGGCTATCCTGCTTGCCACCCACCCGCACCACTCGTCCTGCCTTTTCCCATACTACGGTTTGTCTCCGTGAGCCCTTCCTCGGGGCACTTTCCCCTGTTGCGCTCCTCCCAATGATGGTGGTTGTGTACGGGGTCGGAGGGAGTAGCGGGAATCATCTCCTCTAGAGTCTATTGTTGAGCTGCTTTTGGCGAACACCTTCTCAAGGGGTGTCTCCATGTCGTTATCGTTGCCCACATCCAGCTCATCATTGCTTTGGGCCTTTCCTTTTCCATTGGCACACTGGCTAACCGACAACTTTGCCAACCCACCTAAAGCACCCTATAGCATTTCGTCGTCCTCATCAGTACCACCTTCCTCTTCCCTGTGTAGGTGTAGCTGAGTGAGAACTTGGCCCAATCTAGTAGACTCTTTCCACCTACGGCCTGTTTGAAATAATATTAACATCGTAGTGAGATTTTGACATACATGCTAACCAAGTAGAATAAAATATAATTCCACATTATCTGTGGCCTTGTTCAGCTCTTGCGATTGGATGTTGTTAACCACGAATCTTGTCAGGAGGGACGGGTTGTACCCACTGTCCTCGTCAAGTAGAGGCTCCCCAGACTTGGACAAATCGAACCAGTCTGTAATCGGGTTGCTACCCGAATGCATGGCATCCTTAATGAGGCGATCCAATGGGTCGTTGTTCTGGGATGGCAAGTGGATTCGTATTCCCTAAGCGAAGTCGAAGATTGTAGTGGACGAACACCAGTTGCTAAAGCTTCGCATAACTTAATCAGTTCCTTAGTTACGTGTGCACTAAGGCAAATATGCTCCAATTATGCTTGCAACTGTTGGACGATGCACACTGTGACACCAATCTCAAGGCGTACTTCTGCAACACCAGCGTCTCATTTCTGAACACCATCCACCATTGTGCTGAAGACAACGCCAACAAAAGTACGTCCATCAGTGCACAACAACAATACAGTAGTAGTTGTCCACATCAACATTATATTATGTGAAATTAGTAAAGTACCTATCGTCATATGAAGATCTGTGGCACTGCTCTGCGCAAGATGGGTGGCGAACCATCCCCTCCTAGATGGTAAACATTAGCTTCCCATAAGGCCAGCACCGTGCTTCCGTCATCATCAGCTAAAATGCTTAGAGCAGTGGAGAGAGCTCCCATGAACGCCAGAATACTGCATATATTGTACTGGAACTGAGACTGTGGGTTGAGCATGAAGGCTGCAATGCACAAAATATTGTATATTAGCACAACATAAACATACCCCATGTTATACGAAAAATATTAATTTCATGAACCTGCTTGAACGAAGGTGTTATCCCTTATTTTGGCAAAACTCTTTTCCAGGGCATTTAGGAATATCCTGTACTACTCTCGGTACTCACTGAAGCACGACTATAGATAATTCGTGAGTACTCAACTCATAACAACTGGTAGGCTTTATTGAAGTTAGTTGTGTTGTTAGTAACCACTTGCACTACGTGCTAAGCTAAGCCTCAATTTCCTCAGCCACAACTTTCTTTATCTTGCATAGTAGGTACTTGTGCTCCTGGATCTTGCCTGTGGAATGTAGATGCCATCTTGAGTGCACGTGTCCACAGCGGGCGTAAGAGGTTAGTACAATCATAACAAGAATTGTAACTTAAAAACCTACGATCATTTCATACCTGTGAAGTACAGACACTCAATCTTTTTCCTTGGAATTGCATTAGCGTAGAAGCACTTAGACCATGCCCTCCTTAGCTTCTGCCTCGCCCCTGTCTAAATGTAGTATCAACACAGGGTTGCTACGTGGCAACACTCATGACTTTTCCATGTCGATTTGGACATGCCAAATATTTTGTTTATAGTGGATTGGACTGAAAGCCTCGCTGCACCACTCCTAGACCCCAATCCTAGTGTCAAACCTTTTCTCCTGAGGTAAGCCTCTTCTTTGGAGGCACTTAGGGCCATCTTTACCTGCTCCTCCTCATTACGATAGTTGACAGCCCATTGACGCTAGTCATTGCAAGCCTCCTCCTTAGAAGGCGCTCCACCTCCTTCTCCTTCTCCTGACCTCCATGGAGGTCCGTGAGAATGGACTGCCTAACCACTTTAGGCATGCCAGGGCAGGCCTTCACCTCGCCAAAAGCGGCTAGACAGATGTTTCTTCAAAAGGTCACGCCTCCACCCTTCATAACATGTGGACAATAGTTGCACTTTGACTCTTGGCCGAAGTGCTCCCCATGCTCCCATACTTTACCCACATGATCCGCCATCACTAGAACCTGTAACGGAAGACAAAAGATGGTACCATGTTATAAACTACTATTCAATGGGAAAAATACATACTTGATGCATACATACAAAATAATTACTGCAATCATACATGATACATGTCACATGGTTGAGGTGCATACTTGAACCATTCATGCATACTTGAATTAATGCAACATATAACAATTACTTGAATCACATGCATAGTTAGAAGGTTGAGCTACCAGCCTATCGCCTTGTTTGTCACATGGTTTATCATGAGCTAAGCAATGGTAACCAAAGTAGTGGCCTAGCTCCCTCATCATCCAATTAGGAGCACATGCTCAAAGCCAAAAAGAATATTTGCTTACTTTAGACTCCATTGGACATTGATGAACTATGATGTCTCAAAGTAATAATGTTTGACCCAACTTCTAAACTCATATTTCGGCCAAAGTAATAATGTATGCTTACACTAGACTCATAGGGTTAGGACTATCACCCAACTCAGGCAAATCAACCACTCAACTAAATCCAGCCAAACCCAGCTAAATCCAGTACTTAAAAGCACATATATGCCACATATAACTAAAATCTCGGTGAGAAATGATGAAATTTCAGAGAAAATAACTGAGATTTCGCTAACCCTACCTGGTGCAGAAGCAACGATATTTCGTTACCTCACCCGAGATTTTGTCCAGAACGACCAAGATATCGGTTTTCCCAATCGAGATTAGCTGATTATTCACCGGATGTGGTTGGATTAGCATCAAAGATGATTGGATTTGAGCCAGAGATGAGGGAGGAATGGAGAACTGTGGGTTCAGCAAAGTGATAGAGAGTGTTAGCTGTGAGTTGTGGCCTTGTGAGCTCAAGTGAGAGAGGAAGTGACCGAGTGAGCTATAATTGAGCTGGGGCTGAGAATGTCATTAATAATCTAAGCTTATGACCAGTCTTGAATGCTAGCTCAGTTTTTACAACACGTTGGTGTTAAAAGTATCAGGTCTTGGGTTAGAGCCCAGGTTAACAAAACCATGTAAACCGCCGATTTTCATAGTTTTCGACCGCATCTGCTCAGCTTCAAAAACATAAACCGAAAGCTGTTTCTCGTTGGAATTCAAATTAAAGTTAAAAAAAATTAAAAATTTGGGAAAATTTATCCAAAAATTCTCTAAAATTAGTATTAATTGTTTTATGACCTCTGGTGTGAATATTTTTTTAAAAAATAAAGTTTAGAGATATTTTTGAGTAATTCAAAATGTAGAAATTAGAAAATCCAAAAAAATAAATTAGAAGTATTTTTAGTAGGAATATTTGTTCCAGTGTGTTAAGTAGCAATATTTACTTCAACATATTTTAGTAACAATATTTTTTCAATTATATCTAGTAGAAATATTTGTTCAAGTATGTCAAGTAGCAATATTTATTCAAGTACGTCAAGTAGCAATATTTACTTACACACTTTTTAGTAACAAAATTTGTTCAATTATATTTAGTAGCAATATTTGTTCAAGTATGCCAAGTAGCAATATTTGTTCAATTATGTCAAGTAGCAATACTTGTTGAAGTATATTTAGTAGCAATATTTGTTGAAATATATTTAGTAACAATATTTGTTCAATTATATTTAGTAATAATATTTGTTGAAGTATATTTTGTAGCAATGGACGACATCCAAAAGTGGTACAATTTATTCAAGTAGTGATATTTGTATGCACAGAAATTATCTTGTTATGGTATATTTTAATATGTTAATATTATCCAATATTGAAAAGATTACTTCTCGTTGTAGCAATATTTTGTTGTACAACGTGCAATTTGACATAAGCAATTTCTTGCAAATTATTTACATAAGCAATTTCTGTAAGGTATTGAAATGTAAATTGTATTGATATGTGAATGGTATTGATATATGGTTATGTAAATACCTATTTTTGCACTTGTGTGCAAGGTTTCAAATTTCGGTATCGGATCATATCTCGAACGTGATCAAAATCCGAAATCTTGGTGAGATATCAGAATTTCAGACGAAATCCAAAAAGCAAATTTCAAATCTGGCTTTCAAATCCTAATTTACAAAATTCAATTGTTTAAAATATAGCAAAAGTCATGTCAAAAATTTTCCATATTTAGGAGAGGTCATACTAGATTTTTTTTGTGTTTTTACATACCTTCTTTATATATTTATTACATTTTTACTCAGTTTTAGCCTTCCCTATATTTTTACAAAATTAACAGCATTTTTTTCCAATTTTTTTGGATTTTCCCCCACATTTTTCCAACCCGGCTCAGTTTTCGCGGTTTTCTCTAAAAGCTGCACAAAAACCAAGCGGTTTTTCGTCAAAAACTGTGGTTTTCGCGTGTAGATTTGACCAGAATTCAAACTTTTTTGAATTTGCAAACCATTCAGTTTTTTGCTATTTTCAAGCGGTTTCTCGCGAAAACCGCTACCGTCGGGCTAGTGGTTTTCGGCTCCAAAATGAAATTGTGAACCCTATTCGAGCCCCATGTGCCTACCTTGATGTCCCAAAAATCAGGTCCAAATACAATGCAATCCAGTTAATTTTGTGCTAATCTTGGTTCTAAAAACTGATAACCGAAATTTTAGCAGAGTTTTCGTCAAAATTTCTGAAAATAATATAGCAATTTGATTTTTTTTAAATATTTTTTTTATTTGGCGAGGATTTTAAATCTCATCTCCGACCGAATTTTTTAAGATTTTGCCATTGCCAGGATTTTGAACCATGCCTACAGTACCTCCGTTCGGCGTGCGATCTGTACCATGAAAAGACCAGTACCAAAATGTTGTTTTCCAATAAGAACCCGTTTTCCATTTGCAGACTCCAAAAAAATTGATGACCGATTCCGTTGTTGTTAAACATGGGAAATAATTTTCCCTCACCAGATAGTACAGTTCTTTTCAGAGAACAGCTTAGAAATAGCTAAGAGAGTAGCACGATTGCGTATCACTTGCTACAAACCCAGACTTATCTAGTTGTAGAGGTAGGCGTCGTGCGAAACCAGGCTAGTACGGCACAGGACCGTCTGGCCATGTGTCTAAACTATGTTGTACTGTCACAATCCGATCGGCCACCATGCCATGCCAATTCGACCAGGCTCGCCTTTGGCAAGCTCAGGTATGGTCTATTTGTGATTCGTGTCGATTTTATGTCGTGCTGATTTAGACATGGACCATTTGGACTATTGTGACAAGAGGAAAGGAAACAGAGATGCACGGAGTCTTCAATGCCTCTCCCTCCTCCTCCGGCCACCTCTGCCACCGCCCACTCTAGCCTCCTCCAAATCCTCCCTCCCCTCCCGATGCACAGGCGGCGTGGCGACACGGGCACACGTGAGTGCGGCAGGGTGTGCCACAAACCCTGTTGCATGCCACACGGGCCATACTGTGCCGCTACAGCGTGCCATGTCGTGCTACTTCGTGTCCGGTTGGCAAGTTTGGCACAATCCATTCCAATACAGGCTAGACCTTAGGCTAACTTGTGCCGTCATGACATATGTCAGCCTGAAAAAACTCAGTCCAATACCCGCCTCTACTGGATTAGTGGGTGACGAGCGAGCATAAAGGATCCATGCAGGCCACCTATGCCAGGCCGCATCGTGGCGTGCTCCGTTTATGTGTTTTTCCTCGTCGGACCGCCGATTTTGTCCAATTTTCGTCGCACTGCCATTTCAAATGAAAAGACCACCAGCCGTGGACTGTAGAACAATCGCGGAAACTGGTAGGGAACGGAGCGCTCGCGCTTGTATATATAACTGTGGAATGGTGGGCGGCTACCACTCGTACACCCACTTGATCAATTCTAGACAACATCCCGTTCCCCTTCGGCTGCGCACTACTGCTCTCCCATCCCCAAAACAACGCCGTAAGCCTTGCCTTGAGCATGGTGGCGACTAGCGGGATAGGATCACTCGGTGGGGAGGCTCGGGCTCCTTCCCGATGGGAGCATCCGCAGCTGCTGCAGTACGCGCTCGCGGGCGCGGTCCTCGCGTGGTGCGCTGTGCGGGCCCTGGAGTGGGCCTGGTGGAGGCCGAGGCGCCTGGGCCGCGCGCTGCGGTCGCAGGGCCTCCGCGGCACGGCGTACCACCCCGTGGCCGGCGACTCGCCGTTGAACGAGCGGCTTAACAGGGAGGTCAGGTCGCGGGCCATGCCGCTGCGCTGCCACGACGTCGTGCCGCGGGCCATGCCGCTGTTACATCAGGCCATGAAGGAGCACGGTACATCTATGTTTCGCTCCAACCTCGCCCCCCCCTCTCCCTCGGCCTTGGCTAGAATCAGAGTATTATTCTTGATTTTTCAGTGTTATTGAGCTACTTTTCCTGTTCTTTGAAAATGAACCTTGTTCTCATCTGGATAGCAATGGATCTCTAGAACAACCGGAATTACAGACTCCCAGAAAATATCTAAAGACATGAGCTTTTAAGTATTAGCAGGAAACTTCCATGTAGCATCCAGCGCTTCTTTCCTATTGGCTGTGTACACAGTAGTATCCACTGTCGCTAACTACATTTCCTACATTAATGTGATGCTGACCGGATTTTTCCTTTAGACGGAACACAATAATTCCATTAACTACTAGTGCACAGCTAAATCGCTGGCACTGCACGAACTACAAATTCAGGGAAATCCTCACCGCTTATATCTTAGGCTTTGTTTGGCAGAACTCTAGATCTTAGCTCCATCTCAGATCTGGAGTTTGTAAGTTAAAATAAAGTAAATTAAGTTTATATTTTAGTCTAAAATGTAAACAAGATAATCCACCTAAATATTCTTAATGTACCCACAGCTCTAGCTCTATAAATTTTTGGAGCTAGAAATATCCTACCCCACCAACTCCATGATTTTTGGTGAAGTTGGAGCTATGCCAAACACTCTCTTTATGGTTGTGTGGGTGGTTTCTTGGAATAATTAATGATTTATGACATTTAATTTTGTAACATTCATGGTGCCCGGTTCATGCACTCTAAGGTCTGTCTAACGTAGTATTCTGACGTAAATTTTGTAGGAAACTCTCACATGTTTTAAAAAAATTTAAGTTAGAATACTACGTAAATTTTGTAGAAAACCCTCACATGTTTAAAAATCAACGTAAATTTTCGAAAACCACCGCTTATTATCAGTGGCGGTTCAAACCGTCACTGATGTGTATTTTTCAAGTAGTGACATCTAGTAAGTGGATATTTCCTTTTAAAAAAATGGCTAGAGTATTAGTATTTATAAAAGAAAGAGAAATAACAACTGAACTACAAACATACACCCCATGAACACACGTTTGCACATAGCTCCGCGAGAGCTCGGGTCGAGCGGCGCTCAAAACCGGACCTGGTTCTCGCGCCTCCTGCGCTCGAGGCAACCGTACCAAGGCCGGCCCTCGTAAGTGGACATTTCTTATCCCCCAAAATTCATACAAAATCCCCACGTTACAAATGCTGCCTAAGTTAAGAACAGACGGATTTTTGACATCTTTTATTTTTCACGGTATTCTGTATACAACTTGGGCCACTATTACTGTACCGCAATATATATATAGAAGTTTGAAAAATGAAAATTCTGTTATATGAATCTCATCGCAAATTCACAGCTGCATGCTCCCATAGAAAACAGAAACGTGTATCAGCGATACCCTATTTCCATTACTGCTAACAAGCATCACCGTGATTGTGAAAATCGGTTGGCAGGTAAAATGTCGTTCACCTGGTTTGGGCCAGTTCCTAGGGTGACCATCACCAAGCCCGAGCTGGTGCGAGAAGTTCTGTCCAACAAGTTCGGCCACTTTGAGAAGGTTAACTTGGGCCGTCTTCAGAGGTTGCTGCACAACGGTGTGGGTAGCCACAATGGCGAAAAGTGGGCCAAGCACAGGAGGATCATCAACCCTGCCTTCCATCTGGAGAAGCTTAAGGTTGATATCTCTGGCATGAAGATGGCAATGGTTATCTGAGTGATCGACTCGACCCCTAGTTCAGGCCGTAACAAAATTTGTCTTCAATTTTCAGCGCATGTTGCCGGCTTTCGCCGCCTGTTGCACGGAGTTGGTGAACAGATGGGAGGGTTTAGCTACAGGCGATGAGCCATGCGAGGTAGATGTTTGGCCTGAGATGCAGAACCTGACAGGGGATGTCATCTCCCGTGCCGCGTTCGGCAGCAGCTACCTAGAAGGCAAGAGGATTTTCCAGCTTCAGGGGGAGCAGCTTGAGCTCGTTGTGCTGGCCATGAATAAGCTACATATCCCTGGTTACTTGTGAGCTATTCCCTACTCCCCTTTTGCTCATCAAGGCGCTCTCTCTTTTTGCTACTACAGTACTGATGCAGTCTGTGCAGGCTCTTGCCTACCAGAGCCAACCGAAGGATGAACCAGATTGCGGAAGAGATCAAAGGGTTGCTAAAAGGCATCATCGCAAGAAGAGAGAACGCCTTGAAAGCCGGCGAAGCTACCAGCGACGATCTTCTCGGCCTGCTGCTGGAGTCGAACATGGAACTCTGCAGGGGAAACGGCAAGTCGAACACCGGCATCACAACCGACGACGTGATCGGAGAGTGCAAGCTGTTCTACTTCGCCGGCATGGAGACCACCTCGGTGCTGCTCACGTGGACGATGGTCGTGCTCTGCATGCACCCGAAGTGGCAGGACCTCGCGAGGGAGGAGGTCCTGCACGTCTTCGGTACCAGCACGCCGGATTACGACGGCTTGGGTCGCCTACGAATCGTAAGTTGTTTAGGTTTTACGGGTAGATTCTCAACGAGAGATTAAAGATCCAAAGAAATATCTAACGTATCTAATGTCGCATCCTGAAGGTGACCATGGTGCTGTACGAGGTTCTGCGGCTGTACCCGCCACTGACGGCGCTCCAGCGCAAGACGTACAAGCCGATGGAGCTAGGCGGAGTCAAGTACCCGGCGGGCGTGGTGCTCATACTGCCGCTGCTGTGCATCCACCACGACAAGGACATCTGGGGGCCGGACGCCGACGAATTCAGGCCGGAGAGGTTCGCGGAGGGGATCTCCAAAGCGTCCCGGGAGGCGCCGGCGTTCTTCCCGTTCGGATGGGGCCCGCGGATCTGCATCGGCCAGAACTTCGCACTGCTCGAGGCCAAGATGGGGCTCACCATGATCCTGCAGCGCTTCTCCTTCGAGCTCTCGCCAGCCTACACACACGCGCCGTTCCCGGTCGGCTTGCTGCAGCCGGAGCACGGCGCGCAGATGAAGCTCAGGAGGCTTCAGTGAGCTGCCAATTATACTTCGACGGGTTGATCTGCATGTACAGAATAATTGGCGGATTCTAAGAACTATCCTTACACGGCGTCGTGGTTGTGAATTGCCCTGCTATGGCGTACGGTTGCGAATTAATTACTCTACACATTTAGATGTGCTCATCTGAACGTGTAGAGTATTTAGTGCCTTTGTTTGGATGTGTACAAAAACTACGTATGTTGTGTATAGGCATGAAGTTAAGCATGATGTACTAGACTAGAACATGATGACTAACGTAGTTATGCGAACGAGCGCTGGAGCGCCAGCTGCTTAACTCGCCGAGCTCTTGCATCTGGCGGGGAGCTGAGGGTCTATTTGGTTGTCATATTATCTGTACAGTATGAGTGGATGTAATACATATATCTTTCATCCACATGTTTGGTTATTCGTATACCTAATCCGTCTTGGCCCAGTGGATGCAAATTGTACCCTTTGTGCAGGCGCAGTGGAAACGCCGATTTTGGCCTTTTCTTCGATACAGGCCCGCGTGATGCAATGCTGATGGCCCACACGATGCAATGTTGCACCCCCTCTGGCTCACTCACGCTAGCTTCTCACCTCATTTGCTTTGTGCTAGGGTTACCTCTCTCCCCTTTCTGGATATCTCCGCACTCCTCTCTCCGGTGAGCACGGTAAGACTTACGCTTGTGCTCCATTTTGGGTTTTCTTCTACCTCTTCTCCCCCCCCCCCTTTCGGGTTATTGCCCCTCTGCCCTCATTTAGATTCAATTTTGGTTTGGTTTATGGTCATGTATGCCTAGATCTACTCCATTTATGGCTTATTCTTCCCGTTCTCCCTCGATCTTTGGTCCTTTCCTAGATTTGCTCTATTTGGAATTAAGATTAATGTAAGGGCTGATCTAAGCATGAGTGGTCATACTTCTGTGGTTTGGAAATTTGATCCATTCAACATACTGGGTAGATCAGAACTAGATCTATTCAACATACTTTGGTTTGGGTAGATCTGGGCATGAGTAGTCATACTATAGTTTGGGAACTTGATCTGTTTAGGTAAATCGATCTGGGCATGGGTAGTTATACTGGGCATGAGTAGTCATGTTGTCCTGATCTAATGCTATTTATTAGTTGGCATGATGCAACACTTGGCATGATTAATTTTAATCCGGATCACATGATGAAACCACTTGCATGATTGATGTTATTAGCAACTAATTGGCATGATGCAACCACTTGATTGATTTGAGCACCGCTTCTATTGGTCGATGATGGTATGCCATTGGAGGAGCATCCCTTGGATGCAACAGCCATGGCATATATGCATGTGGGTGCATATTATAGATATGAATGCATAGTTAGTGATAACACCGTCATGTATAACTGTTATTGATACTTTGGTATTGTGTTTTGTACATAGATTGATAAATTGGCACATAAGTGTCATATGCTAATTGTTAGAGTCTGGTCTAGTGGCTATCATGTGTGCCTACATATTTTGCATCCTACAAAGAGCTAAGGAACGTAGTAGCGAACGAATCACCTATGGTCCTATGTTAGAAAGGGACATAGCTAGGAAATCCAATCTAAGATGGATATACCATTCAAATGACACCCATTGCCTGGAGTAGTTTAGGATGAGGAGGGCCTCCCTTTTTCAGCTGCGAGACATCATTCATTGCTATATTGAGGAATAAGTCGTCATATTTCTCCTAGTTGTTGGTCACAACCATAGTGACGAGGGCTGGGAACTCCTTGACCGGCTGGCGTACGGTCAACGGAGCCCCCAAGCTCGGAAGGCCCCGACCACGACACTGGTGCATACCGAGCGCCGACCTAGAGCGCCAGGACCAGGTTTGACCTCGCCGACCTCAAGCTCAAGCGATCTCGCTCAAGCCTCGGTCCGCCTCGATTTTGGATCGCATCCGATCGACAGCTTGCCGAGAGCGGGTCGAGGGATGACTCGAGTGTGCGGCAAGCTCGGGCGATTCTTGCCGCCCTCAAGGTGCATGAAGGCCCCTCTCCGAGGATGGCTCGGCCGCTGCGCAGAGGAAGTATAAAGACCAAGGACGATGAGCTCCAAGGACACGAAGACAACACACATTACGCAGCAGTCATGAAGTTAGGAATCACCTTTACCATCTTAAGTTGTAAACACCGCTCAGATACCCAGATAGTAAGAATCACCGCCATGAGGCGATCGAGTAGAGCTATTACCTTCACGGGGCTCGAACCAAGATAAACTCTTGTCTCGTGCTCGTTGTCACCTTGCTCCTACCATCACCGCGATCGATTTTCTTCCTTCGTTCGAGTAAAACGCAGCTCGGGTCCCATAAACTCTCTGACCCCTACCTCTTTCTTGCGGTTGACGATCCCGATCGTCGACAGCTGGTGCCCACCGTGGGGCCCGATTGTTTTGCTCTTTCGCAGGAACGACACCAAGACTCCAGGAGCATGGCGCCCTTCATCGACGGATTTTCTTCGGGAACGGACTCCGACTCCGTGTCCTCGTTCACGCCTCGCCGCCGCGCCAAGCAAAGACGCTCGGTGGCGGACGGGCAAGGCATTGAGGGAGATGCGGATGACCGTGATCCGCAGACCCCGGAAGACGCTCGCCGGATGGTGCAGGTTGCCATCAACCAAGCCATAACAGCTCTCCGACGGGAGGCCCAGGAGAAGGCCAGCACATCTTCTGGGCCACCCAGCTCTTCCGGAGCGCCTCGCTTATCGCCGGGTCATGGCTAACCCCGATAGGGCGAGGTCGACCTCTTTGGCCGAGCCACGCCGAAGAACTTCGACGAGCCGCGACCGAGGTGGCACCTCCGCAAAGATCAAAGTCAACACTCGGGGACCCGCCCCCAGAGAAGTAATGATAACACGTCGCGCCATCGATCGCGTCGACACCTCTGCGACAGAGTTAGCCTCGAGCAACAAGCTCGGGGCGAGGTTTCTAACGCGACGCGCCGGCGTCCCCACGGCACCGCGCCAACCAGACCAGCTCGAGCCGAGCCGCTCCGAAGTCGATCGGCAAGAGTTCGCGACCTCTCCCGGACGTTCGCCTAGGCGCCGCAGGTCCAGACCGCTGCGTTACCAACGGTGATTCCGTGCTTCGCACCATGGCGTTCCCGACGGAAGTCGGGCCGCCGGAGCCTCGACTCAGTCCCAAGAAGAAGATGGATCTTGTCGGCGATGACTATGACCGGCGTCGCGTCGACGCCTGGCCAGATGGCGACTCGACGGCCTTCGTCGCGTCGCGCGGCGGCTCGGTTCAAGCCAGCTACGATCGAAGCCTGACGGACCAAGAACCCCGACGAGTTCTGCCCATCTATTCGACCGCTATCTGGCGGTGGAGGGACGAGCTCAGAATGGCAAACTACCTCCCGATCGTTTCGACGGGCGGCTGACTGGCTTTTTAATCGGCTCGGCTCCTTCGGTCGTGGCGCCAGATTCAGAGCGCCTTCGCTCCAACTTCCGAGTTGTTACGAAGCGGCCGCCAGGAGAAAGACTGGATCGTGTCATCCAGGGAAGAACGAGCCATCAGCGACGACTTTGTGCGGCGATTCATCCGCACAAGGAACTGATCCCGAGCATTTCGATGAGGCCGCCATCAAGGCCTTCAAGTTCGGGTCCGTGATCGACGCCTCATCGAAGACACGGAGATCACCTCGAGGCTCGGCGTCAACAAACTTTTTTCGCATGGCGGAGCGCATGCGCCGATGCGGATGATGCCGCCCATCGAAAGCGCGACTACGACCAAGGTAAGCTTGGTCTGAACCAAACAGAGGCCGGACCGTCCAACTCCAGGGGCGCCGACCAAGGCGCCACCACCAAGAAGCGAAAGCGCGATCGCAGAGGTGGCGGAGGGCTACCGCGCGTGATCGTCTCGGCGGATGGCCAGCGCGAGGTCCTCGAGGTCCGAGGCCAAGCTCGGGAGGACTCTAAGCCTCGCCAAGGTCGACCCCGACCGCACCAGGCGAAGAACCACCCCAAAGAGAGGGCTAACGTGCGATCCTCGACGGTCGATGCTCGGCGGCCGGGGTCGAGGGCGCTGGGTTTGATGAAACAAAGTTCGCTTTTTCCATTGTATGCCGCCACGATCTGCGGACCGCAGGCTTGGCGTATTGCTAGATGCCTTCTCGATGGGCGGGTGAGATGCCTATGCTCCCGAAGGATGACGACCAGCCTGACCGGGTGAATGCCGGCGCGGAGCACGACGACCTCGACCTGGAGTTTCAGCAAGGCGAGCGTCGGATCGACGTCATCTTCGGTGGCTCGTCGGCCTACCAGTCCAGGCGCGAGGTCAAGGCCGCCGCACGCACCATCTACCAGGTCGCCACTGGGAAGCCCACCGAACGCCCTGCAAGTGGGCCGGTGCCACCATCACCTTCTCCCCGGAGGATGCTCTCCTGTATGGCTCGAGACCTAAAGACCGCCTTGGTCGTGACCCCGACCATCAGCAACACCACGGTCGATCGTGTCATGGTCGATGGCGGCAGCTCTCTTAACTTCTCGCAGCGGAGCGCCGACCGGATGCGATTCCCTGTCGAAGGTCAAGAGCGCCACCATACCATTCTTCGGATAGTCCCCGGAGTTCGACCACCCCTTGGGGGGTTGTCTTGCCGCCACCTTCGGTGGCTCGACAACTTCGCGACCGAGTTGATCACCTTCGAGGTGGTCGAGGGTGACCTCCGCATAACGCCATCCTCGGCGACCGCCTTGGTCAAATTTATGGTCGCCAACCATTATGGCCATCGATGCATGAAGTTACATGGCCCCAACGGTGTCATCATCGTGCGGGGCGACCTACAAGCGGCGCATGGCTGTGAGACCAAGGCCTTGGCCCTTGCAGCATCTTGCCCAAATTGTCGAGGAGACGATGAAGAACGCCCGCGGGAAGGCGGCGATCTGACCTAAGCGGGAACGCGGCCAGTCTTGCCGACGAGAGCGACCCGACCAGTGTGTCCATGTCTCCGATGAGCTGAGTCCCAAATAGGAACTCGAGCTCGTCACCTTCCTTCGCGCCAACAAGGGTATATTCGCTTGGGAGCCCGCGGATATGCCCGGCGTCCCGAGGGAGGTGATTGAGCACAAACTGCAGGTGGGATCCGGCTCCGACTGCATGCGCCAAAAGTGCGTCGCTTCTCCGGAGAAAGTCGCAGCTATCAAGGAGAACCTCGACAAGCTCTTGAAGGCCGGCTTCATTCGTGAGATCAACTACTCCGAGTGGTCGCCAACCCGGCCATCGTCTGTAAAAAGGGAGGAAAGTGGAGAATGTGCGTCGACCATACGGGTTGAACTCGGCTTGCGGCGGACAATTTCCGCTTCGCAAGATCGACCGGATCGTGGACTCCACCGCTAATGCTAAGATGTTGAGCTTCTTGGATGCTTACTCGGTACCACCAGATCAAGTCGGGCGATCGACGACTTAAAGCAAGACCTCCTTCATCACGCCGTTTGGCACCTATTGCTATAACGACCATGTCATTCGGTCCGCGAAATGCGGGGCCACTTTTCAACGCCCGATGACCAAGACTTTCGAGCCCCAGACGGGCGGAACCTTGAGGTCTACGTGGGCGACATCATCGTCAAAGCCCGCCGAGGGCGACCACGTTCATGACCTCGAGGAGACCTTCGCCAATCTGAGCAGCACAAGATCAAGCTCAACCCCGAGAAGTGCGTGTTCGGCGCAGCGTCCGGTAAGGTGCTCGGCTACATGATCGGGGGCTCTGGGGTTGGTCCAAACCCGGAGAAGATCGAGGCGATCGAAAAGATGGCACCCCCGGCCTCGATCAAGCAGGTGCAAAGCCTCACTGGCCGCATGGCCGCCCTCAGCAGATTCATCTCGAGGCTCGGCGAGCGCGGGCTCCCATTCTTCCAAACCTTGCGCAAGCACGGGCTTCGAGTGGACTCCAGAGGCCCAATGATCCTTCGACGACCTGAAGGCATACCTGTCGTCCCCACCCCTCCTTACAACGCCACAACCTGGTGAGAAGTTACTGCTATATCTCGCGGCCACCCCCATGTTTGTTAGTGCCAGTATTAGCGAACAGGGGCCTCAAAGAAGACCCCATTTATTACGCTTAGCGAGGTCTTGCACTACCAAGGAGCGCTACCCGCAGTACTGAAGTGTTATATGCTCTCCTCATGGCTTCGCAAGCTCGGCACTATTTCGGGCACACTCGTGGTCGCCCCGAGCAACTTCCGCGCGGGGACATCCCGAGAACCCGGAGGCGGCGCGAATCGCCAAGTGGGCCATGGAACTGGCGGCGTTGACGCCCGTGTCGTGGCGCGACGACCATAAAGTCACAGGTGCTCACCGACTTGTGGTCGGCAGACGTCGCCAGCCAGCTCGAGCTTGTGTCGAAGACGAAAAGCCACTGGTCATGTTCTTCGACGGCTCGAGATCCTTCAAGCGCTCGGGTGGGATCCTTATCCTCACCCAGCCTGCGACAAGCCGAGGTACGTAATTCGTTTTAGCTTCTCGGCGACCAACAATGTGGCGGAATCTGAAGCTCTCTTGGCGGCTTGCGAGCTTGCAAGGCCTTGGGAGTCGCCTTTGGTCGTGAAGGGCGACTCGGCTCGCCATCAATCGGGTTCAACAAGGACTACCAAGCTCGGGAGACTTCGATGACAAAGTACCTCGCCGAGGCGCCAAGAAGATGGAGAAGTGGTTCCAGAACTTGGAACTCAAACACATCCTCAGAAGGACAACTCCAGCGCGGACTCCTCTCCAAGCTCGGCTCCTCCAATGACGAAGTCCCACCCGACGCCATCACGAGACACCGGGCGGCCCGTCAATCTCCGACCAAGAGGTCGCGCTCGCCATGGTCGGGTACACCTCCGGCCGAGGCCATCCACAGCTTCCTTGCTCGGGCGACACGCCACCCGACCTGCCGAGAGGAGCGGATCAGCGGCCGGGCGAGTCTCAGACACGCTTGTCGAGGAGAGCTTCTGAGATTTAATGTTTCCGTGATCTCGACGGTGCATCTCCACGGAGAAGGGTAAGTACCTCTTGCATGATATTCACTCAGCCTCGTGGGGCGCACTCTTCGTCAGAGACAATGGTCGGAAGGCCTTCCGCATAGGGTACTATTGGCCCTCGGCGCAGATGCTCGTGATATCGTCCGCTTTGCCGAGCTCGCCAATTCCACGCCGGAAGTCGCATCAACCCGCCTCGCGCTCCGCACCATCCGCTCGCGTGGCCCTTCTCGACACAAAATTTGGACATCCTCGGTCCTTTTCCTCAAGCAAATGGGAAGAAGTTTACGTTAAATCGCTATCGACACCTTCACCAAGTGGATAGAGGCTAAACCGTCTCGACCATAATCGCTCGGCGGCGGTTCATTTCTTCGCTTGTTCGTGGTCACTGTGCACGGGTTCCATGCAAGATTATCACGACAACGGTACTCGGTTTACCAAATGAAGTTGTTCCAGGAGTTTTGCGAGAACTTCGGCATTAAAATTTGCTTCGCCGGTGGCTCACCCCGAAGCAACGGAGCAGGAACGCGCAACCGCAAATCGTCCAGTATGCCAAGAAACGAGTCGCAGATGAGCTCGACCGACACGGCAAGGCACAGGTGGGCGAACTTCCCACCGCCCTATGGTCTATTCAGACCACAACAAGCCGAGCCACGGGGTCCACACCCTTCCAAACGTGTTCGTTCACCGGCCGCCCCGCCTCCCGAGGTCACGCCTGGCTCTGCCGAGTCGGCTTGGTCGACCAAGTCGACTTCGAGCGAACGGTCTCTCGACCTCACCCTCGCAGAAGAAGTAAGATGCCAGCATCGCACGATCAACGCACTACCGCAAACTCTTCGCAGACATGCGTCTTGGCCGATTTAACCTAGAAGCTCCTTGTTGGGGACTTAGCCCCGAGGCGGATTCAGAGCTCGCCCAAACCAACAAGTTATCCCCATGGGAGGGCCCCTATAGAGTTGTTTCAACAGATCGCGCGGGCTTACTGGCTAGCGATGCCCGACTACAGAGAGCTCTCTAGCTCGTGGAATATAGATCGCCCGGAAGTTTTATGTAAACCCTATGCCTCACATTTCAATAAAGCTTGGTCTTTCATTTTCTATGTCGCTTCGTGATATTCTTGCTATTTCTTTTGAGCGGTTCCTCGTTTGTTTTTCTCGAACACGACCCTCGGCGCAAACACATTCGCCTCTGGTCTAAGCGACGCAGTTTGACGTTCACCGCCAATGAGCGAGCTAAACGTAGTTTAACCTCTTCGCAATCTAGCTCTTCCTCGTGCTCGGGCTCGAAGCCGAGAACCTCGCCGCTTTAGCCGCCGAAGCGATATGCATGGTCGCAAGGACCGTTCGAGCACTAACGATGTCCGCCGTGCCCTTCTACCTTCTTGGTGTTCCTCCACTCTGCGGTCGTGGCCTCTTGTCCATATTTAAGTCTTGTGCCCGAGGCACGCCGCCGACCTCGGACCCAACGGGCCGGGTAAGGCTACCCTATCGGCGCCACGACCTAGAAAGCACGGAACGGCTAACAAGCAAAGCAAGAAAGACTTCAAAGTATCCCCAAACCACGGGTCCACAACAGGACGAGGTTTCTTTGTACACCAAAACTAACCATTCTGTTAGTACATCCCTTGCTTTTTAAAGTTTTTTTTTGTGTCGGCCATCTCATGGGCGAAGCTCTGCTCGAGCTCGGCGACTTTGGTCCTCGTGGCGATAGCTCACTCGTTCTCGGAGGCCACCGTGGAGGCATCCGGCTCGGCGCCGCTTCGCCTTGAGCTGGGTCATCGCGCTCGCCGCCGCCCTTTTGCACGCTCAAGCCTCCTTCAAGCTCCGAGACCTTGGCCTCGAGCTCGGGACGCTATGCCAAGGAAGACCGGTCCGCGGCGGCCTCTCCAAGCCTCGACCTTGGCCTCGCTCGTCCTCGACGCCTTGTTGGCGCGCCGAGCTTCTCTTCGAGTTCCGTGATCTTAGCCTCGAGGTCGGGGACGCTTCCGGCCGGAGGCGCCCGCCTGCAGCAGCCTTTTCTCGGGGCTTCAACTTTGGCCCGCCGACCTTGGCGCCTTGGCCGACCGTCGCGCGCTCTTGCTCGGCGGCCAGATAACCATGGTCGCGTTCGGAGGCCCTGCTCGCTCGAGCTCCGCCAAGATGGGCTACTTCTTGTGCCCTCATCGTCAGGCGCCGTCGTCAATCTCTGGGCCCTCTCGCCGAGCTCTCCTTGCTCGACCTCAATGGTCCGGATAAGCTTGTCGCGCTCAATCTCCCCGCCTCTATTGCGTCCGAAGGCCCAAAGACAACGGCATGCTCCTCAAGGCCTTGTAGCCCTTGGGTGGCATGGTCGATCTCCTTCACGACGAGTAGGGAGGCCCAAAATGAGGAATAAGAACACAAAGGCTACCACTGATTTAAATGCGCAGAAGACCCTTACCTTGCGGAGATGGCCTTCCAGCGTATGCGGTTAAACTCCTCGCGATCGTCGATACGATTGCGGGGATCTCTTCCTCCTCGTCGACCGGGCGCACTAGTGTCAAGGTCGACCCGACCACCACCGGGCGCTCCGTCGGGATCTCGAGTTACTAGCCTAGGGGCGGCCCGTGGTCGTCACCTCCTCCGGGGTTCGACCCACAACAACCAGGGAAGGCGCGACGCCAAGATCGGTCCCACCTTCACGACCGGGCCCCACCCGCCTCCCGGCTCTGAGGGGCGGCGTCGTCCGCCACAGATTCTCGACCTCCACGGCCGGGTACAGCCTCCTCGGTGCAGCCGTGCACCGCTTCGGCAGTCCGCGAGCCCTCGCGGCTGGTCACCTTTGGTGGTCGGAGGAATCGCGACCTCGACGCTGGGGTGGCTGGTCGGGGAGCTCGGGGTGTCGCCTCGGCGCCACGGCCTCGGCACCCTCCCTCGCGGTGAAGCCGGAGAGTCGACAACGGCGGCGATCATGAGCCTCGCCGGTGTCAAAATCCGCTACTGGTTGCGGGCTGAGCTCTCCATCGTCCGAATCATCAAGGGCCTGGTCGAACTCACCGACCGGAACCAGGTCAACGACCCAGACGGGTCCGTTGAAGCGAAGGCGACGCGGACCAACTCAACGATCCTCCTCCTCGGACTCGGACTCGCCCTGGACAATAGCCATCGTCAAAATGGGCAAATTTCGAGCTCGGGTGCTCACGGTCTGCGATCAAAAGCATACACTAAGCCAAAAAGATGCGAAAGGGGCGGCGCAGCCCGAGATGCAAAGAATTTACCTGGTCACCAGTCTCCGTCTCGCCGAGGGTCGTCGAAGGTCTTGTTGCCCGATCTTGAGGGGCCTCGCTGCTTGCTGTCCTCACGACACAGGATCTCGAGGCCCGAGCCGACTCAGACGCCCATGCAAGGCAAGGGCCCGGTTCAAGCCCTGGCCGGGGTACTGAAGACTGGCGGCGGCCGCCGTGCTCTGCTGCTGCAACTAGGAAGGTCTCGTCAAACTGCAAGGCACATGAACTTAGGCTCGGGGCTCGACCGTGGGGTCCTTACCGTGGCGCGGTTCCCCACTCGACATCGCGGCCTCTTCACCTCCTCGACGGCTTGTCGTGGTGAGGGGCCTCTTCCTCCCTTCTGAGTTTGCCCCACGAGCGTGGAGCATCCTCCCGTCAGATCAAGCAGCTCGATGGTCTGAGAACTTGCGTGGGTCGAGGGACCTTCGCTAAAAACAAGATCATGGGCAAGGTCGGGACGGCTTGCCTCACCCTTCCGGCCGGCGCACGCTTGGGACGGATCGCCGAGGTGTATCCATGCGCCAGCTTCGAACATTTCAACATCCCGCCGGAGACCCGTGATTCCTTCTGGTCTTTGCAAGAACATGGGCCATCAAGAAAGGCCGGAAGATGGATTTGGCGGAAGTTCCAAGGGCGGAGGCCTTGCTGTCGAACCTTCACGAGTGGGGTCGTCGCGCCCGCGATCTCGAAGAACGGGTGCTCCTCCTCCGCAGAGGGGACACCGGCTCAAGAAGTCGACGGCGATTGCTCGCCTATGGGGCAGCGTGTAGCGCAGATATGTATGGCAGAATGGCCTCCTCGTCAACCTCCAGATCTTCGGGCTCGGGGTCTCCTTCTTCGGTGACGGGGTCCCCTCAGACGTCGAGAGTCTGAGCTCCCCTTTCTTCAAATAAAACCACCGCCGGGCAGGGGCCAAGTGAGTCCCGGCGGCGCGCTTCGGGAAGAGCCGCTTGAGCTCGGGTCCGGTCTGGAATCTGACATCCGACCACGTGGTCCTTCCCTGAGCGGAAGGGAGTAGTAGCGGAAGAACAATGAGGGGTGGGAAGGATTCCTGTGAATCCCTCGCACAAATGGGAAAAGATGGCGAGCGAAGGACGAATTCGTGCAGATTGATGAGCTCTATTTCGCAGCCTAGAAAGAACGTCGCCACGAACTCGCTCTCCGGCTCAGAGGCCAAGGAGAGCGTAATGCTCGATGCGACGATCTCATCATCCCTGAGGCGAGGTTCGGTCTCGCCGCCCGGCAACCGCCATGTCACCGGGTCCACTATCCCCAGGGCCTCGAGCTCCTTCATCCTCGCGGACGACAGGGTGCTCCTTCCAAGCTTGGTCATGGCGCCAGAGGGCGCTTGGTCGAGGAGGCGAACGGAAGGGACCTTGCTCGGGCGAGAGAACTTGGAAGACGAAGGGCTCAAGGGCGAGTGCTTTTCTTGCTGAAGATGTGGCGCTGGGATTATGAACCGCAACACGGTAAAATCCAGTCCACGGTGCCTTAAAAGGCGTGCCAACTATGACTTGACGGCTGTGATTAAGGCTTGGGCTCACGGGTCGAGACGCCGCCAGTGCCCATCAACCGCTCACATCCGTATTCAACATCGAGAAGTCCGAAGGTCGCCAGTGTCGTGGCCAAGAGATTGCCTTATGGTCTCCGGACGACGACCAAGGCGTCAAGACCACTGAAGGGTTTTTCCGTCCCAAGAATAAGGCTCGAGGTCGCCCTGAGGGTTCCTCCGACCTAGAGCCTCGGGGCCTAGCCGACGAGGGCTGAACTCCTTGACCGGCCGGGCGACGGTCAACGGAGCCCCAAGCTCGGAAGGCCCCACCACGACTGGTGCATACCGGGCGCTTCGACCTAGAGCGTTGTGGACCGGGTTTGACCTCGCCGACCTCAAGCTCGGGCGGGATCTCGCTCAAGCCTCGGTCCGCCTCGATTTTGGATCGAGCATCGATCGACAGTTGCCGAGAGCGGTCGTAGGGATGACTCGAGTCGCGGCAAGCTCGGGGCGATTCTTGCCGCCGCCCTCAAGGTGCACGAAGGCCCCTCTCCGAGGATGGCTCCGGCCGCTATGCGTCTGAGGAAGTATAAAGACCAAGGACGATGAGCTCCAAGGACACGAAGACAACACACGCACACGCAGCAGTCATGAAAGTTAGGACACCTTTACCATCTTAAGTTGTAAACACCGCTCAGATACCCAGATAGTAAGAATCACCGCCATGGCGGCGATCGAGTAGAGCTATTACCTTCACGGGGCTCGAACCAAGATAAACTCTTGTCTCGTGCTCGTTGTCGCCTTGCTCCTACCATCACCGCGATCGATTTTCTTCCTTCGTTCGAGTAAAACGCAGCTCGGGTCCCATAAACTCTCTGACCCCTACCTCTTTCTTGCGGTTGACGATCCCGATCGTCGACACATAGGTTTAGAGCTCTACAACCTATCTTCAGGAGATCAATTGAAACTATCAGTCGGTACTTTCATGAGATTTTACATGTTATTGGCAAGTTGCGCAAACAAGATGATCTGATCATTCTCAAATGATGTGCACCCTAAAACCCTAAACAGTAGAAGATAGTGCCCTTACTTCAAGGTAAATTAATTATCGTCTTAGATTTAGTGAAAACCCAAGATATGGAAACTTAATTGCAACATTAATAAAACTATTTCCTGTGTTTATTAGAACTGTATTGGGGTAATTGATGGTACCCATGTGCTTGCAAGAGTCCCAAGATCAATGTCTGTGGCCTTTAGGGGCAGGAAGGACACTACTACCCAAAATGTCATGGCTGTTATTGACTTCGACCTTAGGTATACCTATGTCCTTGTCGGGTGGGTGGGTTCAGCCCACAATGCTCTAATACTTACAGATACATTGGAGAGGGATGATAGTTTTATGGTTCCACCAGGTACATAGATATTGACCTAGAGCATATTGTTGGTTTGGAATTTATAATAATATTATTGAAGTTCATAATAGTAGTGGTACTTTGCCATTTGGGTGGTAAATTCTACCTCGTCGATACTGGATATGTTGTTCGTCTAGGGTTTTGTTGTTATCAAATTTGTGCTGGCACCAAACCTGTAAAAGTTCAGGTAAGGCTTGATAGCCTGGAACTCCATGTGACTTGGCCTTCCTAGCAGGTGTTGATTGTCTACTAATTGCTATTAATTCCCTGTAGATAAATTGTAATTGTTCTTTGTAACTCAGGATCATGGGGATAATCTCACTACCCTATACAAAAGGTCACCAAACTCGGGGCATATACAGCCATCCAAAGATCATCTCTTGCATCCAAACATCCCATCCACTCTTAATGCAACCAACCAAACATCTTCTCGGTACAGCCAAACTCAGCATAAACAAGTAACCAAATAACTCAATTTGCATCCACTCAGTCAGGCCAAGACTAGCCTAAATGGCTCATACGAGATAGGTTAGGGTGATGCAAGCAACCAAACAGACCCTTATTAGCCCGTAGAGGCCGGAGCCACATCCAAGCAGGCGAGGTTCTCATTAAGACGTTGTCGAAATGCCAGACTCCTTAGTGTGACGTGCACTGGAGCACGAGCCGCTCAACTCGTTGAGGATTTGCATCTGGCGTGGAGCTAAGGGTCTGTTTGGGGGGCTTAAAATCAACCTCCGAAAAGTCGGTAAGCCTCCAAAATAGTTTAGCATTTAAGTAGCTTTTAGCATAAGCTAGAAACTACATATAACTAGCAAAAGTTAAAACCTACTTTTGCAGCTTATTGTTAAGGAAAATTAGTTGTTTGTCAACGGTTTCTTATAAAAAGATACAACTGTTTTTTAGCTTAGAAAGCGAAAAACCAGCTTTTAGAAAAACTACAGCTCCCTCAAACAGACCCAAAATGACCTGTCAAGACCGGAGCTGAAGTAAGCGACATTCACACCAGGGACGTCGCCGAAGTAAGGGAACCCCTATTGAGACACGCACCAGAGCGCGAGCTGCTCCACTCTCCAAGGCGTCACCTTTAGGGAGCTATAGGTGGCCCATTGAGGTCAGAGCCGTCTTAGTGAGCGAGGTCCTTACTGGGACATCGCTGAATCGCTAGACACCCTAGTGCAACGCATTACGAAGCACATACTGCTCAACTTGCCGAGGATCTACTCTGGCGAAGAGCTAGGCAGCCCGTCGAGGCTGAAACCGTCAGAGCAGACTGGTTGATGCTCGGTGGAGCACGCCGACGGCAATTTATTTATACTCCGGAGTACTCATTATTTTTGCTGATGAGCAAGAAATAAGTTTGAGCAGTAATCTGCGGGAACACTAATAACAAATTTACAGCCATGCTATATAAAAAGGGGTGTTTAGATGGATAATATTGTTTACATTTTAGACTAAAAATATAAACTTAATTCATATTATTTTAATCTATAAACTTCAGCTGAAATCTAAAACACCGCCAAACAGAACCAAAATACTGGCATAACGAAACTGGAGCCCGACTTAGAAAATCACTAACTGACCTGTTTCATTTTTTTTTAGATAAAGGGAGAAATCCCGGTCTCTGCAAAATGCATACGACCAAAATACAAAGTTTCAGATACAAAGTTTCAGCTATCAAGCTGCTCTCCAAGAAAAAGAACAAAAGATAACTTAAAGAACTATCAAATACAAAGTCTATTATGATTTCGCCATCCATTCTTAGCAAATATTTGTAATGCGACGACTTCGAGCACTACACGCCAATCGGACGGTCCCCAGTAGTTCTCATCTCGCAATCGTGCCTGAAGTGCAACCAATATGTCCCCCTGAAGATAGCCTGCAGACAAGAAGTATAATGCTTGTTTTTAAAGAGTAAATCATTGCGTGTGCACCAAATAGCCCATAAGAGAGCTGCAACCCTCGCAAAAATCAATCTTTTCTCCAAATTTTTCAAAGCACGCCAACCAATGTCCAAACATATTCAAATAGATCTTGGGGCGATTAACCCAATGAGATTTGAATAATTCTCCAAATATTTTTAGCATGTTTGGCAATCAAGGAACAAGTGTTTGATTGTTTCATTACTATTACAAAAGCAACACTTATAACTCCCAGTCCAATTCCTTTTAGCAAGATTATCTTTTGTTAAGATCACCCTTCTTGAACATACCAAAGGAAAATCTTAATTTTCAAATGAACCTTAAGTTTCCAAATGAAATTACTATTGAACGGAGTACCATGGTTCATTAGATAAATATACATAGACCGACTTGAGAATTGACCGTGGCTATGTAGATCCCAGGTGAAAGTGTCCCGTATATTTGTGAGCTGAACACTAGCTACTTTTGCTACTAGGTTATGCCACAATGTCAATTTATCCCCACTAAAGCACCTTAAAAAGTAATTTTGGTGGCATTTGCATCATGACACTTGCCACCATGCTATGAGGATAATTGACAATGTTAAATAGATCGGGAATTGCTCTTTTAGGGTTTAGAACCCACCCACTTGTCTTCCCAAAACCGAAGTTTGTGAACCATCCTCAGATGTGAAATGTTCCACAATTTAGGAAAATGTCCCTAACCTTGAGAAGCCCTTTCCAAAATGTGAATCCCTAGGCTTAATTTGTACCTGGGATAAACATTTTGAACTCAAATATTTATTCCGGAGCAAATTTTGCCAGGTACCCTCCTCATTGAGAAGTTTGAATAACCATTTACTTAGGAGACATTTGTTTTTGATACCAAGATCAGTAATTCCTAAACCACCTTGATCCTTAGGGCGACACAGGATATCTCATTTGGCAAGGCGATATTTTCGCTTATCGAATTACCACCTTAAAAGAACACGGATCGATAAAAATCCGACCTTCGACGGACACCCTTAGGGATTTCAAAGAAAGACATCATGAACATAGGAAGACTACTTAGTACAGAATTTACAAGAATGAGTCTCGCTTCCATAAGAAAGGTGTTTGGACTTCCAAGTACTTAGTTTACGCTTGAATCTATCCTCAATCACACTCCAATCGCATTCTGAGCTTATGAAAGTGCATCGATACCTAAGTACCGAACGGTAAGACCTAACCCGCATCCAAACAAATTAGAATACATGTGTTCATAATGTTTGGCTTCACCAAAGCAAAAATCTCGCTTTGATGAAAATTAATCTTCGACCGATAATTGTTCAAACACACCGAGCAATAACTTCATATTTTTAGCTTGCTCGATATCATGATCCATAAATAAGATCGTATCATCCGCATATTGCGAATAGATAAACCATCCTCTATCGATGGGGAATTACCCCGTGCACGACGGTTTTTTTGATCTCTTAATCAATACTGACAAAGATATCCGCCACAATATTGAAAAGAATGGGTGACATAGGATCACCTTGCCTAAGCCCTTTTTGGTTTGGAAGTAGTGTCCAAAGGTCATCATTAACTTTGATGCCCACACTACCTCCAAGAACAAACTTTTCGATCCACGAACACCATTTTTGGCTAAAACCCTTCATGCGAAGAGTTTGTCAAGAAAAGACCATTTGACCTTATCATAGGCCTTCTCAAAGTCAATCTTCAGAATCACCCCATTAAGCTTCCGAGAATGTAATTCATGAATGGTTTCATGTAGTATCACAGCACCCTCCATAATATTCCGACCTGGCATAAAAGCTGTTTGCGATGGTCTAACCACTTTGCTGGCCACTCCCATAAGTCTATTTGTAGCCACCTTAGTGAATATTTTGAAGCTCACATTTAACAGACATATTGGTCTGTATTGTTGAATTTTGGTCGCCTCGATAACTTTAGGTAATAAAGTGATTATTCCGAAATTGAGGTTGTACAGAGGTAAACGGTCGTAATAAAAATCCGTGAACAATGCCATAAGGTCCTCCTTTATAATGTCCCAGAATACCTGATAAAATTCTGCTGGGAAGCCATCAGGACCAGGCGATTTATTATGTTCCATCTGAAATATCGCCTCTTTAACCTCTTTTTCAGTAAATGGTGCAATCAAGAAATCATTTTCTTCCTGTGTTACTTGAGGTAAATCTTGATTTCGATTTTCAACTAAACTGAAATGATTTTCCTCTGGTGGTCCAAACAATCTTTTATAATAGTTTGTCATATACATTTTTAATGCAGCATCACCCACTATTATTCCATCCTCTTGATCCAACCTGAATATATGTTGTTTTCTATGTTTACCATTTGCAACTAAATGGAAATAATGAGTATTATCATCTCCTTCTAATAAATCTTTGGTTTTTGCTCTCTCATACCATTTAATTTCTTCTTCCCGTAACAAATGAACAAGCCGCTCATTTAGGTAATGCTTGTGTTTAATTCTCGATCCGATAGAATCATATATTCCGCCTTTTTATCTAGATCATTAATCATTGAAATTAACTTCTTCTTCTCCTTTCTGTTATGGCCAGCTATATTTTTGGCCCATCCTCTTAAAAATTGACGAAGGTATCTTATCTTGTTCTGCCATCTTTGAATAGCATTAATCCCTCGTGTCTCTGATTGCCACTTATCCGCAACCAAATCATAAAACCCTTCTCTAATCAGCCATGCCCGTTCAAATTTAAATAGAGGTGTCTTTCTATTATGGGAAGAAGCACCCGTATTCAATAACAAGGAGTATGGTCGAGTTACTTCTATCTCGAGCATACACCCTCGTGCGGGAATTTTGCTCCCATTCAAGAGATACCAAAACCTGCCTAGCTTTTCAAAAGTAGGATTATCCCCACTACTCGCCCAAGTGTATTGGCGACTGCACATATAAATCTCTAAGACCGAGGGTTTGAATAACCATATTAAAAAGATCCGCCACTTTGTATCGAAATTGCCCTTGTTTTTATCATCCGTCGACGATAATATTAAAGTCTCCACCAATAATATACTGGCAGAGATTCTTTACTACAAATATGAGCCAACTCGCTTAAGAACATGTCCTTATGCTCTTGTTGTGCAGACCATATATCGCGATTAAGGCCTACTTGAAGCCATCATCTCTATTGTGAAGTGTGAACTTTACATAAAAATTCCTTCACAATAGTCTGATATCATACACCATAAGATCTACCCCGAGGAGCATTCCCCTGCATCGACCATGCGGTGCCATGCAAGCCAAATAAATTCTTTGCCACCACATAACTTTCTAAGAGTCCTATCTGAAACCGATCCCGACCGTTTCCATCGAGCAATAAAATCTATTTGCTCTTCTTTAACCATATCCTCCAAATACACATGCTTAGCCAAGTCCCCAAGACCTCTCGCTATTCCGTAAGATCCCTTTCATTGGAGATTTAGTTTCGATGGTGTCTTTGGTTTTTGTAGTCAATCCCCAAGTTTTTTTTCCTAAGATTGAATTTCTTCCTCACGGGTACCGCAGATAGATCACAACAAATATGATCAATTCGACCTCATTCTCATTCTCATGAAATTCTCCACTAATATGGCTAAGATCAAGATCTAATATTTCTTCTTCCTCCTCAACCAAAGTTAATCTTAGGTGAGGAGTACTTACTTTAGTATTCGAGTTTTTGTCGACACCTTAAGCCTATCAATTTCTATGTTTTTGATTGAGGTAATGAAGAAGAAACAATCAGTAGCATCTCTACCCATAGAAACACCTAAGTCGGCAATACGAGAAATAATAGTAGAATCAAAACGATGTAAACGATAAACAATTACGGCTCCAAAGAATTCTTTTAGCCACCACTTCTTAGCTTTCTCCATCATATGAGAGTCCCCATTGCAGCAATCCTTGAACTTGCTCTATTCTCCCCACCTTCGCACTGACATTGGAGGAACAAGAATCTCCTCCCACCCAATGATCTTGTCCAAAGATTTAAGAGCATTCCCCATGGCCACATTAGATACATTAGCACGAATTCCATTCTTCTTGCATAAAGATTGCAGCATCTGCCGAGATAAGCCTTGAAGATTTGGTCTACCACATCCAAGATCCTCTTGAGCAGACAGAGAATAATCACCAACATGTTCAGCATGAGCCTTAATCTCTTCCACAGCAAACCCAAAGTCACCAGCAGCCAAATCCACCCTATTGGCATTCGGCAAAATACTAAGGTCATCCACAGCATTGATCTCCTCCAGCAGGCCATCAACCGCAATAGCAGAAGCATTCGCGATGAACAGATTATCAGATTCAGTTGGTGCAGTTTGTTGAGAAATCATGTGAATTTGCCTCACCCCACTTAGAGCTTCCTTTTCCTGACACTGTTCACTCGGCTTAACCCGTGAACAAGCACTTTACCACCTCCCCAATCGAATCTCCTGACTTAGCCTCGAACCCTCCAAATATTGTAGAACTCCCGACCACTCGGGCATGTTCTTTGTAATAACAAAGATCAAGCGACAAAGCAATATCCGGACAAGATGTGAAGCGGATAGAAGCTCAAACCGACTCACATCACAATTGGATCGATCTCCTACCGGCAACTCATTTGGTAACAAAGACATTCCTCATCAATTTCAGCAACAACCATTGCACTTGATCTCATCCAAGAGCCCATCAAGCGCAATATCAATGGCCTTCTCAATGATTTGCATATCGGCAGCAGAACAGTGCATGAGAAGTCAAACATGAGTATCCCCCAAAGAAATAGAATGTGAAAAACCTTTCAACCGATTGTTCAGTGCCCACACAGTAAGGATTGCGATCATTTTGAGCAACAGAAAATCGAGAGCTAATTCTCTTATTAATTCACCCGCACTAACGCCCAATGAAACCGAACCCTCTCGAGCAGACATTATTCGAGCCACCATACTCGGCCAAGCACCAGAGACCCCCATGACCATCCGACAAAGGAACTCGATCTGCTTCACCGATTGAAACAAGTCCTCACTTCCAACCATCGGCAAAATCTGACAACCTGCATCCACACTTTGAATATTAGGAGCATTCAAACTATCCAAGCTTCCATACACCAAACCATTCTTATTCAGTTCAGGCATTAATCCGTGATGAGAAAGGTCCCCATCACAAACCCTAGCTGACAATGCCCCAATAAATTCAGGACTACCAGTTTTAACCTCAGAACCAGAAAACTCCCCAACCTGAACATTTTTACTAGAAACCAAGCAAGAACCAGTAATGACAGATTGAGGAACTCCATCCTAGTTATTATCACTGACAACATCTTCAGCACATCTAGTCGAAGGAGCAAGAAAGCTGGACACACCCTTATCAGTGCCGCACTCCACAACAACCCACTTATTTGTTTCAGTAAAGGGAATGTCAACCGCAACCTCTGTATCCCCACAGCTTTGCTGCATCACCGAGCCATTTGAAGCACCAGACACCGAGCCCTTTCCACCCTTATCATTACCACTAGGTAAATTACCTTTCTCATTAAAACCATCCTTGTCACCATTGCCAGCATCCTGCATTTCATGATCCCTGCCATTAGGTTGATCATCCGGATCCTGAAGGTCATCATCTTCATCAAACTCATCAGGTTCCATATTATTCTCATGTAACACCTGATCCACTTTGAATGAAATCTCATAAATACAATCATCAACCACGATATCGGTGTCTTCCGGAATACTATCAATATCCAAGACAACCACCAGCAATCTGACAACCCCAGTCTTTCTCATAGATATCATATCAACCTTTTGAGTTGCACCCAAAATAGTGCCAACAGCCCACAAGGACAAAAATGATCTGATCTCATAAGGGACTCCATAAACATTTACCCAAACCTTCTGAAGCTTTTGCTTGGGTTTGATCTCCATATCCCACTCCGCAAACGACATCACACCCTCGTTATTATCAAGACGAGCCGCTTCATACTAATCATTCTTTGCAATTCGTCCCGACTAGGGAAAGGAACAATGAAAGAATTGTTATCATGATATCGACCACCCAATTCCATTTCACCGAATCGCCTGCGCTAATTCAGACTTAACCAAATCCATGGAACATTGCCTTCAACTATTCGATTAAAGCGATCGCAGACACTTTACAAAGGGCTTTAGCAAAGCAGACAAATAAGGGATCTGAAAAAACCCAAACCATCACCGCTGCACCATTGAAAGCGGCGAGAGGCTTTGGTCCATGTAACGAGAGGACAAGAAGGGGTATAATGTTCTTCCTCACATATCTCACAACAAAGTAAGACTTTATTCTTCTTCTTCAAAGCGGTTCACAACTTAATTGAGTACCTTTGTGTTTGCCAGTGAATTCTGAGCTCTCACCTGCACTTTTGATTGCACCACCTTATCATCAACAGTGAGCTTCCTCTGAATTGTCCAGACGGTGAACTCCGTGAGTGGGCGCACTGAGCACCACCAGATCACCGCCCAACAACCACTCCAGAGTTAACAAAGATAATGGCCACCACCAAAACCACCCGATGAACAGCGGACTCGCCCCCATAATCTTGGCCACGGTCCCGAGCAACATATCGACCACGGCACGACCACGTCCGAAGAACCGCTAGGACGACCACCACCGCGAGCTCGCTAATCTTGATCACGCCGAATTGCGATCAAGGCGCCGATCACCTCCAAAGATCCGCCGCCGCGCCGCCGCCATCGCAACCTCAGCGTACGTACGAGAATTGTGATGACCTGTTTCATGACATTAATTTCTAGACTACTGCCACGCGCCACAGGTAAGTGTGAAGCGACAAGATCGGTTGACAGCAACCAACATGATTCAGCTAATAAGCTAATTAGCTCTTGCCCGCTAGCGATGACGAAAACGCTCTCCTGCTCGCTAGCGGCCTAGCGTTTACATCAACTAGATAGGAACCCGCGCTACGCCGCGCTACGCCACTCCGCACGAAATTTGGTTCGCTGATCCTCTTCGAAAAAATAAAGTTGGAGGACACGCACGCGAATATACGAAACTATAGGGTTCTTTTTGTAAAATTAGCTGTATGACGTTTAAATTTAAATTTGGTTCACCGGTTCTTCTCGGAAAAATAAAGTTGGAGGACCCGTACGCAAATATACGAAACTATAGGGTTCTTTTTTAAACTACCTAGAGAAGGCCTGGATGTATTTTTTGTTTCATAAAAACTACCCATCGGAGGGCCCAACCGTGAATACAATCTACAGACGCATGTGTGAAAGCAGAAACGATTTCCTATTTTTTTGAGAAAAACATACCGAGATGTATTTTCTATTTTTTTGGAGGGTCTTTCAGTGTTTTCTTGGGAAAAACCAGCTGGAAAACCGAGGTGGGAAAATAGCCTAGAAGAAAAAGGGCGAAAAATTATTAGAGATGACAACCTTCTTTTGTCGAAGTCTAACACTCTACGGCGTCCACCGAGTAATAATACATGCTTTAAAAATATCGAGATCGAGATGGAAAAGCGAGCCGGAAAAAAGTTTATACCGATAGAAGGGATTTGGATGTATTTTTTGTTTCATAAAACTACCCAACGGAGGGCCCAACTGTGAATACAACGGCAAGACGCCTGTGCGTGAGCGGAAATGATTTCCGTTTTTGAGAAAAACAGATCGAGATGTATTTTCTATTTTTCTGGAGGGTCTTTCGGTGTTTTATTGGGAAAAACCGAGGTGGGAAAATAGCATAGAAGAAAAAGGGCGAAAAATTATTAGAGATGACAGTTTTTTTTATCGAGTCTAACACTCTACGCATCCACCGAGTAATAATACATGCATTAAAAAATATCAGAGATCGAGATGGAAAAGTGAGTTGGGAAAAAAGTCTATACCGGTAGAAGGGACTGGATGTATTTTTTTGTTTCCACAAAACTACCCATCGGAGGGCCCAACCGTGAATACAACGGCGCACGGCGCGCGCGGGAGCGGGAAACGATTTCCCGTTTTTTTGAGAAAAAACAGACCGAGATGTATTTTCTATTTTTTTTGGAGGGCCTTTGAACGGCAGACGCCAGACAACAAGACGCTACGAAGGAAACGATTTCCATTTTTTGAGAAAAAAGCATCGAGATGTATTTTTTATTTTTTGGAGGGTTTTTCGGTGTTTTTCTTGGGAAAAACCGAGTTGGAAAACCGAGGTGCGAAAATAGCCTAGAAGAATATGGACGAAAAATTATTAGAGATGACAACCTTCTTTTGTCGAGTCTAACACTCAACGCGTCCACCGAGTAATAATACATGCTTTAAAAAATATCAGAGATCGAGATGGAAAAGCGAGTTGGGAAAAAAGTTTATACCGGTAGAAGGGCCTGGATGTATTTTTTTATTTCTGCAAAACTACCCACTGGAGGGCCCAACCGTGAATACAACGGCGCACGGCGCGCGCGTGAGCGGGAAACGATTTCCCATTTTGTTTGAGAAAAAACAGATCGAGATGTATTTTCTATTTTTTTGGAGGGTCTTTCGGTATTTTCTTGGGATAAACTGAGCTGGAAAACCGAGGTGGGAAAATAGCATAGACGAAAAAAGACGAAAAATTATTAGAGATGACAACCTTCTTTTGTCGAGTCTAACACTCTACGCGTCCTCCGAGTAATAATACATGCTTTAAAAAATATCAGAGATCGAGATGGAAAAGCGAGCTGGGGAAAAGGTCTATACCGGTAGAAGAGACTGGATGTATTTTTTTGTTTCCGCAAAACTACCTACCGGAGGGCTCAACCGTGAATACAACGGCGCACGGCGCGCGCGTGAGCGGAAAACGATTTTCTGTTTTTTTGAGAAAAAACAGATCGAGATGTATTTTCTATTTTTGTGGAGGGTCTTTCGGTGTTTTCTTAGGAAAAACCGAGCTGAAAAACCGAGGTAGGGAAAAAGTCTAGAGATAGAGATGCACACATATTTCTGGTGGCGAAAACATTTTTTCCGGAAAAAACGGAGAAAGAACCTAGACGTAAGGAGCAAGGGTCTGGTTGTTACGTTTCTAGACCTGTCGTCTGGACGTAATTTTTTATTTTCGCAAAACCACCCATCGGCGAAAAATAGTCTAGAGGAAAAAGAGCGAAAAATTATTAGAGATGACAACCTTCTTTGTCGAGCCTAATACTCTACGCGTTCACCGAATAATAATACATGTTTAAAAAAAATATCAGAGATCGAGATGGAAAATCGAGTTGGAGAAAAAGTCTAGAGATAGAGATGCACACATATTTCTGGTAGCGAAAATATTTTTTCCTAGAAAAACGGAGAAAGAACCTGTTTGCGAATATACATGGGCTACGTTTTTTTTAAAATAACGGTGAAAGGATCCAAATGCGATTTCCAATTTTCCTAAAAGGACCTAAACGCGATTTTCGGATTTCCGGAGGGCCTCGCCCAGGCGACAATACGTGGATGGACCTAGACGTAAATAGCAAGAGCCTGTTTGTTACGTTTTTGGGCTCTTCTGCAAAACAACGCGCCAGAGACCCAAATGCGAAGGGAAAAAAATTATCTCTCTCACGAAAAATCGCAAAGAACCTATTTGTAATTTACAGGGACCTATTCGTAATTTGAAGAAACGGAGGGGCTTTTTTACGAAATGCCGTCCGGCGACACGTGGACACCCTGCCCTTGCGTGCTTTCTCCCGGCTTTAATAGGGTTGATATGCTAACTTGCGGCACCAATTCAACTGCGACGTATGTGAGTAAAAAGAGAGGTGCTTTTATCCTTTTATTTTTAACAGTTGCATAAATATTAAAGCATAAAAAGAAAGTAGATGATAATTAATTACTCCTTCGTTTGTTTTAAAATTTGTATAACTTGTATTAGGAGGAAAAATATTGAAGCACTCCTCGAGTAATAAACGTGAAATAACCTGCTTAAATTAAGGCCATTCTCAGTGCTAAGTTTCATTCTACGGTTTCCAAAGGTGTCATGTTATCTAAGGAGGTGTGGACTGATGAATGCGGTTTCCAAAGGTGCCATGTCATCTAAAGAGGTGTGGACTGATGAATGAAACAAGAACTCCCAGTGCATAGTTTTATTTTCACAGTTTCATAAGCAATCAATAGCATTTACTGTTTGGATGGTGTTGTGAGTGAAAATGAAACGATTTTGCGTCCAGTGCAAGTTTCAGATCGTTTCATTCGTGTTGGAAACAGTGACCGACGGGTTTCATCTATATGAAACTCCTTTTCTCTCTCTCCTTTTAATTAGCTTATCAAATTATCAATCTTACGGATGTATTACAATATTTAATGAGAATAAAACTCATTTAAAACCCCCACTGAAAATGACTTCGTAACCGAAGCATCACTAGTCGTCCATCTATCCTGGCCGCGGGTAGCAGTATTTTAGTAGAGAGATAAATTCTTTCCTAGTCAAGTTGATAGAACCAGCCAGCCACCCACATCCACATGGCATATTGGCATCTAGATCAATCCTAGACGCAGCCAGCGATCGGTAGTAGTATTTTTTGATGCATTAATAAACTGGCCAGTTGCGGTGTTCGACGGGTAGCAGGCCACACCTGAAGCTTGTCCTCGGGCGAGGTGGGCCTCCGCCGAACCGTGTAAAAGAATTAGGCCTCCGCGTGGCTTCACCTATGTGGGCCTCCGCTGGCTCGACGAAGCCTTCGGCCTCCAGAAATTTTTTTATTTAATATTTATTTTAATTTTTTTTTCAAAACTAATCGACAGAATTTCAAAATTGTAAAAATATACGCCTATCGCCCAATATAGGGCGGGCGACAGGTGCCTGACCTAACGACGAAATTCGAAAGTTTAACGAAAGAACTAATTTTTTTTAAAAAAATGCAATCGCCCCACAGATGGCGATAGGCACAGTGCTACAGTAACTAGCGATCAATAGTGCTACAGTACCTATCGTCCCGTGTTTTGACGATTGGTATTTTTTAAAAAAATTATTAGCTCTGCCGTTAAACTTTCAAGTTTCGCCGTTAGATCAGGCACCTGTCGCCTCATTATGGGGCTAGGGCGACAGGCATGTATTTTTGCAATTTTTAAATTCCGTCGATTAGTTTTGAAAAAAAGATTTAAAATAAATATTAAATAAAAAATCTCGGCCTCCATGCGCGCGGTTGGGCTCAGTTCTCCTGCACTATGATGTGGGCCTCAGAGAAGCCTGCAAAAGCTGTGGACGAGGCTCGTTTCGCGGAGCGAGTCGAGACACAACAAAAAGCCGAACGAAGGGCCACGAAGACGCCGTGCGGACGCGAGGCGGCCTGATACCGAAGCCGAATGCGGTGAACTCGGAAGCCAGCCGCGAATCACAACGCAGGCAGACACATTGGTGACGTCGAAGCCAGGCGCGCATTAGGACCCGTGATTACAGAAACCGGGCGGGCCTCCATGAAGCCCGTGGTACCTGCTGAAAAGCCATGCGCGAGATGCCGACCGAAGCCAGGCGAAGCTCCGTGAAGCCCGTGATGCCGGAGGCTGGAGCCAGAGGCACCAACGAGATAAGCTCGTACCTCTCTTTTCCGGTTTTTTGCGCGGTCTCGGCAGCAGCACTAAACCGGTACCCTTTTCCCTTTCTTATCCGAGGATTTGGACCGCAGAAGAGCCAAAGAGCAGGTACCCTTTGCCCTTCCTTATCTCAGGACTTCGACCGTAGAAGAGCCAAGGGCACGTACCACTTAAAGAGAGAACAGGGTCTTTAAGCGTGGTCCCAACGGACGTCGCCAGCTATTGTAGCAAAGATACTATACATGTATATAGTACCCTTTCTCATTTGTGAATTTAGATATTAGAGGAGTAAAAAAAACACGTGCCACTTAAGAGAGAACAGGGAGCTAGTCAGCACGAAAGATGAGAGATCCCCCTCACTAGTCCATTGGGGCTAGGGGTGAAAAAAAAACTCGAAACTCATGAGTTTAACGAGTACTCGAAAACTCGACTCGACTTGACTCGAACACTTTCTTTAACGAGTCGAGTCGAGTTGGGTTTTGAACTCGTTAAGGTAACGAGTTAAACGAGCAAGCTAACAAGTTTAACGAGCGAGCTAACGAGCTTAACGAGTCAGGAAAAAATACTATAAGTCTGTAATCCTAACCCCATTCCTTCAACCTTCAGACCCGATTCTTTTTCCCCATTTCACATCCGCAATTCACTAATTCCCAGCTTGCGCCTTCACCCTCGCCCTTGCTTCCGACACCTTCGCCGCCACCGTGCTCCTCTCATCACCGACAAGAATCATAACGAGTTTAACGAGCTAACTCGAGCCAACTCGAGTTTCTAACAAGTCGAGCCGAGTAGAGTTTTCAGCTCGTTAAGAAAACGAGTCGAGTCGAGTTGGCTCGTTATCTTAACGAGTTTAACGAGTCGAGTCGAGTCGAGTTGGATTGATATCCAGCCCTAATTGGGGCACCTTATATAGAGATGGGGCGGCTAGCTCCCATCTACCCCTAATAATTACAAAAAATAATGATAAAAAGATACATTCACATATATACGCATTACCTACTCATAGACCAACCCTAAGGTCTATTATAAGCACATGGCAGCCCAGAGAGTTGAGCACTCTATTTTATGGGCTTGAGCCAAAGCCTTTGCCAATCTCGGCAGCGCTTGGACAACCTTACACCATTAATTTTCATTGTTATTCTTTATTTAATTTCGCATGTCAATTTTAGGTTAGACATCGTATACAAATCCAACTACTCATTTTCATCTAATTTTATTCTGAATTTTAGCTATGTATATGTTTTATTTTGGAGTTAGTACGAACGTTAAATGGATGATTTCCATTTATATTTTATTCTGAATTTCTATTACTTTTTATTGTACTTAGTAAGGACTCTTTCTTCTAATCTAAAATTGTTGCATTTTATTTAATTTCAAATATTGTTTATGTTCTAATTGATATACAAATGCAACTACTAATTTGTATTCAAATTTTAGCTATGTTCGGGTTTTAATTTGAAGTTAGTACGAAAATCAATGACTAATTTCTTTTTATTTTTATTTTGAATTTTTTTTATTATTGTACCTGGTATGAATTCTTTCTTTAATCTAAGTCAGTGCAACTCGGATCCGATAGATAGATGATTATATATTTTTCTTTAAATAATAACATCTATTTGCAACTATAGTTCAATTTAGTTAGGATCCACTAAATTAAGGGCTAGATGTTTTGCTTTTTGTGAGAATTTCTAGACTATTTTGTTTCTTAGGAACTCTTTATAAGCTTTTAATATATAGTAGATCAATCCATTCCATAAATTTGCATGTGTTTGTTTGTACCCTGTTCCAAGATAGATGTTAACCTCCCATGTATCAATGAATTTGGCGGGCCATCGACGGCGATCTCTTCATGATGTTCTCATACCGAAGATAAAGCTACATGCTAGCTAGAAATTTTAGTCACGAAGTTGTATGTGCTGTACCCATATTATAAACAAATTATTTGTGTCTGAGGTTCCTTTTCTTTACGAGATCTCAACATCCATTTTCTTTGTTATGCATGGTGTTGTGTGCTACCTTATTCCAAAGAAAATATATTGGACTTTGAAATTCTAGTTTTAATATGTTGGTAAGGATTTGCATGGATGCACAGATCTAGGGATACATATAATAAAGGCCATGAGATGAATGTGCTAATTCACACAAATTAGTCAAAAATTTGTATCATAAATGGCAATTGAGTTTAAAATAATTGTTTGTAGTTATTAGTAAACATTAAATATAACCGACACTGCAATCACAAGTGATTAGGCAATGAAGTGTTTAAATACCTTTCTGACCCCATAGTTCTCCAACAGTTAGCACTGTCGGCAAGACATAGCAGCACCTACAAGGAATTTCCGACAGTTGGCTGTCAGCAAAGTTTTGGGCCGTCGGGATTTCATTGATACGTTGTAGTATGCTAAGGTCCAATGCATAGACATCCATGAGCTTAATGTTGTTAATGTCATATTGTCATCCTACGATCAATCACAGCTGACCATGGTACTGTGCGAGGTTCTCTGGTTGTACCCACCGGTGGTCGTGCTCAACCGCAAGACGTACAAGTCGATGGAGCTCGGAGACGTCAAGTACCCAGCAGGCGTGGTGCTCACTGCCAATCCTCAGCATCCACCATGACAAGGACATCTGGGGGCGCGACGGCGACAAGTTCAGACCGGAGAGGTTTGCGGAGGGGATCTCCAAGGCGTCATGGGACGCGTGGCGTTCTTCCCGTTCGGTGTGGGGCCGCGGATTCTGCATCGGCCAAACTTCGCCATGCTTGAGACCAGCATGGCCATGAGCATGTACTTCAGCGATTTGAGTTCGAGCATAGGAGATTTTAGTGGGGATTAATTAAGAATTTAAGATGGTAAAGCACAGTAGCCGTAGCTGATTTTGAGCCGGCCCTTGTTAGTAGAGAATTAATACGTATGGCGTTGTACGAAATCATAGTGCCGCATAGCTCAGAAACAAAAATTCTTCGAAGTGAAACGCTCGGTGTGATGCTTTATATGAACACGCAAAATTTGAGTGACTCGTGTGGTAGGCTAGTAGTGGCGCCGGGTGCCTCACTATATTGGGCGATGCTTCAAAAGAGGTTTGCATGCGATGTACTTGGACAAGCATGCAACCTGAGGGTTGGAGTTAGGACTAATCTCAGACCGGTTCAAACTTAGGCCAGATACATAGTCCAGGACATATTTAATTCTCAATCTTGAATATTTTGATTGGTTATCAAGACATATATGTCTTGGCTTGAAAAACTGGGGTTGTTTATATTTGTGATATACATGCATCATAATATATATGAGAGATTATATAATGGTCTATCTATATTTGTGATGAGTAATTAACTGTATTTAAATATGTAGTACTTAGGTTTGAATTTGAAGTTTACTTCAATTTTGAGTAACTTGGTTTGAGTAGTCGTAGACCCCAAGAATGGTCGTGGTCTTTGTACCCTCTAGAGAGGTCATTCCCTAGAGTGGTCGTGAGTATTCATAGAGTAGTCTAGACCAGTGTAGGAGGTAGTGTAGAACCCTAAGGATCACTTGGAAAGTGGTTGTGATCGTAGTGTAATCTAGATCTCTAACGACCTCTATGAGAGTGTTTGTGACTACTGTGAGAATGATCTAGATCTCTAATGGCATCTCTGCGAGTGGTCATGAGCCATTGAGACCTCTCGGGGAGTGGCCATTGAGCCATCATGACCCCTCTAGTAGTCGTGAACCCCTATGACCATTTGGGGAGTGGTCGTCGTCTCTCAGTGAGTGGTTTTGAGTGATATAGACCTTTGTAGAAGTAGTTGTAATCTTGATATATCTAAAGTGGTCATGGACAAGAATGGTTATAGGCTAAGGTGGTCACTGGTCACAGGCTATATGATCCAAGATGGGATCTTCTTATATGATTTTGGACATTGTTATGTGATGGTTGTAGGACTTCGATGCTAAGTCATAGTGAGGCGGAGGAGACTGGGACTAGGCTAGAAGAGCTGAAGTCTAGAACGGTCAAAGGGCACGGGAAGATGACTAAGGGAGTAAAGTGGTTGTAAGTCAGGAAGACAAGGAACTAAAGTGATAAACGTGGTAGGCAACGGCATGGACCAAAACTAGGTTCAGGGAGAAGTCTAAAGTTGTCATGCTAAAGGGTATGGTTAAAACTCGTGATGTTGTTGGGTTTCGAGTGAGACCATGTATGAAAGTGGGAGTGAATCTGCACCCTTGATGAGATTTCTTGATGTTCAAGAAGATTATCTAAGCTAAATATTACTCCTAGAGTGCTATAAATAGAGGGGGAGGGGTGTCTTTCCCTATGTGCGTCAGGTAATGGATTTTGGTATCCTCATACTCTCTGAGTTTTTGCTCACTTGGTTGCAATACTTTGCAAACCATCCGTTCAAGAAATAGAAATAGTTCTAGCGTAAGAATTTTGTTTATATTTGTGTTTACATTCTAGTTTTTTGCTTTGATTTGTTTGCATTCATCTTTTTCTACACTCTCTTGGTTCTTTTTTATCATTCTTGTTTGAACTTGAGCTAAGAATGAGTGATTGATGGATGGATATAACAAAAAAAAAGACCTCAATAGATCACATACTTTTTGTTTTGGGAGTTGATAGTGCCTTGATCTAGTTTGCTACGACGTGTGGAAGATCACGTTGATCATTAATATCCTACGAGTATCTCAGTTCTTGTTTTTGGGTTTGTGTTGTTTTTATTGTTAATTTGAGTGCATTGTACATCTATCCAGTATTACCCTAGCTAGCACTCTAGTTGGTGTTTTAGGAAAAGTGGCTAGAATATTCTTTTGTCCAACATTGAATTTGTTATTCCTTTTTATAGGCTTTACCGAAGAGAGGTTTGGATATTTTTAAAGAAGAAAAGTTTTTATTTTGGTTCCTATTCATCATCCTCTATTTACCATTTTGGTCCTTCAACATATGCGTTTGCGCCTTCCTTGTGCTTTTAAAAAACATAGTATTACTCTGTGACAATCTTCTATATTTATTACTGTACATGGAGACTATTATTTCAGGGCCAGCGTAACGAACGACTTTCCAAGAGAAAAGCAGATCACCGAGAAGTCTGTCTCTGCGTTCGCGTCCACGATGTGACGGGGCAGAACAATAGCACGAGGACACCTGCATCAAGCAAAGAAAAATCATAGCCGCCTTAGTGGTTAGTCTCTACCCGTCTACCGTGCCAAAGGCTATTTCTTCCGCACAGACACAGCGAGATCATCGCAAGCGATGGCGACTGTTGGTGCGTCACTGATGCCTCCTGAGAGCTTACTCTGCCTCTACGGGCTCGGTGCCTTGGCGGCTCTGTGGTGGTTCTGGAGGGTTCTCAACCGGGCCTTGCTCGGCCCGCGGAGGCTAGGCCGGGCCCTGCGCGCCCAGGGCCTCGGCGGCACGGCGTACCGCTTCCCGGCCGGCGACATGAAGGACTTCCTGCGGCTCAGCGTGGCGGCCTGCTCCGAGCCCATGCCGCTGTCGTCGCACGCCGTCGCCCCCCGAGTGGTCCCGTTCGACCACAGCGTCATCAACGAACATGGTACAAGCACTTTTCTAAATTAGCTTATGATGTGCTAATCTCGCCCGTGGTTGGTAATTAGTTTCGTGAATTAGTACATGAGAGATCACAAAAATGGCAGGTAAAGTTGCTGTGACCTGGTTTGGTCCGGAGGCAAGAGTGATCGTGAGTGACCCTAAACTGTTTCGAGAGATATTATCAAACAAGCATGGTCAGTTTGGGAAGCAGAAGTCCATTCTTACGATCGAGAGGATGTTTTCCAACGGGCTGGCGACCCTCCAAGGCGAGAAATGGGTCACCCACAGGAGGATAATCAACCATGCCTTCCATCTCGAGAAGCTCAAGGTCACTCCGCTAAGCACAACCCACTGTTATCTTTTACATTCTGTCCCAGCTAAGAGGCTTATACCTCTCAAACAATTTAGATCAGATGTTCATAGTACTGTTGTAAATTTGAAGTGGCTAACGGATCGCTTTTTCAGAGGATGTTGCCCGCTTTTGCTGCCTGTTCTAGTGAGCTGATACGTAGATGGGAGAGTTCTGTGGGGTCTGATGGTGTGCAGGAGATCGATGTCTGGCCGGAATTCCAAAATCTCACGGGTGACGTCATCTCCCGCGCAGCGTTCGGGAGCAGCTTCGCTGAAGGGAGAAGGATCTTCCAGTTGCAATCAGAGCAAGCACAAAATGCTGTAAAGATGGCAAATGTCATGCATATCCCAGCTTACAGGTGAGCTCATATTTTCAGACAGACAATGTAACCTCGCTTGTGCGTTCCATTAGAATATGCAAGTGTGCTGATGCTTGCTCAGAGTACATAAAGGCCACCTAGTACTGTAGCAATCTGAAAAATATCAATTACCAAACCACCAGCTGCAAATTAACCGAAAGGAGACTAATGGTATTATGGTAATAAGTTCTTCTAGAGAACTGCAACATGGCCCACACTGATTGGTGGCTAGTCCTGCAAATAATTTATCCATTTATGCGGAGCCACTACTGTGAGCCTGGGCAACCGTGGAAGTTCAGCGGTGCCCTACCATTGCGACACCATAGAATCAATGGTTTCTATCACTTAACTTGTTAGTTTACAGTTGGAAATTAAACTAGAACGTTGGAATGGATAGTTCATTAACTTACTAGTTCACAGTTGGAAATTGAACAAAAATGTTGGAATGGATAGTTCATTAACTTGTTAGTTCACAGTTGTAATCTTGTAATTGCTTATTTGCTCTATCAGTTCTATCACTTAGTCATTGAGGGATTGGACTTAGTGGTTTAGACTTTGGCTATGGTATCGATTCGGATTTGTAAATTTCAAAACGAGAAGGTTTTTGGTAGATAAAGAAACTCTAGAAAGCAATAAAACTGTTGCATAGCAGCTACAAGAAATTTGCTACATATTAGTCATATGCCTAATTTTGGAAAAAATCTCCCGTCATCTCCTATTGTATAGTGATATATTGATATGTAATGTGACTTCTTTCATTTTCATTCCCGTTCCACCACTGCTCATGTTTATATAGACTTGTTCATACTTATTGGCCTTAATCATGTTTGCCCAGGCTCCGAATAATTCCTGTCTCCACCACTGATTTAGCTCGCAGACACTACTACATGAATGTTGCATTGAGTAGCTTAAACGTGACATGCTAATTTTCTTCTGCAGCTTCCTACCAACGCAGCTCAACAGAAGGATGAAAGCAAATGGCCGTGAGGTCGAAGCGCTACTGAAAGTCGTAATCGCAAAGAGGGAGAGGGCAGTGAAGGACGGCCATGCCGACAATGACGATCTACTAGGCATGATGATGGAGTCCAACATTAAAGAAAGCCAAGAAAGCGGAAGCTCCAAGCCAACAATGTCCACAGAGGACATAATCGGGGAGCTGAAGCTATTCTACTTTGCAGGAATGGAGACAACCGCGGTGCTGCTCACATGGACAATGGTCGTGCTAAGCATGCATCCTGAGTGGCAGGACCGGGCAAGGGAGGAGGTTCTGCGCGTCTTTGGAACGAACCAGCCGGATTCCGACGGCATAAATCAGCTAAAAGTTGTGAGTGCAACATAGTTTGATATCAAATTTCTCATTCAGTTACAACCAAGGATTCGAAAACCGGTCACAGAAATAATGCTGGACCCTGGCCGGTACCAGTTACCGTCGGGTTACCACCGGTAACCGGTTTTCTACCATATGTTTTAATTACCAAATTTAAACTCAAAATTTAAATTTTGCCAGTTTTTCACTGGTTACCGCCCGATTTGACCGGTTCCAAGCCGGTTATCAACCGAAATTACTATTCATCGATTCAAAATCAAAATATAAATTCAGATTGATATTTTTTTACCGATCTGGGCCAGTACAGCCAGTAACCGGCCGGTGCCGCCGATATTTTTGTCCTTGGTAACAACTCTAACTAGCTCCAGCTTCTCCGTGGCAGGTGACTATGATATTACATGAGGTTCTTAGGCTGTACCCACCTATCCTTATACTTGGCCGGGAGGCATATAAAGAGACAGAGCTCGGAGGAGTCACATATCCACCTGGCGTTACATTTTCGTTGCCAATTGTGTGCATTCACCATGATCCAGATGTGTGGGGAGAAGATGCCAACGAGTTCAAGCCAGAGAGGTTCGCGGAGGGCATCTCCAATGCCTCCAAAGACTCGCCGGCGTTCTTTCCATTCGGTTGGGGCCCGAAGATATGTGTCGGGCAGAACTTTGCACTGCTGGAGGCCAAGATGGCATTGAGCATGATCTTACAGCACTTCCTGTTCGAGCTCTCTCCGTCTTATACGCATGCACCGTGCCCGGTCTCCTCTCTGCAGCCACAGCATGGGGCACAGATTAAGCTCAGGAAACTAACACTTCGTTAGCATCAACGGCGAACCATGCATATGGGGATTAGGGTGGTGATCCTGGAAAGTACTGTTTGTTTATGGCTGTAACTAGATACTATCCTAAATAAACCTTATTAATACTTACTTCTCTTGTATATGTATATTTGATGTAAACCATTATATCATCTGGACCCATTTGGAAACGTAGCTACAACCGCTATAGTTGCTAAAGTTACTGCTATTTGAGCTATACTTATAGTCGTGATAGCTTTGATATGCTACATCATGTCAACTAGGTAGTTTTTGCGCGCTACGCCGCGCACGTATACGAATATATGATAGTCGTGTTTGCGTATATGTAGGTATGAGCTGAGTGAAGAATTTGGTACTAAGCGAAGAACCAGACGTTAATTCGATATTGGTGCTCATATAAGAAAAGACATGGCCGATTGGCTAAAGAGGTATAAGTGTGTGCGATGATGGAGTGTCTTACGTAAGACTAAATTGGAAACACCAGAACTAATATAGTTTTGTTTATACTGTTGTATACAATGTATATGGCCGGTTGAACGTTACATCGGAGTGATGTTATGAGAAAACGAAGAGTTTTCAAAAATTGTGGGTCTGGGTTAAGCAAAATGAAGCGAGGCAGAGTTTCAAAAGGGTGCTGAGTAAATGTTTTTGTGGCAGAAAATCTGAAAACATGACTCTGAAATACGAAGTATAGTATGAGATGTAATATAATTTCTTAGTTCAGGCAAGTCATGAGATAATCAATAAGTATAATCAAACACATAGTAAAGTGTAACCAAGGACATGGATAAGTAAGAGTGCCATTAAGTATTCAGCAGGTACTATATTGGTGCAATACTATACAACAAAAGTAAACCGATAGCAAAAGGGCGGTGATTACTGGTACGATTAGCTAAAAGGATAATCTGAAAAGTCTTGGATATTATAAAGACTGAAATCTGGCAAAAGATGATAGGTATAGGTGTATACATCATTTAAGTTATGTGCAACTGGATACGAACTTCTATAACCATAGCGAGAAACACACATAGCATAGAATTTGTTGCCGATGAAGACAAAATGGGTCGGCGAGCTTCAGAAACCCAGGTCTGCGATGGGTAGAGAATGCTTGGATGTGCTGCAATGAAGATAATAAATAAGAATGGAACTAATATGGGAAAAAGCTGTCTATGAGTCTACCTGTTTCAGTGTGAGTCAGGTGTTTTGCCCTGAAATAGTTTTCTCTTAACGCTGGTTTTTACTGTGATAACGTATCACAGTGAGATTATATATGCAAATAAGAAGACTGTTTCAATACTTTATCTGAGATGAGTACAGAAACCATGTACAGATGAATATGAAGAGGAACATAACTCTGTATGGTCTTGGGTAGTGGCGAGATCTGGATCGGTTGTACTGAACGATCTCTTGAGCAAAGTTTGTATGGCAGATAATATCTGTAAGCAATAGAAATCAGTTCTGAAATAATACTAACACTGTAGAGTGGTCAATAAGAGGTGCAGGTCTGTTATCATAAAGACTGATGTTAAGGTATGTAGTGCAGACTGATATTATAAAGACTGATGTTAAGGTCTGAAATAATACTAATACTGTAGTGATTTACCTGGGGCGATGGCGGTGTTCCTCGAGATGAATCAGCAGTAGCTTCAACATTTTTCTGACATCATAGGTATATATGTTCAGATAAGGAAAATCCATAGATATAGGCGAAGATTATTCTGTATGATGTATAGATTCTATCATAGATAATATGATCAGTGAAAATCTAACACATCATAATTGTTTGGCTGTGAATAAATAATACAATAGTTTTTTTTGGTTGTACGTTAGTAAGTTCTGGCAGGATGGAATAAATATGAAGCTGGTATAAACAGTGCACAGGTAGAAAGATACAGATAACATAAATGTTCTATACAAAGATATATATATATATATATATATATATATATATATATATATATATATATATATATATATAGGAAAATACTTGTGTACTACCGGGAGTAGGTACTCCCGGTTCAATCCACCGTGTGCATGCTACTTCCTTGCTCGTTCAACGCAAACGTGTGCATGCTACTTCCTGTGACTAGGCTACCAAACCAAAAAGTAACTGCTCGCGTGTGATCCTGGTGAGATCGGACAGGGTGGGAGTATGTACTCCCGGGAGTACAAAACGGGCTTCCTATATATATATATATATATATATATACACACACAGAGAACAAGATGCAGATCAAGTAATAAAACGAAGGAATAAGCATAAACCTTGGGAGATTCAGGAACGTCTTGGGCTATATTAGTCAAGGCAGTTGGGGCTGGTGCAATAGGTTCATGGGTAGGGAGAAGCTTACTTTTCTCAGAGGTAATTGGATCAATATGGGTCTGAGATGAACTCAAAGTTGCACAATGCGTAGATTCAGCCAAGGGAATTGCTGATGCGTGAAGATGTACTTCGGTTGTGGTAACTCGTCTTTGCTTACGTGGCGATCCGCATTGATCGATGTTAAGGTATGTTGTGTAGTAGTATCAGTACGCAGGGTAATAGGGGAATCAGAATGTTGTTGTTGACTGGTAGAGGTGCTTTCTGGTAGACAGAGGACCGGTGAGACAGAATCAACTTGGTAAGATATTTTCATCCGTTGTAAGGCTCTTCGTGTTACTGAGACCTGCAGATCGTACTGTCTCCCAGATACGCGTGAGATTTGAGGCGGAATGAAGCCTTCAGGATCTTTACCAGATTTCAAAAGGTGAAGCACTGAGCATCCAATTAGTCGTTCAGCTATTTCTGCAAAGAAGATAAATTCTGCTATGGAGGCTTCTGGTTTGAATATCTTGTCAGGATCGACACCATGGATAGTAACCCGGTATCTGTAGTAATTAAAATACAGAATAATCATTAATACAAAGTGACATCAGTGTACGAAAAGAATCAAATGTATAAAAAAATAATAATATACCTGGGTTCAGCTGTTGTGGAGCCACACTTCGAGCATTTGTAGTTCTCTGCCTCAGAGTTAACCGTTCTTTTGCAAATACTACATGCTAGGTACCACCATGGTTGCCCTGGAGCAAGTTCCAAGATAGCAATGCGTACAGCGTAGCTATTCCCCTAGTTATATAAATATAAACTCAGTAATATATCTAGGTTCTTAGATCTGGAAAGTATAAAGTAAAAAGAACGTTGTATGGTAAAGGTAATGTGTACTTACGACAACATCATGTGGGTTAAGATTGGAAATCTGTTGGACTGTGACAGGAGTAGGCTGTCTCTGTAGGGCTGCCTGTGGTGTCCACTTTATCTCATGCGTTATATTTGTGACACTAATATGTAGATAGTCGAGAATCAGTGTAAATGGAATGATCGATGCTGTGACAATGATAAGGATAACAATATATATGAAAACATAAAGCACTACAACTAGTTATTGGATTCTTAATGTTACAGTACGTACTACAGGATAATACACTAATTGCTTAAATATGAGTTATTTGTTACTACTGATCAATTGAAATCCATAGCAAAGGAGGAACGTTTGTATCAAAGTACTAATGGTAATCATTACTATGATCTAAATTAGGTGTCTTCAGTCTATTACTTGTTATATCTGTCCAATTCTCTAGCTTTTTTGTGTCAAGTAACGTCACTGTGAGCATCATATTGTATTGTTTCCAATGAATTATAGGGATTACTGCAGGTTAGGCTATTTCTGGAACTATTTCTGTATGAGAAATCTAGGATAAGAAACTGTTGAAAAGTGTTCGATGAGCATCTAAGTGATATCTGATATCTGATTTGTCTAGACAAAAAGAAAGTAAGAATGTATACTATAGTTCTTTGTACTATACATTATGTTTGTTTAGTAGATATATTCGGTTTTCCTGATTTAATATCTTTTTAGTGTCAGGATTTTTTTTTGGATGTCACTTTGGAAAAGAGATGAAGATTTATTTTTGAAGAAAACCATAAATAATCTATGATACATGACTAAAACCTGTACGGTTCTTATCATAACCAATCGGACAGAGAAAAATGAAAGAACAGACTGATATGTTCAGAAATGAAAGAACAGGACACAATCAAGGATTGATATGTATAGAAAGAATAGCCTGTAAGTACCAGATTTTTTACATATCCAACAGAGTTGCTGCTGCTGGAATCAAAGGGTTTGTGTACCAGCGGCAGATAGTACTACCTTGGAGCGAGAGTTGTCCTGAAAAAGAAGGAAAAGCTATTTGATATAGTGAGCGAAAACAGTATGTCATTTACCATCAATAACTTTCTGACCTACGCAGCATGGTACAGCGAAAGGATAATGATATATTTGGATCCACAGTCATGGGCTATGTAATCATTAGAATAACCAAATAGGATTGGATTATGCTGTTTTCTGTATCTATATTAAATATCAGAACGAGTAGCACTGTGTGGTTTACGATGTTCCGAAACAAATTTTCTTTATATCTCTTTGATCAGCTATGTAACTGAGCATTGTTTGTTTATACTTGAATATTTATATTAGTGATGTATACAATCTAAGTTTACAGCTGATTTCATAATAACGATGGTGGAATATGAACGTATAATATGTCTATCATTATGATTACGATATATATTCTAAATCAATATAGAAAGATGAATAAGGGCAGTATAGAAGAAAACACTTACCGTTATGCAGTTTTATTGTCAAACCAAGTATCAAAAGAACCATTGGGCGTTTTTGTGATTCATGTTGAATACTGTCAGCTTCAAAACGAACTGCGTGCGGTCCCCATAATGTAATCTCCGCATTTTCTCTTTGATGAGGAAGTGTTAGTGTATGAACAGATACCAGATATGAGAAAAAAAAAGAGAACAAGTACTGAGATTTTATAAGATGTGAACCTGCCATCTGTGATTTCTATGTTCCGAATAGGCTTCTGAGCACCTCTGACAGTGACAGTCTTTATATGCGAGATAGATGTAATAATTCCCAAAGTATCTATGTTCAGATAAGTGTCAGTAGAGGATATGTGATAGATGAATAGGAAGGTTGGATTTTTTCAGTAATAGATAGTACCAGATAAAAGAAATCTGTCGTTAAGCCTGGTCCTAAGGATGTCGAATGAAACAGGGCAGCATGCATACATAGGGAATGTTTCTGGAGCAATAGGAAGTTCTGTAATCTTTGTATGAGCAGTGAAGCGTGCCATTATAGTATTGTTAACAGGTCTATAAGTGGCACGCGCGTCCGTAACTTCGAAGTATTCAATATAGTATATTGAGTCTTCGTTTAGTAAAGGAGCGAAGCGTGGTATATGACGTTCTGGGATTTTTGCATCCAGCATAGTAGCCTTAAAACAGAAACATAATGTTATCTGAGGAAGGTATAGGACAGCAAGAATCAAAGTACTCGAGGAAACTATAGTATAGGGCTAACCTGTTCATCAAGAAAAACCAGGTCAAGGCGCAGGATTTTTTCAGGCTTGTTTTCATCTCTATATTCTGAGAACCGTGTTACTCTGACCCGCACGCGCCAACGATGCGATTCCTGAGTGATATCCTTGAGTAAAGCGCAGTTCATCTGTGTATAAAAAGTAAAACACTTAATGGATCAAAACATATAGAAACAATAGTAATCTCAGTACGGACAGTACAATTGTCAATGAACATAACAAATTAGTAGGATATAGAAAAAAAACAGATAGGAAAGATGTACAAAAGCCTATATAAACTGGGATGTCTAAAGAAAGTATGAAAATATGAATAAATCTTTGTTGATCATGGTCATGCCAAAACGATATCAGAGGGACAAACAGAAAACCGAGATATGAGGTATAACATTACAAAAGCAGAGTATCAATGTTTTATAGAGCAATACAGTATAGCAATATGTGAAGGGCTGTATAGATAGTAAGGTACACATAATAATTGGATATACTGAGTAGGTATTTGTAGAGCAGGGATAACAACCTTTACAATATGAAGGTTAGGGTAAAACATGTTCTGTATAATTAGACAGGTGGAATAACGATATACAAAAGCGCTATTTTTATTAGCAAATCAATATTACAGTAAGAGGAAGACGAAAATAAAGTAAAGTTACCAAAGAGAGTGGTAGAACGCTATACACAATGATCGAGAAAAATGCAATAATAATTAAACAAAAGCAAGGATCTTATCATAGATTGTATTTCAAGTTGTTGAATTAGTTGTTTCAGGTCTTTTCCTGATAACTATGACAGGTTCCTGTCTCGAAGTAATTCTAGAAACAGTAACAGGAACACCGATATATAAAAGGACATTTTTTATTATAGAACAAATATTACAGCAACAGGAAGGAGAACACAAAGAAAAGTTACTAAAGAGATTAGTAGAACATTATATACAATGATTGAAGGAGATACAATAATAACTAAACAAAAGGAAGGATCTCATCATAGACTATATTTCGAGTTGTTGAGCCAGTTGTTCCGTCTTCATTCTCGATAAGTATGACAAGCCCTTCTCTCGATGTAACTCTAGAAACAGCAACATAAAATTGTTCATATGTAAAAACAGGGTTTCTTAGGTAGACTCCAACTTTGCTCAATGTTTGTCCCTGGCACTTATTGATTGTCATTGCATAGCAAAGTCTAATAGGGAACTGTCTTCGTTGCAGAGTAAAAGGCCATCTTGAACTTGTACCATTAAGTATAATTCGAGGTATACATACTGTTTGGCCAATATGTGTTCCAGTCATGATTCTAGCTTCTAGAATATGAGCACCGAGCCTAAGTAATATAAGGCGTGTGCCATTACATAGCCCTAGAGATTGATTGATATTTCTAAGAAGTACAACCGAGCACCGATCTTTAAAGAGAGCCTATCTTTGAGTAAAATTGTTGATGACAATTGAGTGGAGGAATTCGTGGGTATAAAAGATCAATATCGTGAGTTGTTCATGTGTATTGGCGATTGTGTCATAACTTAAATAATCTCTTACATCTCCGGGACTCTAGCAAGCATCTTGCTATTCAGCTCATCAACAACTGAATTGACAGGGCATATAATAGCACGCTGTGCTAAATACACAGGATCAGCATAATTATTGTTGAAATCATCATAGACAGCTTGTGTTATAAACGGGAAAAACTATAGTTATTCAAGTAGAAGAGAATAGGAGGGGATTCAATTATCTAACAATGTTATATGTGTCCTTATTGGAGCCACTACAGACAAAAGTTCCAAGAAGGAAGCTCTTGCAAGTACTGGATTAGGCTACGCTGATCTTCCAAATACACAAATAAGAAAGGTAAAATCATCGCTAAAATCATCGCTATAGAATTTTTGCCAGGCACCTGTTCCTTACAACAATGGCGGAATCGATACAAATCAATACTATCGAAAACCCAGAACCACCGTAAATGAAGAGGAACCACCGCAAATGAAGAAGGGTTATGCTAGTAAAAGATCGCCCAGGCGTCAAGCCTTGAGCCAAAGCACAATCAAGAGGCGAGCACAGCAGGCGCGGCACCCGAAGCAGCGGAGGGGGCAAGAACAAGCCACAACGGCGACGGACCACCGGAACCAAATCGGAAAGAACACGAACGGGAAGAACACGAATGGGATTTAACCAGCTCTCGGCCCACAGCTCACGGAGGAAAAACCGAAGACGCCATCGATACTAACAGAGCACAGCGCCCAGCGAAAGAAGCAACTCAAAAGACGCGAAGGCGAGAGAGCTGGACGAAACCAAAACGACGCAAGAGGAACAAGAAAGAAACTACGTCCCTGGAAGCGACTATCAGAACGTGCTAGATCGACAAGAATCAGGAACAAAGAAGATACTCCAGGGGCAACAACAAAAATTGTAGGAATCTAGATGGCGTACTGCAACGAAATCGATCGAAGCAAGCGAAATCGATCAAAGAACAGTAGAAAGAAAATGAAGGAACTATAGGAGAAACGAAACAGCTACCGTCTAGAACAAATCACAAGCGCAAAAGCATGAACATATACAGAAAATCAACGCGGACCGCGGCTGGCGTGAGCTCCGGCGTAGAACCCGAGCTCCAGCGAAAAATACCGAGACGAAAGCACTCGAAAACTCAGAACCACCGTAAATGAAGAGGGGTAATGCTAGTAAAAGACCGCCCAGGCGTGAAGCCTTGAGCCAAAGTACAATTGAGAGGCGAGCACAGCAGGCGCGTCACCCGAAGCAGCGGAGGGGGCAAGAACAAGCCACAACGGTGACCAAATCGGAAAGAACACGAACGGGAAGAACACAAACGGGATTTAACCAGCTCTCGGGCCACAGCTCACGGAGGAAAAACCGAAGACGCCATCGATACTAACGGAGCACAGCGAAACAAGTAACCCAAAAGACGCGAAGGCGAGAGAGCTGAACGGAACCAAAACGGCGCAAGAGGAAAAAGAAAGAAACCACGTCTCTGTAAACGACGCAGCAGAAATAAATGACCGGTACGTCGCCTGAGCACGATGCAGTAAATGATGCCTCGGAACGGGAAGGCAAAAGCAGAACGGCAACACAAAAGAAACGAAGGCCTGGAAGCAATGACGTGGCGCCCCTTAGCGATCGGCTGCTCTTCCACGCTTAATAGGTAAATATTCCCTTTGAATTTTCAAACATTAATTGTGTTTTTTTTGTGCTCTTTTCCATTATCATATTTGTAGGACTTAAATTTAATTAATTTGGCTTAAATTTAATTAATTTGGCTCATAGAAATAATAAATAATAGTTAATATCCAAATCCATCTCCTAAATTTATACAATTATATAGATTATTTTTTGTTACACATAGTACGACTAATATATATATCTGGATCGTATATAATGTGTACTTTGTATTTAAATATAGCGCATTATATATAAATTAACTATACCACAGACTTGAAATACTATATATACACATATATACACACACATATATACATTATAGTAAACTGCGACAAATAGCATAGCTTCCTTGATAGCCCGCTATAGCCACGATAGCCTTTTCATATCTCTCGCCAAGATGGATTGCGAACAACAATTTAAATCTTTGATATTTTGCAATATAAATTTGAAAATAGGATATTTTATTTCATATTTAATTCACAAATTTAGAGATCTCTCTCCTTACATGTGAAAGAGAGGATTGAGAGGTGGGCCTATCGAGTAAATTTACACTCCTAGCCTTTGAATTAAATGTAGTGCTACTTATTTCTCTATTTTTTAAAAATTAATATAGCTCTAAAGCAACTATTGAATCTAAGTTTAAAATTAAGGTCTATCAAATTAAGAGTTATATGTTACTTTACATCCTTTTCAAATTAATGTATCTCTAAGACAACAATCAAATCTAAGCCTTTAAAATTTTCAAATTAATGTATCTCTAAGACAACAATCAAATCTAAGCCTTTAAAATTATGGTTCACCAATTAATTCAGGGCTAGATATTTTTTAGATCTTTTTTCAAATTAATATATCTCTAAGATAACTATCGAATCTAAACCTTAAAATTAGGATCCACCAATTTAAGGATCATATGTTTTTTAAAGAATTTCTAGCATATTGTTTTGTATTTTTTAGCATCTATAAAAGATTTGTCATTAACTTTTAATATATAATAAACTAGCCAGAATTTCGGCACAATTGTGCCAGTAAGCAATATCTCTACTACTTCTAATTACGAGTTGGTGGTGGTGGTCCGTTCTCCCCTCCTCCCTCACCCCCGAGCATACCTACGAAACCGTCAGTCCCAATCTTCTATACATTGGCGAATGGAGAAAGTTTTAATTCGGTTGGATATACATGCATACGTGATCTGCGGTGTATCAGACTCTTATTTCAATCAGCTGATTCTATTTTCAAATACTACGCCGTCGATTCTTTTTTCATATACTGCACACATACAACTTCTGAGTTACCATGTGCCTTTAAGTTGCTATATGCATTCTTTCCATTAAATATTTACTTGCAAGTGTAGATAAGATTATCTTTTCTTTTCATGGTTTTGCATGAGTGATTCAGCCATACACTGTTGGTATCATCTAAGTAGTGAGTGCAAGCTTTGGTTCTTTTTGTACTCTGGCTCGACATGTTAGTAAGGGTAGGATAATCATTTATTGTGCAGAACAACATGCAATGCAAGGTAAAGTTATCTTGTTTGTACGCATCCCATACTGTACCTCGGGAACCTATAGCATCTTCAGATTTTCCACCAATGGTGCTAAGTACACATCAATATCATTCACAGGTTGTTTCGGGCCGTGGATACGTACAAATAACAAAATGTACTTCTGCTTCATAGAAAATCAAGAAGGAAGGTTGTAGATACAAAGATTCACGGGCCAAGTGCTATGTTGACTACTCATATTACCGAAAGGATTCATTCTATCTATACTCAATCCAAACCTTATATTCCTCGGTTTTGCATCAAATTCTTAAAACCTCCTATTAATGTTTCTCTACTGGGTGGAATCAGTAGGGTGTCTTAGTATTCCATCATTCATACGCTCCATTAAGTGCCAACGTAGCAGCTTTGCCTCTTTTAGGTTTGCAAATAAATGCTTCAAATGGGGAATTACAGGCAGATATCACACCATCTTTGTAGCAGGTCCTTTCTTCACCTCGATTCCCTTACCGCCATCATCTGATTGATTCTTATCCTTGTACCAGGATGTGTTGCACATCAGACATAATGCAAGTTTGTGTACTTTTTACGGAAGAGGATATAGTTATTCAGATATGCATGTATTCTTTCTACTTTCATTTCCAAGGGAAAAAATATTCTTGGATTTGTAGATGGTTGTCGGCAACTCATTTCTTTCTAGAAGTATGTCCGCGAAAAGACCTAACAGCACTGTGAAACTCTTATCAGACTAATCGTTGCTTGCCTTTAATTTCAGCAGTTCAAGCATGAATGACAACCGTTTGTATTTAGACTTATAGCCTAATAACAAAGGTTTCTCCGAGTCATCCATCAAGCCTCGAAATTTACCATATTCTCTGTCATCACAGTTCTCTTCTGTATTGCACAACATCTAATCTAGATTATCATCGTGCAGCAAATTCTCATCGAAAGCACAATCAATACGATCATCCGGCATATCATTGACTTTGACAGCGATGTTCATACTGCCTGCTTCTTGTGTAGTTTGCTATTTATCGTGACTAGTCCAACATGAATACTCCTTTTGAAACCCCTTAGAATCAAGTATGCTTCGATCTGTGTTGAGTTTTGAAACATCCTCAAATTCTCACAGTCAATACACAGACAAGATATAAATTACACCCTCTTATTAAACATATCCTCCTCTGCAGCTCTTCTAAAAGCGGAGATGCCATTAATATACTCGGCACTCGTACGATTCTCAACGTACATCAAGCTTTGATCCATCTACGCTATACATTTAAAAATTAGTGTTACATATTGAAGTACACTAGGTGTGCGCATGTACATATTCTTAAATTAATTATGCACTACTAGATACATCTTGAATATAATACAATTATATAACCAATTACTACCTTAGATCACAAAGAACAAATGGATGTACAAGCTAGATCTAAACAATCTTCAAATTCTCCCTTTAACAAACTAGCTAGATCTTTAGTATAATGCAATTAGAACCAATTACTAACCTTAGATCAATAAGAACACATGGATCTACAAGCTAGATCTAAACAATCTTAAAATTCTCTCCTTACCAAGCTAGATCTTGAATATAATACAATTAGAACCAATTACTAACCTTAGATCACCAAAATAAAATGAATCTACAATGACCATTCAAAATCAATTGTTTTTTCACTAAATCGCCTCACAGTTGCAGCCACCTCAAAGATAGATCCTAAAACCCTAAAAAACACTAAGTAGCTCGGGGCTTTGCATTATATATTGCTAGGAGCTATTACAGACGGTTCTATTCATAAACAGTCAGTGATATATAGGCATAATATCACCACAGTTTATGATTAGAACCATCTGTGATGATGTCACTGATGGTTTCACTCTATAACTATCAGTGATGTTTCTCATCATAGATAATTTTTTAAAACCATCTGTGATGAAGCGTCTAATATAAGTTTTTCTGTAATAGTGCATCTTTGTTAAATAAAATCATAGCCAGTTTTTTCTAAAATTGTATGAGATAATTTATATCATAGACAGTTGGAGGCTAAAACCGTCAGTGATATGTCCTGATGACATCACTGATGGTTTTAATCACCAACCATCAGTGAATTGGTATCACTAACGGTTTTTGGCTAAAACCGTCAGTGATAACATAAATTGACATCACAGACGATTTTATCCAAAAATAGTTAGTGATGACTATCCAATGTATATTATAGAGCCCTCGACCTCCCCCACGACTCCCCTCATTTTCTCCTCTCTCGTGCGCCGCCTGTGCCTCTCACCTTCCACCTCTGGCCCCAAGCTCCTCTTCACTCTACCCATCACGCCCCTTTCTCCACGCCATCGCCTCTAGCCCTCCCCAGCTTCTACTGGCTCAACGAGCCCCTCCATCACCGGATCTAGCCCATGGGCCACCACCTAACCTTAAGGTGTCGGCACCAGATCCACAGGAGCTGGCACCTCTCTCCAACCCCGATACCTTATCGCCTTCTTCGCGACCCACCCACCAATGTCTTCCTCTCCTCCTCCAGCGGAGGCAACATGGTTGCCATGCTACGCAAGCTGCTGCCTTGAGCATGTCGCTCCCCGATGAGGACCACCTCGACTACTCCTTCTCTGTTGACCAGCCCCTACCACCGCTTCGGTCCAGGGACCACCCCTGCCCTCCTCCTGCTCCTCCGCAGACGTGCCACCACTACCCCTCATGTAACACCGCTACTGCATGTCGAAGGGCCGCAAGTGCCACTGGTGTTCATAAATAGACAGGAGATCACAAAAACAAAGCTTAGGATGTTTAAGGTAAAACATTTAGTTGAGACAAGCCGTATATTGTAACATATTAAGTAACCTCTATGGTTTGTTGAAAGTTCTGCTTGTACTTTGTACTTAATATTAGTTATTTATTCATAATGCTTAATCACACCATCCATCATTTTAGCTCGTACATTGTTATGTTGGTAAATTTTTTTAGATATGTCCCCCTTCAATTGTGAATTATGTTTATATTACCTCTGATATGCTGGCTGATTAATGGTTTTATTGAAGGATTAAGCCTAAAAAATAAATGAACAGTGAACATAACAGCTATGCAATATTTAAGCAAGTTACATTGCTTGACATTGAGTAGTTGTTTTCATCGGTAGAGTACCTCCTAAAATGTTAGTCCGATGCACGATTCATATAAGAATGCAGGATCAATTTGTGTATAGTTGCACTCACCGGTTCATACTACTTAAAGGGAAATGAGGCTGTTTTCTTTTATGTTTTAGGTATTAATGAGTAATGACATTAGTAAAACTAGACTATATTACATATGTTGCCATTTAATGATCCTTTCCATGCATAACTTGAAAGTTTTTTCCAATTAGAAGATTGACAGGATATGCATTGCTTTTAACTGAAGTTGTTAGTTATAAACAAAGATGAAAGGGATGAGTTTCTCAACTCTATGGATCAAAATGAATTATGGTGGTCCGAGTTCTAGGTGTTTAGTCTTCACTGAGAGATTAAGACCTCTTTCCCACTAGATGGGACCAGTGGTGCAACTATATAACATTTATGGTGTCTTTAGGATACTTGGCAAGCTATAATCTTTCAACTTTCTTTTTGGATGGGCTTCTAGGTTAGCTTGCACCTCTTGCAAACTCGTACCTTTCAATGTTTTGTTCTACTGAATAGAGAATTCTAAGATTTGATCTCCCATTAGTATGCATGCTTAAATGGTTCAATTGTTTTCCTACTTTTGAATCTGAAAAGGAAACTTAATTTTTTGGGGGATCATTCATCACCTCTTCAAGATCTTGATCAGAGCTTTTACTGGCTTTTCATTCAGTTGGCTAATGTACAGTGCCCCTGAAATACTTATTTCTGGTTATATGATGATGGATCTTATGAGGAGGAGGAGGGGCAAATCATAATAAAAGGGAATATTTGGCAAAAGGTATTTTTTGGAAAATAAAGATATGCTTGGAATTTTGTGTGGAAATCAATTGAGTAATTATATTGCTTCTATGCTTTGATTTGTTGGGCATCTACTCGCCTTACCGCTGCACTTTTTTCGCTACCAATCCCTCCTGGATATATATTCTCGTGGTTTGAAAGAAGATGTTTCTATCTAGTCGAGCAAGTTCGTCCCAGATTACCTTGAGCATAAACGAGTTCAGAAACTTTCGTTGGTTGGACTAGAAGGGTCTAGATTAAGCACAATCTTTAAGCATGTTTTGTTTCTACTTGCTCATAGTCATAGTTACTGCATATTCATGGTTAGATTCTGATAGTTTTTCTCTCACAACTTTGCTCATGTCATAATCATATATGAGGATAGGATGTATCTAATTTCTATTATGTGTCTATGTGATACACAAATGCGATAACCTAAGCATTCAAGCACACAGTCAAATTGATTACTTTGTTGCCAAACACACAAGTGCATTAGTGTGGATTGTTACTAACACTCTTGGACAAGGTTTTGATAATGGCAAACAAGGTCTAATTAGCATACTTACATAGTTATGGCTTATAGTGTATGATGGAGAACGGGTTAGTTCTATATATAAGATTGCAATGATTAATGCTTTGACCAAAACAGATTATCATAGACGGTTGTAGCCATGAACCATCTGTGATAGGTGCTTCACTGACGGTTCAGAAATCATCTGTGATACTTTATATTATCACTAACACATGCTTATAAACGATTCGAAAAACCGTTTGTAATGACGTTTCTGAACTGTCTATGATGACCTTTTATATAGTAGTTGTCGACGATCGAGATCGCCTAACCGCAAATGTGAAAATAGGGTTAGTGTGAATGGGGGACCCAGAAAGAGCTGCGCTCAACGATGGATCAGACGTAGGTCGGGGCGAGGCGTCAACGAGCAAGAGACAGCGGATTATACTGGTTCGAGCCCCCACGAGGGTAATAGCCCTACTCGATCTTCTCTGGCGGAGAATTCACTAGTCGTGAGTCTGAGAGTGGATTCTGTTTCGGGCTTGAGCGTTCGATTGTGTCTCTTGGTCTATTGCTAGTGCGCTAATGTCGCATTGTCCTCTGTCGTTACTCGCTTCAGGATTTTATATACCCCTCGGTAGTTACAAAAACGGCCAGAGAGATTCGGTAGTGCATGGTGTGCAATGAAGACGTGCTGCAACCGTCTCGGATCTGACGCCCACGTCCGCCTTAACTCCGGGATCTTCGGTCTTGGTAACCGCCGAGTAAACACACGCTCCCGAGCCAAGGTCAAGGTCATGCGGGGACGGGACCCCCCACCGCCCAAGCTCGAGGTCGTGCGGGAATCAGCGTCGCTTAGGTCGTGGTCGAGGCCCTTTGCTGCATTGTCCCGAGCTGGGGACCCTGTTGACCATGCGTTGATTTTGTCAGAGGTTTCTCAGTCCCCGACAGCTAGCCCCCGAGGCTCAAGGTCGTGGCAAGAACTTGGGTCGATCTCGAGCCTCCCCATACAGAAAGAGGGGACTATTTTCTGGAACTTTCGAGCCCGAAGTCGAGGTCGGGTGGAGACCTATCGCCAGGCCTTGGCGACGTTACACCTGGCGCCCCTTGATCTTCAGAATTCTGGTACGGACATGATCGAGCAATGAGTAACTGTTATAGCGCCTCAATCCCGCCAAGACCCTTAATCGCACTGTCGAATCACCGACCGGGCGCCTTTTGAGATGCCCCAACCTCCAGCCTGCAGCGCACCGGGTTTATAAAACTCGAGATCATCGCCATTTCGAAGAACTCTCGACTTCTTCGCAGTCTTCGCCTCCTAACTCCTCGCTCGAGCCCCTCCCCCACCGACCAAACTTCCCCTCAACCGCCATGGCCAAGCTCGGGAAGAGTTCCCTGACGGCGGCGAGGATGAGAGAGCTTGAGGGCTTGGGACCTGGATCGGCCGGCGGCGTGGCGGCTGCGGACGGAGAGATCGAGCCGTAGCCCGGGGCGGCGAACTCATCGGCCGCGAGCACAACATTCTCTTGACTGCGGGCCGGAGGAAGCGATTTTCTTCTTGGCCGTTCTCGCAATGCGAGATCGAGCTTATCAATCTGTACCCAACTACATTCTTCGCTTTCCATCTTTTCTCACTGTGGCGAGGGTTCCTTGGAATCCTTCCCACCCCCTCGCTTTTCTTCCGCTTCTTCTCCCTCTTCTACTCCGGGAAGGACCCCGTGGTCGGATGCCTTTACTTTCGGCTGCGGATGGGAATCCCCTGGTCCTTTCCCCAAATGCGTCCTCGCGACTCCCTCGGCCCGTGGACCGAGCGGTGGTTCTACTTGAAGCGGGGCGAAGACGGCGCGCTGGCGTTCGACGGCACCCCATCAGCGGAAGAAGCGGACCACAGGCGAGTGTCTGGAGGACGACCAAGAGACCATCGTCGCCATCCACATCTGTGCCTTGTGGGACCTCACTGGGCAGGCCATCGCCAACGACTTCCTGAGGAGCCGGGTGTTCCCTCTGCGGAAGAGGTTGCACCTGTTCTTCGAAATCAAGGGCCGCGACGACCTCACCCGCAAGGGGATGTCTGGTAAGTCATCCGAACCTGATGCTAGTTCCAGTTTTGATCCCCGGGTTCCCTTGATGAACTGATGTTTCCAGCAGCGCCAAAGGAGTCCTGGATCGCTGCCCGAATGAGCGAGATGTTTGGGAAGGCCGCACACGACTACACCCTCGACGATCTCGTTCCGAGGAACGTGTTACGCTGGAAAGCCGAGGTAAGCCGCCTTGGACCGAGCTTCTTAGTCTCCATTCGCCTAGAGCCTTCCTTGATTCTTCAATGCACCCACAGGAAAAGCTCGAGCTGCTTGAAACGACGAAGAAGATGTCGAGTGGGGCGGCCATACGATGGTGAGTATCCTTGGTCGAGCCCCCGAGCTCTTCGCTCGTGCTCCTTCGCCCTCTGACTTAGATCTCTTCTCGCAGCAACAGAGTGCTGCAGACGCTGCTAGGACCTCGACGGAGGATCAAGACCCACCACAGGCCCCGAGGACCAAGGCCCGAGGCTCTCGAGGAAGGGACTCCCCCTCTCCTGCGGGGCACCAAGGGCCTCACTAGCCCCCCGCGAAGCGGAGGCTGCAGACTCACGTGCGTCATTGGTCTCTTTCTCGCTTGGATTCTCTTCTATCTTCTTAGCTTAGTAGCCTTCCTTTATCACAGATCTTGAGCGCTCGAGCTCACTGCCTGCCCGTCCTGACGATGACTGTTGTCCAGGGCGAGTCTGAGTCCGACGAGGAGGAGGAGTCCTCCTACATGTTGGCGCCCTGTCGGCCCTCGAACCGGGGGCGCACCCCCCAGGCCCCCAGAGTTAGGCCACAATTGGGGAGTTCGACCAGGGACTCGATGACTTGGTCGAGGACGACGTCGAGCCATGACCATTGAAGATGATCTTTGTCGGCTCGCGGATCTTGAGGACAGTCTTGACCCGTCTGAGGCCGCTGAAGGAGATGGCGCCGGGGACGCCCCAGCCACGACCGCCGAGACCGCCCCGACCGTGGCGGTCGGGACTCCCCGAGCTGCCGATTCTGAAGACGTTTCGGCCGCGGCGAGCACGGAGGACCGAGCCATGGACTAGGCCAGGACCACCGCAGGGGAGGGGGCTAAAGACCCTCCAGCTGCGGGGGACAAGGCCGAAGCCGCCACCGGGACTGAGCTTGGGGGCGGGTCGAGCCCCCTCGAAGAGGAAGCTCGAGGCGCGGTCGCCCACGACGGAGCACCCTAAGGCCTCACCCCCGATGACCCAGCGGCAGCAGTGGGTGACACCGCCCCAGGAACGTCGGGCAGCAGACCCGCCGAGTACTCCCGTGCAATCTTCGAGGGCCATCTTACCCAGATACTTGAGTTTCTTCGAACCTTGGCTCAGACTTTCCCTTTTTCCTTCTTCTCTCTCTTTCTTCTGGCGAGTACCGTGTTGACCCTTCGAGCCCCGTAGGCCATCGACTCAGTCACCCAAGGGCTGCAAGGCCTTCAGACGCATGCCGATGCGCTGAGGGTCTTGCTCGATGTGGTGGAGGCCTGAGAGACAGTGCGCTCCAGGCTCGTGGAGGACTTGCAAGCCGAGCGGGAGGAGGCCGCGCAAAAGGCGGCAAACGACTCCAACGAGATTGCTGGCCTCCGCAAGGCGGTGAAGACGCTCGAGGCTTCCCACAACTCCGAGCTGGAGCGGGCCATTGCCTCGGAGCAGGACCACGCGTACAAGGCCGTCGAGGAGGAGCGCGCGAGGTCGGCCAAGACGCTCGAGGCCGAGCAAGCCAAGGCCGAAGAACTAAGCAAGGCCGCTGCGGACCAAGCAGCCACTGCGTCGAGGGCCTCCCCTGAGCTCGAGGCCAAGGTTCAAGAGCTCGAGGAGAAGCTGGGTCGGGCGAGCAAGACGGCAAAGAGCGCCTTGTCCCAACTTCAAGAAGAACGACACCGCGCCGCCGAAGCCTCTGCCGAAGCCCTCCAACTTCAGGGCGAGCTCTCGACCTTGAGGGCCAAGGTTGCCGAGCTCGAGCAGGAGAAGCTCACGTGTGAGATGGCCGATTTGTAAATAGGGTTAGATTTCTTGTAAGCAAGACCTTTTGTAAGACAAAAAAGGTTCAATGGAATGACATTATTTTGGCAAGAATAGTTTAATATCTTGGTTTGCTTTATCATTTCTCGATCAAGAGATTTTTTTCCCTAATCGTGCACTTAGCCTTTTCTGGTCATGGTTTATCTCGTCCAGCCCCCGTTGGGCTCAAGGTCGAGCGACGCCGGTCTTGGGCGCAAGCAAGAAACCTGTAGAGACCATGTCCTGCGAGACCGAGAAAAACCCACAGGGAGCATAACATAGGCGCATGAGGAAAAACTTAGGCTCTAGAGTATTAGGATCGTTTCCAGGTCAAGCCGCTCGAGTCTTGACAACGATTTGCGTCTTGCTCGTTGGACCCGGGCATGGGCTTAGTTCGAACCCTGGCACAGGGGGAGCGGTGATGCGAAGAGATTCGGCTTACAAGCAGCTCGACCACTGGGGGTGAACGTTTAAGTCCCCGACACCCGAGCCAAGAGCAAGCGCGCTCCCCGAAGGAAGCCCCGAATTCGAGTCAACACAAAATATAGAATGTAGAAAAAAGGCGTGAAAACATGACAAGCAAACAACAGCTTTATTGAAATCTGAGGTAAAAAGTTGTTACACAGAGAATTTTTGAAGCTGGTCGATGTTCCACGAGCTAGAGAGCTCTCTGCCATCGGGTAGCGCTAGCCAGTAAGCCCCCGTGCGATCTGTTGAAACAACTCTATAGGGGCCCTCCCACCGCGGAGATAACTTGTTGGTGTTGGACGGAGCCTGAATCTGTCTCAGGACTAAGTCCCCAACAAGGAGCTCCTAGGTCGTCTGCGATCGAGACGATATCTGCGAAGAGCTTGCGGTAGTCTTGCCGATTGTAGCGATGCCGCGACATCTTACTTCTTCCGCCAGGTAAGGTCAAGGACCGTTCTTGCTCGAAGTCGTCTGATCGACCAAAGTGACTTCTGGCGAGCCAGCAGTGACCTCACGGAGACAATGGGAAGGGTGTGGACCTGTTGCTCGGTGGACTGTCTGAATAGACCATAAGACGGTGGGAAGTTCATCCACCCAGGTCTGGCCGTATTGTTCGAGCTCATCTGATACTCGCTTTTTGACGCCTTGAACGATTTGTCCGTTGGCGCGCTCCACCGCTCCATTGCTCTGCGGATGGGCCACCGAAGCATAGCATACTTTGGTGCCGATGTCTTGCGAAGATTCTCTGAACACTCCTTTGGTAAATTGTGTTCCATTGTCGCGATAATTTCAGATAGAACCCCATACCGTGACCACGAACAAGCGGAAGACCTTGACCGCCGCGCGTGCCGGGATGGTCGAGACAGGTTCGGCTTCGATCCATTTGGAGAAGGTATCAATGGCAACGAACAAAAACTTCTTCCCTCCATCCGCCTGCGGGAAAGGACCGAGAACGTCCAGCCCCTAGGTCGAGAAAGGCCAGGTTAGTGGAATGGTTTGGAGTGCGTAAGCAGGCTGATGCGACTTTCGAGCATGGAACTGGCAGGCTCAACAGGTGCGGACAATGTCGTGAGTGCCCTGGAGTGCTGTTGGCCAGTAGAATCCATGCGGAAAGCCTTCCCGACTATGGTCCTGAAAGAAGAATGCGCCCCACAGAGACCTGAATGGATGTCGTTCAACAGGTACTTACCCTCCTCCATGGCAACACACTTCGTCAGCCAGAAGCATTCCGACGATAAAGCTTGCTGTCCACGAGTTTGTATGAGCTCGCCCGACGCTTGACCCTGCTCCTCTCCGCGGGATCGGTCGGGAGCTCTCCTGTTGCTAGGAAATTGTAGATTGGCTCGGCCCATGAGGGAATACCTTCGATGAAGGCGACCGAGGCCCCTTGGTCGGAGATTGAGGGCGACGCCAGTGTCTCCAGGATCACATCTGGAGGGACCTTGTCGTCAGACGACCCGAGCTTGGAGAGAAAATCTGCGTCGGAGTTGTCCTTCTGCGCCACATGCGTGATCTCCAGGTTCTGGAACCACTTCTCCATCTTGCGCACCTTGGCGAGGTACTTGGTCATGGAATTCTCCGAGCACTGGTAGCCCTTGTTGAACTGGTTGATGACGAGCTGTGAATCGCCCTTGACGACCAACCGGCGAACACCCAGCGCCTTGCAAGCTCGGAGTCCCGCCAGAAGAGCTTCGTACTCTGCTGCATTATTCGTCGCTAGGAATCCGAAATGAACCATATACCTCAGCCTGTCGCCCTGCGGGGTGAGAATGAGGATCCTATCCCCCGAGTGTTTAAAGGATCTTGAACCGTCGAAGTACATGACCCAGAGCTTCTCCTCCTTGACCTCGAGTTTAGGAGCCGGCTGCGAGGTCTGTTCGACCACGAAGTCAGCAAGCACCTGCGACTTGATGGCCGTGCGCGCCACGAACTGGAGGTCGAAGACGACTAACTCCATGGCCCACGTGGCGATGCGACCTGTGGCCTCTGGATTCCTCAAGATCTCCCCGAGTGGGAAGTTGCTCGGGACGACCACGAAGTGAGCCTGAAAATAATGCCGGAGCTTGCGCGAAGCCATGAGGAGGGCGTACAGTAACTTCTAGACTTGAGGGTAGCGCTCCTTTGGCCCATAGAGAACTTCGCTGATGTAGTAGATCGGGTGTTGCTGTGCGTCCCGCTCGGCCACCAGGACAGCGCTAATAGCCTGGGCGGTGGCCGCGAGGTAGAGCAGCAACTTCTCGCCTAGCTGCGGGGTCGTAAGTAAGGGTGGGGTTGACAGGTATACCTTCAACTCGTCGAAGGACCGCTGAGCCTTAGGCGTCCACTAGAAGCTCCCGTGCTTGCGCAAGGCCTTGAAGAAAGGCAGTCCGCGCTCGTCGAGCCTCGAGATGAACCGGCTGAGGGCAGCCATGCAGCCGGTGAGGCATTGCACCTGCCTTACCGAACTCGGGGGGGCATATTTTCTATCGCCTCGATCTTCTTCGGGTTAGGGCTGACCCTCGAGCCCCCGATCATGTAGCCAAGCACCTTCCCAGAAGCAGCGCCAAACACGCATTTCTCCGGATTGAGCTTGATCTTGTACTTGTTCAGGTTGGCGAAGGTTTCCCCAAGGTCTTGAACGTGGTCGGCCTCGGTGGAGCTCTTGACGATGATGTCGTCCACGTAGACCTCGAGGTTGCGGCCGATCTGAGACTCGAATGTCTTGGTCAGTAGGCGCTGGAAAGTCGCGTCGGCGTTGCGGAGACCAAACGACATGGTCGTGTAGCAGTAGGTCTCGAACAATGTGATGAACGACGTCTTGCTTTCGTTGCCAACCGCCAGCTTGATTTGGTGGTACCTAGAATAGGCGTCTAGGAAGCTTAGCAGCTTGGCATTCGCCGTAGAGTCGACGATCTGGTCGATGCGCGGGAGAGGAAAGTTGTCCTTTGGGCATGCCGAGTTCAACCCCGTGTGATCCACGCACATCCTCCACTTCCCACCTTTCTTCTCAGACGATGGCGGATTGGCGACCATTGAATGTCGATCTCACGAATAAACCGGCCTTCAACGGCTTGTCAAGATTCTCCTTGATTCTGGCGACCTTCTCGGAGAGAAGCGTCGCAACTTCAGCGCCGCAGGCGGCGGTCGGGCCGCACTGCGATCGTGCTCGACCACATCCCTTGGGACACCCGGCATGTCCGCCGGCTCCCAAGCGAATATATCTTTGTTGGCGCGAAGGAAGGTGACGAGCTCGAGTTCCTATTTGGAACTCAGCTCGACCGAGACGTGGACGCACTTGGATGAGTCCCCTCCACGAGCGGTACAGCTTTCGTAGTCCCGCTGGGTTGGATGACTGCCTTCTGACGGGTGACCTTTGTGGTAACCGGGGCCTCTGGCTGAGGCGAAGATGCGGCGAGGGCCAAGGCACAGGTCTGCAACTGTGCCGCCTTGAGGTCGCCCCGCACGGTGATGACACCACTAGGCCCTGGGAGCTTCATGCAGCGGTGGCCGTAGTGGTTCGCCGCCATGAACTTGACCAAAGCCGGGCACCCAAGGATGGCGTTGTAAGGAAGATCACCTTCGCCCACCTCGAAGGTGATCAACTCGGTGCGGAAGTTGTCCAAGGCGCCGAAGGTGACCGGCAGGACCACCTGTCCCAAGGGGGTGGTCGAACTTCCAGATACGATCCCAAAGAACGGAATCGCAATATTCTTGACCTTCGACCGAGGAATCTGCATCCGGTTGAGTGCGCTAGCCAGCAGCAAGTTGAGGGAGCTGCCCCCATCGACCATGACCCGCCCGACCAAGGTGTTACTAATAGTCGGGGTCATGACCAGGGCAGTCTTGAGATCCTTAGACATACCTTGAGGGGCATCCTCTTACGTAAAGGTTATCGTAGCCCCGGCTCACTTGCAGGGCTGGTCCGCGGGCTTCCCGACGGTGGCCTGGTAGACCACGCGCACGGCATCCTTGATCTCGCGTCAGGATTGATACGCCGATGAGCCGCTGAAGATAACATCGATCCGGCGGTCGCCCTGCTGAAAATCCAGGTCGAGGTCGGCCTGGTCCTCTCCGGTGTTTACCCTTTCAGGCTGATCTCCCTCTTTCGGGAGCATGGGCATCTCTCCACGCCCGTCGTAGAAGGCCTCCAATTTGCTCTGCCAGGCCTGGCAGCCTCACGGTCGTGGCCCAGAATCTTGTGGAACAGACAAAACTTGCCTTCGTCGAACCGAGGTCACCCCTCAGGACCTTGTGGGCGACCGTTGGTCTGCCGTGACCCAGACCGGTGATCCTCCTGCCGAGGTCGGCGCGGCGCCTGCTGAGGTCGTGGCCGATTTCGCTGGGGACGGAGCCCCTCCTGGGCCGAATCCCGCACCTCCATGACCTCGCGGTGACCATCCGCCGAAACGGTCACCCGAGGTCGGCCACCATCGCGCTTGCGGTCCCTCTTCCGCTTCTTGGTGGCCGAGCCTTGGTCGGTACTCTTGGCGTTGGTGGGGCCAGCCTCGCCCAAATTGATGCCAAGCTTACCTTGGTCGTAGTCGCACTTCCAGCGGACCGCATCGTCCGCATCCGCGTAGCGCTCCGCCATGCGAAATAGCTTGCCAACGGTGAGCCTTGTCGTAATCTCCAGGTCTTCGGTGAATCGCCGGTCGCGGACGCTGAACTTGAAGGCCTTGATCACGGCCTCGTCAGTTACACTAGGGATCAGGTTCCTAGTGCGGATGAACCGTCGCACGAAGTCGCGGAGGGGTTCATTCTTACCCTGGATAACCCAGTCCAGGTTTTTCTCTCTACCGGGCCACTCGTAGCAACTCTGGAAGTTTGAATGGAGGGCTCTCTGAATTTGGCGCCACGAGCGAAAAGTGCCGGGCTTCTGGTTAAAGAGCCAGGTGCGGGCAGCACCGTCCAAGACGGTAGGGAGGTAGTTGGCCATCACGTACTCGTCGCCTCCTGCGGCCAGGATGGCAGTGGTGTAGATTGACAGGAATTCATCAGGGTTCTTTGTCCCATCGAACCGCTCGATCAATGCGGGCTTGAAGCGAGTCGGCCATCGCACCCGCCGAAGGTCGTCGGAGTACGCCGTGTAACCGTATCTTGAGGACAGGGCGCGCTGAGGAGGTACTCGCTCTTTGCTAGAGTCGGATTCGATCGCTACGGGCGTTTAAGCCCTCGAGATCGACGGCCGCGGCGGTGAGCCCGAACGTCGCCCGGGAGGTACTGCAGGCGCTCATGGACCCGACAACGCCTTGGGGGGACGTCAGGAGAAAGGCTGACGTTAGCCGCTTCTTTGAGCGAGAGTCGCCAGAGGTGGTTGTCGCCGCCTCCGTCCCGAGTCACACTCGGGAGCGGCAATGGGCGGTGTCTTGGGACAGTCTCGAGATTGCCGGCACATGGGAGACCAGCAGGGACGCTGGCGCTCAGGCGAGGAGCTGCTGCCGCTCCTTAGGACCGGACCCGAAGAGGCGGCCACGTGTTTGTGGATTTGCACCCGGTAGAAGCGGCCTTGTCGAGCTCGTCTGCGAGCTTCGGCGAAAGACCCGACCTCGGCGGCGAGGTCGATCATGACTCGCGATCGCCTGGCGCTTCGCTTCGAGTGAGGGAGCTTGGAGCGGCCTGATGACGTTCCAATCTTCTCACGCTCTTCTCGCCAGAGAGCAGTTATGTCCTGGTTAATGGCGACTTGGGCCATCCGGCGGGTGTCTTCAGGGGTCTTCGGACTGCGCTCCCCCTCCTCCCCGCCCGCGTCATGACTCGCAGCCATGAGAACGAGCTGATCGTGTAGCGGCGGAGAAGGGGAGAATAGGGATGTGGAGCTTCCATGCTCGGGAACCGCGCTCGAACCCGAGCTCGCGGAATGTGCTGCTGCAGAGGACGCCATACCTCAAAAATCTTGAACTTCTTCTGGATGAGCGAAGCTTTCGGGCCCCACGGTGGGCACCAACTGTCGACAATCGGGATCGCCTGACCACAAATGTGAAAATGGGGTTAGTGTGAATGGGGACCGAAGAAGAGCGCTCAATGATGGATCGAGCGAGGTCGGGGCGGGCGTCAACGAGCAAGAGACAGCGGATTATACTGGTTCGATCCCCACAAGGGTAATAGCCCTACTCCGCCTCTTCTCTGGAGGAGGAATTCACTAGTCGTGAGTACAGAGAGTGGATTACTGACTCGAGCTTGAGCGCTCTGGTTGTGTCTCATCGGTCTATTGCTAGTGCGCCGATGTCGCGTTGTCCTCTCGTCATTACGCTTGAGGATTATTATACCCACCGCTAGTAAGAAACGGCCAAGAGAGATTCCCGGGGTAGTGCATGGCGTGCAATGAAGACGCGCTGCAACCGTCCCGGATCTGATGCCCACGTCCACCTTAACTCTGGGATCTTCGGTCTTGGTAACTGCCGAGTAAACGCACGCCCCCGAGCCAAGGTCGAGATCGTGCGGGGACGGGACCCCCCACCGCCCAAGCTCGAGGTCGTGCGGGAATCAGCGTCGCTTAGGTTGTGGTCCCTTGCTGCATCGTCCCGAGCTGGAGACTCTGTTCACCCTGCGTTGACTTTGTCAGAGGTTTCTCAGTCCCCGACAGTAGTGTTTATATGAATATGCAAAATTCAACTGACTCGTGTGGTAGACTACTAGTGGTGCTATGTAGAGGTGCAATCGGCTTGGATTCGGTTGGATATTAGCCATTCTATATCCTAAACCATATTGTTGTTGGGTTTGGAGTCGGATACAGATAGTGCCGGATACGAATACAGCGTAGATAATATCGGTCATAAATTCGAACCAAATATGGAGTGAAATCGATATAGTACCGAACATTGTTTGCCAGATATCGTGCGGAAAACAAATACTACATATAGCATATATATAACAATGATTAATCAATCATATGAGTTCAACATACAACAGATTATCGTAATTTAACAAGTCATTTTATTAGGTAGTCCAACAAAGTTACAAAAGTATCAGATATTTCTTTATATTTGGCAAAAGAATTCTAGGTGTTCATGTAGGCATGTGAAAGCATATTCTTGCATGTCAAGCTCTGATGACGGCGTGTAACATCCCATAATTTTGTATCTAAATTAAAAATATTATTGGCTTTTGTGAATTTTCATAGAATAATTCAAATTTCTAGATTTTCTAATAAATATTTATCATTTTATGTTATTTTCTATTAATTTTTATATTTTAAAAGTCATTTCCTATTTTAGAAATTTAAAAATATTTTTTTGTAAAAATAAAAACCAAATTTTAGTTACAAATAATTTTATTAAATTTAAAATGCCCGATGGAATTTCTATGGATTTCTCTCAAATTTGTGAACTCTATTTGCTATTTTTCTAAAAAGAATTTCCAATTTTATTAATTATCTAATATATACATATATATATTGTAAATAATTTTAGTAAGTTTAAAATGCCCTATTTCAATTCTTTGAAATTTTCTAGAATTTTTTAGGCTGTTCAAGTATTTTTTTAGTACTTTGGGGTTGTTCAACATTTAAAACTATTTACTGCATAAAAATAACATTGATTATATTATTTGCTTGGGCTATTTGGTTGGGCCTAATTGAAGCTGCTGGAATATGGACCGTAAATATTCAGATTCGAATATCCAAATATAGTTATCAAGAATTACCTGAGAATATAATCGAAATATTCTAATCCGACAGATAGTGATTTCCTTAATCTGATGCCCAATCCGAAACTGATGTTGAAACCGACAACTATCCAGCATGACTATCCGAATTCGATCCGAACAAATCCGGTCGGTCAATTGATCGGCATCTACCTGATCCGATTGCACCCCTAGTGCTAGGTAGTAGGTACCTCGCTATCTGGCAATGCTATAAAGCACACTTTTCAATGTATTATAGGCTATACTGTTTGGCTCTTGGAATGGTATACCAGCGGACAGTTAATATATATTACTCTAAATACATAGTAGTACTATCAAATATAATATATTGCTTAATAGACCGTATTATCAATTCCACTAGTGTAGACAGTATATTGATTGGTATCGAAGTTGGTATGGCTAGTATTGACTAATATCGAGGCTGATATGTTACATAGGGTTACTTTATTCTGGTTTAAGGGCTAAAATAGTACATAGAGCTGGTACCTATACGGTATTGATAACTATGCTCCAAAGTGGTTTAGTTGGGCTACGCTTAGAAACAAGCATGCAATATGAGGTTATAGGACTTAGGACTAATAATCTCAACCCGGCTCAAAGTGCGGCCTAACTTTTACAAACTACTACGTAGTACGTCAGAATTTTCCTTAACCCTTTCACACTTAGGCCAAAAACATAGTCCGAGACAAATTTAATTTTCCTTAACCCTTTCACACTTAGGCCATATGGTTTAACCCTTTCACACTTAGGCCAAAACCATATGACGTGTCAAACCATACGTTGATTGGTTATCTTAATTTAGCTCTTGTGGCCGGACACATGCGCTTTGCGTATTATTCCCAGCCTAATTAACCTGTGGATGGATTTACGTTCTATACCACCAAAAACCAACATCTTGTTTATTTACTGTACACACATGGAAGACTAGTATTCAAGGGCCATTGGTAACAAACGATCTTCCATAGCAGATTAGAAGATAGATCACCGAAAAGTCTGTGCGTCCGCCTCCACGACGTGACGGACGACGGAGCCATGACACGACGTAGCCTGTAGCAAGCAATGAAAAATCAAAGTCGCCTTTACAGATTCTTACGGTCTGCTCTTAGCTAGTCTTGTTGCCGTGTCACCGGCAATTTCTTTCGCACTGCGAGATCATCGCAAGCCATGGCGACTACCGGTGCATCACTCATGCCCCCACGGAGCTCGCTCTGCCTCTATGCGCTCGGGGCCCTGGCGGCTCTGTGGTGGGCCTGGCGTGCGCTGGACAAGGCCTGGCTAGGCCCGTGGAGGCTGGGCCGGGCCCTGCGGGCCCAGGGCCTCCGCGGCACGGTGTACCGCTTCCCGTCCGGCGACATAAAGGAGTTCGTGCGGCTCGGCGCGGCGGCCTGCTCCGAGCCCATGCAGCTGTCGTCGCACGCCGTCGCCCCCCGAGTAGTTCCGTTCGACCACGCCGTCATCAAGGAGCATGGTACTTTAATTAGCTTATTCATGCTGCGGTAATCTCGCGCGTGGTTGGTAATTACTTTCGTGAATTACATGAGAGATTGGGAGATCACCGAAAATGGCAGGTAAAGTTGTTTTGACTTGGTTCGGTCCGGAGGCAAGAGTGATCGTGAGTGACCCTAAACTGTTTCGAGAGATCTTAACAAACAAGCATGGTCAGTTTGGGAAGCCGAAGTCCATTCTTACGATCGAGAGGATGGTGGCCAACGGGCTGACGGCCCTCCAAGGAGAGAAATGGGTCACCCACCGGACGATAATCAACCATGCCTTCCATCTCGAGAAGCTCAAGGTCACCCCGCTAAGCACAACCCACTGGAATCTTTTACATTCTGTCCCAGTTAAGAGGTTTATACCTCTCAAACAATTTAGATCAGATATTCATAGTATACTGTTGTGATGGCTAATGGATCGCTTTTGCAGAGGATGTTGCCGGCTTTTGCTGCCTGTTCCAGTGAGCTGATACGTAGATGGGGGAGTTCTGTTGGGTCTGATGGTGTGCAGGAGATCGATGTCTGGCCGGAGTTTCAAAATCTCACGGGTGACGTCATCTCCCGAGCAGCATTCGGGAGCAGCTTCAGTGAAGGGAAAAGGATCTTCCAGTTGCAATCACAGCAAGCACAAAATTTTGTAAAGACTGCAAACGTCATGTATATCCCAGGTTACAGGTGAGCTCATTTTCAGACAATGCAACCTTGCTTGTGCATTCCATTAGAATATGAAGACTGATATACAGAACAGGAAGACGGAACACCAGCAAATTAAGCAAAAAGAAAACTAGTGGTATTAGGTTTTCTAGAAAACTGTCATAGCCCACATTGATTGGTCGTTACTCCTGCAAAATAAATTATCCGTCTAGCTCACAAACTGTTGAGTTCGAGAGTAATACGAATTCGTTTCCTATTCTATCTCAAATGTACTTCTATACGGAATCAGTTATGTACCGCTATAAATATATCCCTGTAATCTATAGGAAAAGCAAAAAATTTATTTTTTTTGAAACGGAAAGCAAAAAATTTATTATAAACATCTCGTCATATAGTGATATAGCTATTGTGCGCCCATAGTTTTTTTCCCAAAAAGGTTTTTCACGTAAAATCCATATCTCCCGTTCTTTTTATTGTATATTTTTGCCATGTGTTTTTGTAACACTGACACTACTACATGAGTCTAAAATTGAGGAGATTATCGTTTTGTCTTACTAATTTTCTTACGCAGGTTCCTACCAACACAACTCAATAGAAGGATGAAAATAAATGCCCGTGAGGTCGAAGCGCTCCTGAAAGGCATAATCACAAAGAGGGAAAGGGCCATGAAGGACGGCCATGCCGACAATGACGATCTTCTAGGTGTGATGATGGAGTCCAACATTAAACAAAGCCAAGAAAGCGGGAGCTCCAAGCCAATGATGACCAAAGAGGACATAATCGAGGAGCTGAAGCTATTCTACTTCGCTGGAATGGAGACAACTGCTGTGCTGCTGACATGGACAATGGTCGTGCTAAGCATGCATCCTGAGTGGCAGGACCGTGCCAGGGAGGAGGTACTGCGCGTCTTTGGAAACAACCGGCCGGATTACGAGAGCATAAATCAGTTGAAAGTTGTGAGTACAACATCCTAGGATATGCAATTCCTCAATTAGTTATATACAAGATTTACAGTGAAAACATAGTTAGTAAGTAGTGGTAGTAGAACTCAAATCTAATCATTTATTTTTTAAGGGTATTTTAGATTTTTTTATCTATTCATCAGGGATATTTTAGATTTTTTCTAATTCATTCATAGTTTTGGATTCACTGAATACCTGGTGATCTTCAAAGGCCACTTTTCCATTCATGCGCCATTCATCAGGATCACAAGATGTGTTTTACCGTAGATGACAAATAGTATGACGGAATTTTTTACCCTTTTACCTTTCTCTAAATTTTACTACCAATACTACAGGTGGTAGTATAACTAAATCTAAATTGATTTTAACCATTAGATTCAAAGGAATAGATGGTTTATATTGATTTTAATCCATTGTAAAAGAGCTCTAGTTATAACCCTAATTAACTTGCTTCTGTATCGCAGGTGACAATGACATTACATGAGGTTCTTAGGCTATACCCACCTCTCCTACGAATTGGCCGGGAGTCGTATAAAGAGACAGAACTCGGAGGTGTCACATATCCACCCGGGGTAACATTTTCGTTGGCAATTGCGTGCATTCACCATGATCCAGATGTATGGGGAGAGGATGCCGACGAGTTCAAGCCACAGAGGTTCGCGGACGGTATCTCCAACGCGTCCAAGGACTCGCCGGCGTTCTTTCCGTTCGGTTGGGGGCCGAAGAATTGTGTCGGTCAGAACTTTGCATTGCTGGAGGCCAAGATGGGACTGAGCATGATCCTACAGCACTTCTTGTTCGAGCTCTCGCCGTCTTACACGCATGCACCGTGCCGGGTGTCCACTCTGCAGCCAGAACATGGGGCGCAGATTAAGCTCAGCAAACTTTAACGCTTTGTTAATTAGCATCAACGACCACCCATGGACATGATCACATGGGGATTAGTGTGGTGATCCTGGAAGATACTGATAAGAAGGAGAAATGGTATTACAAAGTATGTGTGCATATATATATACAGAGAGAGAGAGGAAACCTGTTTGGTACTCTCAGCCTCTCAGGAGTCCATACTCCCACCCTTCCCTACTGTTGATAAGCTTTTACCACTCAACAGATGCTTCGGTATTGAATATACCCATTAGCGGCAAAGAAGTATGTGCTGCTTAGCAACGGGAGTATCAAGCAACTAAGAAGTACATACCCATTAGCGGATCAAACCAAACGGTGGAAATGTACGTACTCGATTAGCATGCGTATTTGTTACGGTGGATTGAATACACAATTATTTTCATATATATGTGTGTGTGAAAATAGTTGTATACTCTTGGGAGTATATACTCCCACTCTAAGTATACTGCTTAAATAATGTTGTTATATCTTTTTATCCTTTTGAGTATACTCTAATACTGATTATAAGATACTCTAAAATGAGTTCCATAAAAAATTTCATTATTATCCACTTTTTATAGTATAATTTGTGTATACACTTCTTTTACATATGGAAAAGTATATATAGCAGAAATAAAGGGTTTCGATGAAATTTTTTCAACCATGTCGTATTGTAGTATCTTAGAATTATTATTGAAGTATACCAAATATGATAAAAGAGTATAACACATTCGTTTAAGTGGTACACTAGTCATGTGCCCGTGTGTTGCACGAAAGCTTCATTTGTGACAAAAAGTTTATTTGCAAAGAGCACTAACAGCGACAAAGGTGAGTAATTAAAGAGCAATGGTAAATATGGGTAATTAAAAGCACTAACAGTGGTAAAGGTGGGTAAATAAAGAGTAATGACAAAGGTGGGTAATTTTGATGAAGTGACGTGGGAAGAAACTCTCACTTTATATAGTAAAGATTAGAGGTGGAAGTACGTACTCACAGGAGTACAAAAAAGGCTTCATACATACATACATACATACATACATATATATATATATATTTGAAACAATTTTATATGGATAAAGCATACCCATTAAGTACCCCAATGATTGTAAGATCGCTCGATGTAACTAAAGATCTTTTCTGATGCCCAGATAATGATGAAGAAATTCTCGGCTCTGAAGTACCATATTTAAGTGCTATAGGTGCACTTATGTATCTTTCTACTAATACACAACCTGATATCGCATTTGCAGTCAACCTGTTAGCAAGATACAGCTCATGTCCTACGAGAAGGCATTGGAACGACGTCAAACGTATATTTTGTTACCTTTAAGGTACAAATGATATGTGTTTATATTTTTCTGATGCATGCAAGAGAGAGTTAGTTGGTTTTGCAGATGCAGGGTATCTATCTGATCGCCATAATGGTCGATCACAAACTGGATATGTTTTTACTTGTAGTGGCACTGCTATATCATGGCGTTCAATGAAACAGACTATAGCGGCAACATCATCTAACCATGCAGAGATTTTGGCAATCCATGAAGCTAGTAGAGAATATTTGGTTAAGAAATATGACAGGGCATTTAAAAGATCGTGTGGATTATTTTTTAAAAAAGAAGAACCTACCATTATATATGAGGATAATGCAATATATATCTCTCAACTGAAGGAGGGATATATCAAAGGGGACAGAGTGAAGCACATATCACCAAAAATTTTCTTCACTCATGACCATCAAAAGGATGGTGTTCTGAAAGTCCAACAAATTCGCTCATGTGATAATCTCACCGATTTATTCACAAAGACACTTCCTACTACAACGTTCAAGAAATTAACTAACATGATTGAACTTTATCGATTCAGAGATCTTAAGTGATCAAAAGGAGTGAATATGTTATTTACTCTTTTTTCCCTTAACCATGTGTAGGATCGAAATATAATAACGTAGCAATCAGAGGGGGGTAAATGATTGCGTAGAAGTCAAATTCAAAATTTTATGATTTTTAACACACCCCAAATCGGACTCAAATTGCTTGAATCGGATTCAACAAAAACCTTATTGCGCCGGACCAAATTTTTGCTTGTACGCCGGACCAAATTTCACGCCGAACTAAATTTTTACATGTACACCGGACCAAACTTCGTGCCGGACAGAAAGTTTTACATGTACGCGGACCAAATTTCTACTGTAGCAAACCAAATCAATTTACGCCGGACTAAATGAAAACAGACTTACACACGTTCACTAAAACAGTGATTCCCTAAGATCTAACTGTTGGATTGACGTGAAATTTTAACTGTAGACACTAGATGCAATTTCAAAGCTAACACAAAAAGAATCAACTCGATCGAATCTACGGATCTCGAGATATTACCTTCGCAAAATGACTGAAGTAACAAATGACGAAACACGATCTTCAGAAGCCACGACGGACCAAACTCCAGACTAAATTCCAACTACGCCGGACCGAAGTTCTTCAGGAGCGTCTAGTCGCGCAAGACCAAGTTGCTGTCCACCCGGCCGTGAATAAACACCAAGCACAAATTCCTTCCAAGTCTCACGTCACATATGCTTGCACGTCACAACTTCTAGTCGACAAATTTGTCACTGCTTCTTGCATGCATGCACGGCAACATACGGAGAACCAACTCAGGAAATTATCTAGTTGCCCAAAACGTCTCCAGCTGCTAGACGCAGGTCGCCAGCAAGAAACTCTCCGGCGGCAGGAGCAAAATCTCTCGCCGCAATGAACTCAGACGCTCGGATCTTAAGAAAGATTTTTATTTCTTTGATCTGACTACAGTACTCTAAAATACAAAGAGTACAAACCCTAAAACCTAAGCGCTCATATAAACAGCAGACACCCCCTATTTATACTGAGCAAACATAAAAAGATTGAATACAACTCCACTTTCAACATGGAAAGAGTCCGTATACATCTCAACCTGGCTCAAACATGGCTAAATACAACTCTTGCACGCGTGTACAACCCACATGCCATACTCACGTGACTAACTAGCCTTCATGTGCATCGTTCTCTAGCCCGAACGTCCCGCATGATCTCTTTGACCACCAAGACCTCGATTCCTCTCTGAATCTAGTTCCGAGCCTCAGTTCCTCTATGTCGGCGTACTTTACGCCAGGGTACCCTCTCCGCCGCACAAAGGCATGCGTGGTCCACGTGATAGCCTGGCGAGTAGGTGGTAATCGCGCCTACCCGCCAGCGTTGGTCCACGTGGCGTTGGGCGGCGGTGGGCGGGATGCCTTGCTCGCCCGGCGCCCACCGCTTGGCGGCTTGGCGGCGGTGGCGACGCGCCTGCCCGCCAGTGCCGCCGTGGCGTTGGGCGGCGGTGGCGAGACGCCCTTCGCGGCGCCCGGCCAGCGTGGCGGCTTGGCGGCGGTGGCGAATCGCCTACCGCCAGTGCGGCCACGTGGCGTTGGGCGGCAGATGGGCAGGGCGCCTGCTGCGCCGGCGCCCGGCCAGCGTGGCGTTCGAGCGGCAGTGGGCAGGGCATACTGCTTCGCCCGCCGCAAGGCAAAAAGGTGGTGCGAGGTTCCTTCGCCTCGAAGCCTCCTTCCTCCAATCGTACCGTGCCAGCGGTGTCAGATTCGTTGATTGCAATGATTTCTGCTACAAGCCTATTCCTCTGACGCCTCTCACCAACCCGTCAAAAGGGACACATCCGGGCGGACGAAGCGAAGCCATCGTCGGCATTTAATGAAATTTGGAGGAGCGGGACAAGACAGAAGGAGTAATAAATGCATAAGGATCAGCATGATGACCCTCCTTTTACCTACTCCTGTTAGCCCGGCCTATATAAGGACCTTCTGGTGCATGAAAAAAGGGGACGACGAGTCGAGCAAGCAAGAGTTCCGTAGTAGAGCCTAGGCAAGAACTTGTAACCCAAGGACTCTGTACTGCACTAGTTCAAAAAACTCTCTACAAACAATCTAGCAGGAAGTAAGACTATTACCCAAGGCAAAGGGGGCCTAAACCTGGGTAAAATCTTTGTGTCATCCCTAGTTCATAGACGCCGGAATCCTTCGCGTGGGGGTCTCTAGGGTTTTCACCCTCTAGGGTTAGCCGCCGCGAAGACGCCCTCCTTCTGAACCAAACCCGGTCTGCAGACTCCGGACCTGTCAGGCGGAATACGCCGACACTCTATGAACGTAGTTCCGGTCCCGTCATCGACCACGTTCGCCCTCGAGCAATACCTGCACATGAATAAACAAGAAACGCATCCGAACAAAAGTCCACGACTACTCAAAGTCAATCCATACAAACACTCACATGAGCGCAATGCATCAAGCAAAATCATTAACATGCTAACACATTGTATCAATTAATCAACTGAAACAGCACATGCATAAGCACCACACATGCCATAATCAAAATCACTTTGCAATGCTAATTTCATTACTAAGCTAATTTTTCAGCACATGATTTCACACCATGGTTTTTTCCCACTAGATTTTTCCTTAGTAAGGTTTTTAATGAGGCATACATATTTACAATTAATGGATATCCAAGGAGAATGTTACAAAATATTCTTTTAATTGGATGTTCATAACCCTCTTAAGAGAAACTCATATACATCTATTGAAGAAGAAACTCCCGTACTATTACGATTCTACTATCAATTCTTGTAACTTTTTATTTAGTTCAACCTCTCATGTTACCTATAAATAGAGAGTTGTACGTATAAAAGAATAGAACAAGAAAGAAAGAATTCTCTTTACCTCTATATTATTCATATTTTAAATAATTTATTACTTATTTCAAATTACTGTATTTATTACTGTACATGGAGACTATTATTTCAGGGCCAGCGTAACGAACGACTTTCCAAGAGAAAAGCAGATCACCGAGAAGTCTGTCTCTGTGTTCGCGTCCACGATGTGACGGGGCAGAGCCATACCACGAGGACACCTGCATCAAGCAAAGAAAAATCATAGCCGCCTTAGAGCTTAATATCTCTCTGTTAGTCTCTACCGTGCCAAAGGCCTATTTCTTCCGCACAGACACAGCGAGATCATCGCAAGCGATGGCGACTGTTGGTGCGTCACTGATGCCTCCTGAGAGCTTGCTCTGCCTCTACGGGCTCGGTGCCTTGGCGGCTCTGTGGTGGGCCTGGAGGGTTCTCAACCGGGCCTTGCTCGGCCCGCGGAGGCTAGGCCGGGCCCTGCGCGCCCAGGGCCTCGGCGGCACGGCGTACCGCTTCCCGGCCGGCGACATGAAGGACTTCGTGCGGCTCAGCGTGGCGGCCTGCTCCGAGCCCATGCCGCTGTCGTCGCACGCCGTCGCCCCCCGAGTGGTCCCGTTCGACCACGGCGTCATCAACGAACATGGTACAAGCACTTTTTTTAATTAGCTTATGATGTGGTAATCTCGCCCGTGGTTGGTAATTACTTTCGTGAATTAGTACATGAGAGATCACAAAAATGGCAGGTAAAGTTGCTGTGACCTGGTTTGGTCCGGAGGCAAGAGTGATCGTGAGTGACCCTAAACTGTTTCGAGAGATCTTAACAAACAAGCATGGTCAGTTTGGGAAGCCGAAGTCCATTCTTAGGATCGAGAAGATGGTGGCCAACGGGCTGACGGCCCTCCAAGGAGAGAAATGGGTCACCCACCGGAGGATAATCAACCATGCCTTCCATCTCGAGAAGCTCAAGGTCACTCCGCTAAGCACAACCCACTGGAATCTTTTACATTCTGTCCCAACTAAGAGGCTTATACCTCTCAAAAAATTTAGATCAGACGTTCATAGTACTGTTGTAAATTTGAAGTGGCTAACGGATCGCTTTTGCAGAGGATGTTGCCGGCTTTTGCTGCCTGTTCCAGTGAGCTGATACGTAGATGGGAGAGTTCTGTGGGGTCTGATGGTGTGCAGGAGATCGATGTCTGGCCGGAGTTCCAAAATCTCACGGGTGACGTCATCTCCCGCGCAGCGTTCGGGAGCAGCTTCGGTGAAGGGAGAAGGATCTTCCAGTTGCAATCAGAGCAAGCACAAAATGCTGTAAAGATGGCAAATGTCATGCATATCCCAGCTTACAGGTGAGCTCATATTTTCAGAGACAATGTAACCTCGATTGTGCAAGTGTGCTGATGCTTGCTCAGAGTACGTAAAGGCCACCTAGTACTGTAGCAATCTGAAAAATATCAATAACCAAACCACCAGCTGCAAATTAAGCGAAAGGAGACTAATGGTATTATGGTACTAAGTTCTTCTAGAGAACTGCCACATGGCCCACACTGATTGGTGGCTAGTCCCGCAAATAAGTAATCCATTTATGTGGAGCCACTACTGGTGAGCCTGGGCAGCCGTGGAAGTTCAGCGGTGCCCTACCATTGCGACACCATAGAATCAATGGTTTCTATCACTTGTTAGTTTACAGTTGGAAATTAAACTAGAACGTTGGAATGGATAGTTCATTAACTTATTAGTTCACAATTGGAAATTGAACAAAAATGTTGCAATGGATAGTTCATTAACTTGTTAGTTCACAGTTGTAATCTTGTAATTGCTTATTTTGCTCTATCAGTTCTATCACTTAGTTATTGAGGGATTGGACTTAGTGGTTTAGACTTTGGCTATGGTATCGATTCGAATTTGTAAATTTCATAACAATAACAAGAAGGTTTTTGGTAGAAAAAGAGACTCTAGAAAGCAATAAAACTCCTAGAAATACAACTAACACAAAGCACAAGTTGTTCAAGTAAAATCCGTATCTCCCGTTCCTTTTATTTTATATTTTTGCCATGTGTTTTGTAACACAGACACTACTACATGAGTCTAAAATTGAGGAGATTATCGTTATGTGTTACTAATTTTCTTATGCAGGTTCGTACCAACACAGCTCAATAGAAGGATGAAAATAAATGCCCGTGAGGTCGAAGCGCTCCTGAAAGGCATAATCACAAAGAGGGAAAGGGCCATGGAGGACGGCCATGCCCACAATGACGATCTTCTAGGCGTGATGATGGAGTCCAACATTAAAGAAAGCCAGGAAAGCGGGAGCTCCAAGCCAATGATGACCAAAGAGGACATAATCGAGGAGCTGAAGCTATTCTACTTCGCAGGAATGGAGACAACTGCTGTGCTGCTTACATGGACAATGGTCGTGCTAAGCATGCATCCTGAGTGGCAGGACCGTGCCAGGGAGGAGGTTCTGCGCGTCTTTGGAAACAACCAGCCCGATTACGAGAGCATAAATCAGCTGAAAGTTGTGAGTACAACATCCTAGGATATACAATATCTCAATTAGTTATTTACAAGATTTACAGTGGAAACATAGTTAGCAAGTAGTGGTAGTAAAAATTAAATCTAATCATTTATTCTTTAAGGGTATTTTAGACTTTTTCTATCTATTCATCAGGGATATTTTAGATTTTTCCTAATTCGTTCATAGTTTTGGATTCACTGAATACCTGGTGATCTTCAAATGCCACTTTTCCATTCATGCGCCATTCATCAGGATCACATGATTTGTTTTACCGTAGAGGACAAATAGTATGACGGAATTTTTTACCCTTTTACCTTTCTCTAAATTTTACTACTAATACAACAAGAGGTAGTATAACTAGCCCTAAATTGATTTTAACCATTAGATTCAAATAAATAGACTGTTTATATTGATTTTAATCTACTGTAAAAGAGCTCTAGTTATAGGCAATGTATCACGCACAGGTCTTTCTTTCATGTCTTTGCAGTGCACCAACTAACAAAAGTTACGAAAAATTCTGAAAAAAATTGTAGATGTACTTCATAGATTACTCTACCTATGTATAAAATTGTAGGTTCAAATTCATTATATATCGAAAGTTAAAAAAAAGAGAAAATTCTGACAAGTTTAAAGACGTTTAAACTTGTCAGAATTTTCTCTCTTTTGTAACTCTCGATATATAATGAATTTGATCTTGAAACTTCATACATAGGTAGAGCAATCTATGAAGTACATCTACAATTTTTTTGAAATTTTTATAACTTTTGTTAGTTAGTGTAATGCTAGTATATCTAAAAATCTGTGCACAAGATATGTTGCCCTAGTTATAACCCTAATTAACTTGCTTCTGTGTCGCAGGTGACAATGACATTACACGAGGTTCTTAGGCTATACCCACCTCTCGTACGAATTGGCCGGGAGGCGTATAAAGAGACAAAACTCGGAGGTGTCACATATCCACCCGGCGTAACATTTTCGTTGGCAATTGCGTGCATTCACCATGATCCAGATGTATGGGGAGAGGATGCCGACGAGTTCAAGCCACAGAGGTTCGCGGATGGGATCTCCAACGCGTCCAAGGACTCGCCGGCGTTCTTTCCGTTCGGTTGGGGGCCGAAGAATTGTGTCGGTCAGAACTTTGCATTGCTGGAGGCCAAGATGGGACTGAGCATGATCCTACAGCACTTCTTGTTCGAGCTCTCGCCGTCTTACACGCATGCACCGTGCCGGGTGTCCACTCTGCAGCCAGAACATGGGGCGCAGATTAAGCTCAGCAAACTTTAACGCTTTGTTAATTAGCATCAACGACCACCCATGGACATGATCACATGGGGATTAGGGTGGTGATCCTGGAAGATACTGATTGCAATTACTAATTAGAAGGAGAAATGGTATTACAAAGTGTGTGTGTGTATATATATATATATATATGAAAATAGTTGTATACACTTGGGAGTATGTACTTCCACTCTAAGTATACCACTTAAATGATATTGTTATATCTCTTTATCCTTTTAAGTATACTCTAATACTGATTATAAGATACTCTAAAGTGAGTTCCATAAAAAAAATTTCATCATAATCCACTTTTTATAGTATAATTTGTGTATACACTTCTTTTACATATGAAGAAATATAGGGTTTCGATGAAATTTTTTCAACCATGTCGTATTGGAGTAACTTAGAATTATTATTGAAATATATCGAATGTGATAAAAGAGTATAATACATTCATTTAAATGGTATATTAGTGTCGGGGACTGAGAAACTTCTGACAAGGTCAACACACGGTCAGCAGGGTCCCCAGCTCGGGACGATGCAGCAAGGGGCCTTGACCACGACCTAGGCGACGTTGATTCCCGCATGACCTCGAGCTTGGGCAGTGAGGGGTTCCGTCCCCGCACGACCTCGACCTTGGCTCAGGGGGCGTGCGTTTACTCGGCGGTTACCAAGACCGAAGATCTCGGAGTTAAGGCGGACGTGGACGCCAGATCCGGGACGGTTGCAGCACGTCTTCATTGCACACCACGCACTACCCCGGGAATCTCTCTTGGCCGTTTACACGGCCGTTTGGGAGAATATTAAATCCTGAAGCAGAGCGGCAGACGACACGACATCAGCACCCTAGCAATAGACCAGTAGACACAACCCGAACGCTCAAGCTCAAGCTGTAATCCACTCTCTGTACTCACGACTAGTGAATTCCTCCGCCTCAGGAGAAGACTGGAGTAGGGCTATTACCCTCGCGGGGGCTCGAACCAGTATAATCCACTGTCTCCTGCTCGTTGACGCCTCGCCCCGACCTACGTCTAGACCATTGTTGAGTACAGCTCTTTCTGGATCCCCCATTCACACTAACCCCGTTTTCACTTTTGCGGTCAGGCGATCCCGATGGTCAACAATTAGAGATGGAAGTATGTACTCCTAAGAGTACATACTCTCAGGAGTACGAAAAAGGCTTTATACATACATACATATATATGCTATTCTATATTTGCGTGTAGAATAGCGTATTCTACGCGTCAACCAATTTTGCTTTCTGACCGAGCCTGCACATGGTTTTAGTGCAACGGATTGTCCAATTGACTAAGTCCATTACATGACAAAACTACCGGTAAACGTGTTTGTACATGAATGACTTATAAATGCTACTTAGTGTAATACTCACTTTTTTCTACCAGTCGTGATCATTCACCATGATCCTGATATACAGGGAGAAGATGCCGATGAGTTCAGGCCTGAAAGGTTCGCGGAGGGCATCTCCAAGGCGTCCAAGGACGCGCCGGCGTTCTTCCCGTTCGGCTGGGGCCGGCGGATTTGCATCGGCCAGAACTTCGCGTTTCTGGAAGCCAAGATAGCACCGAGCATGATCCTGCAACGCTTCTCATTTGGGCTCTCACCGTCCTACACGTGCGCCGTTCCCTGTCTCTACCCTGCAGCCGGATCATAGGGCACAGATTGAGCTCAAGAAAATCTAATCATTTTACTTACTTGCATTATTTATCTTTGATATAAATAAAACAGAAGAAAATAATGCTAAGTGTGCATATGCACATCTTCTGTATGAGAGTCTGCATGCACTCTCATATGTAGTAACAAAAATCTGTGATACTGTAAGGCATTCGACCATGAGAATGTAATTTGGAAATGAATAAAAAAGAGAGCAGAGGGCATCTTTGATGCATGCGCCATAAATTTGTGTGTTTGTTCAATCCGTCTCCTTATCCCTGTTCCCCGACAATGACAATTGGTTACGGATACGTATGCGATTACGGCAGGGCAGGTCAGCAATTCAACAGCAGGTTCAGCTTGAGCATGAAGCTTTGGTTCCTCCATCAAAATATTGTCCTAATCAATCTGCACGGAAAACTCCAATGCTGAAGAGACAAAAGCTCGCTTTCACCGTTCTCTATAAGTTTGCTGCTCTGAACTCTGTATAGCCTAGCCTCCTCCTACCACTATCCTCTTACCCACCAACAACAAACAGTGAGCCGCACTCCAGAATTCAGATCAGCCATGGCGATCGGAGCAGTGCTGTCGCAGCCGTGGGGCTCGTTTTTCGCGCTGGGGGCGTTCTTGGCTCTGTGGTGGGCCTGGCGGGTGCTGCAGTCGGCCTGGATCGGCCCGCGGAGACTCGCCCGGGCCCTGCAGGCCCAGGGCCTCCGCGGCACGGCGTACCGCTTCCCCTTCGGCGACCTGAAGGAGTTCGCGCGGCTGGTCGCCGCCGCCCGGTCCAAGCCCATGCCGCTGTCCCACGATATCACACCGCGCGTGGCCCGTCTCTACTACAACGTAATCAAGGAACACGGTAAATCCACCCATCAATCGTTGCGGTAGAAGTGCGGATTTCATTGTTCAGATCCTGTGTGAGACCCAAGAAAAACTGAAATTGCAGGTAAAATTTCTGTAACTTGGCTGGGTGCAACGCCGAGGGTGATCGTGAACGACCCCAGACTGGTGCGGGAAATACTAGCGAACAAGTTTGGGCACTTCCAGAAACGCAAGTTCCCTGGTATGGTCAGGCGGCTGGCTAACGGGCTGGTGAGCCACGAGGGCGAGAAATGGGCTGCTCACCGGAAGATCATCAACCCCGCCTTTCATCTCGAGAAACTGAAGGCTAGTATATCACACATCTCATATGCACAGCAAGAAAATTTGCAGTCTATCTTTTTTGTTGTTCGGTTCAGAGGCTCGTGCGAGCGATTGACTTGCTCTGCAGCAAATGTTGCCTGCTTTTGTTGCCTGTTGCGACGAGCTGATAACTAGATGGGAGAATCGTGTGGGATCTGACGAGGTGAAGGAGATAGATGTATGGCCGGAGTTTCAGAATCTCACCGGCGATGTGATCTCCCGCGCGGCGTTCGGCAGCAGCTTCAGTGAGGGGAGAAGGATTTTCCAGATACAATCGGAGCAGGCTCAAAATGTAGTAAAAATAGCAAACACACTGTACCTTCCAGGTTTCAGGTGAGCCTTCCATTAGAATCTTAAGTCTCTGATGGTTGCACATGATGTGTACGTCGAAAGGAAATGGCAGATGCGTATTAGCATTGAGTACAAGGAATACTATTCTCTGTAACTCTACCTAAATTATTGCCGTTGTTCGTATGGATTCTGCAGATTCCTACCAACAAAACTCAACAGAAGGGTGAAGGCAAATGCATGCGAGGTCGAAGAGCTGCTGAGAGGCATAATCGGCAAGAGGGAGAAGGCCATGAAAGAAGGCAATGCCAACAACGACGATCTGCTAGGCGTGCTGATGGAGTCCAACATTGCAGAGACCAAAGAAGCCGGGAACTCCAAGCCAATCATGACCATGGACGACATAGTCGGGGAGCTGAAGCTCTTCTACTTCGCAGGAATGGACACGACCGCGGTGCTGCTCACATGGACAATGGTCGTGCTAAGCATGCACCCCGAGTGGCAGGACCGTGCCAGGGAGGAGGTTCTGCGCGTCTTCGGAGAGGACCAGCCGGACTTCGACGGCATAAACCAGCTCAAAGTTGTGAGTGCTCAAACACTTCTAAGCTACACAATTTTTTTGTGATAGCTATTAAAAACATGGTTCATTTGAGTCACGATCAGTTGGACACTTTTTCTTTCGACTTTTTACTTTGAACAATAACCTATATCTGAACTGATTCGTGTTCGACGAATCATGTTTGCGATTCGCGAGGGTTTATAGAGAATTTGATAACTATGCTTTACATTTCGTTGCAACTTTGAAGTAATTAGTTCTGACTTATTTGTCGTTCAGGTAACCATGATACTATATGAGGTTCTCAGGCTGTACCCACCGGTGATACAATTCGACCGGCAGACGTACAAGGAGATTGAGCTGGGTAGTGTCACGTACCCACCCGGAGTGATACTCTCGCTGCCGGTCGTGTTCATTCACCACGACCCGGACGTATGGGGAGAGGACGCTGACGAGTTCAGGCCGGAGAGGTTCGCCGAGGGCATCTCCAAGGCGTCCAAGGACGCACCAGCGTTCTTCCCGTTCGGCTGGGGCCCGCGGATCTGCGTGGGTCAGAACTTCGCGCTGATCGAGGCCAAGATGGCGCTCAGCAAGATACTGCAGCGCTTCTCGTTTGGCCTCTCGCCGTCCTACACGCATGCACCGTTCCCGGTCTCCACCCTGCAGCCTGACCATGGCGCGCAGATCATGCTCAAGAAACTCCAGTCACTTGTGTGTCCCGTGCGTTGACATTTTTTTTAGATGGGTGTCTTGGACAAATACATAGAAAGATAATTCTGCATGTCGTAAGCAAAGAGGAGGCTAAGTAAGTTGGGTGTTGCAGCATATCGTTTCTTGCTATTGGAAGCAGACTGTTACAGTGTCGTACTGTATTGTATCGCCTAGTAAAACTTGCCTGACCTCTTACACTGTAAAGTTCGCCAAAATGATGGCATAATCCTTCGTACCAAGCCTTTTGTCACGATAGAAAAGCATCCGACAACTAGTTTTTCATTTCACATGCAGACTTGGGGAGACAAACAACAGCTGCAAGGACCATTTTGCCATGACAAACCACATAATAAACACCTCACGCGAGCATGTCGACAACCGGCGGTCGTGCTCCGTCTCACGTGCGCCGCTGCGCCGTCGTTGCTCCCCGCGTCCTCGCAGACCGCAGACACGGCGGCGGCTGCGCGCGGGGAGTAGCACTCCGGTACCCCGTCCACGCGTCGATTAACCAGTGGACGCAGCCAGCAAGGAGGAGACAAAAATCAAGCGCCGTCCACGTGTACCCCACAACTCCACAAATTCCAAAACCTATACAGATACAAGTCACACAACGACGCCCCAATGACCGTTGGGCCCAGACTTTGTTTGCCCATACTGCCTGTGAAGAAACACGGCGGCGAGTACGATGAGGCTATTCCCAATGCTAAGTTTTATTCTGCGGTTTTCAAAGATGTCATATCATCTAAAGAGGTGTGGACTGATGAATGAAATAAGGACTCCCAGTACACAGTTTCATTTTCACAGTTTTATAGGCAATCAATAGCATTTACTGCTTGGATGGTGTTGTGATATAGTGCTCCATGAGATTATGTAGCCACTTATATTTGTTTCTAAATCAAGTACTAGAATACTAGAACTTAACTATGAGATTGATGAACGATCTACCATACGTGGCCATCTAATAAAATTGAAATTTCACGTTGGCAAATAAACATGGTCAATGAAAATTTGATTAATTTACTCGAATAATCATATGATATAAAATGGACGCAGTAGATCCCTAAACGAGTGAAAACGAAACGATTTTGCCCCCAATGCAAGTTTCATATCGTTTCATTCACGTTGGAAACAGTGACCGACGGGTTTCATCTCCATGAAACTTTTTCTCTCTCTCTCCTCTTAATTAGCTTACCAAATCATCAGTTTTGCTGATGTGTCACAGTATTTAATGAGAATGAAACTCATTTGAAACCTCCATTGGGAATGACCTGACTAAGCCGATTAGTTAAAGTGGGGTCGTTACAAATTAAAGAAAAATATTCATGTAATACCTTAAATTTTGCTCAATGTTCCTTTACGACCTAAAATATAAAATCAGATATTTAATCTTTGAACTTTGCAATTCGTTTCAATAACATCCTAATCCAATTTCGCATAATAATATTACTTGCGTGACATAATAAGCGGATAGTTTTGCCACATAGTGATGGCACGTTAAACAAGTCTAGGTCAATGACAAATGAAGCTTATAGAGGTTTCTCTTCCAAATAGAAATAGAGAAGGAGGGAGTTATAGAGATCAACAATTCATGTAAGCATGGTTGGGAGCTTTGCGAGGGAGAAGCTTATGTGGGTCCCACCTCAGTCGATAATTTAATCAGACTAGCGTGTCATCTTACATAGTAAAATCACTCAATTATTACACCATATGAGTAAATACCATTATATAAATTAAGTCAGAGTATTGCTTAAACTAGATTACAAGAGTAAGTTGAAACGTCTGCGCTTATAGTTTGAGGTGCGGTATGAATTTTTACTCGGGTACTACATATACTTCTTCCTAAATTAAACGTCCGGACTCCACCCGGTCCATCCGCACCGTCCACGTGTACCCATGGAACCTGGTATCCTGCACCCACCGCCTTGATCATTTTACTCGTCTGACTGACGCTTGGACCCGTACGTGACACGGCTCACTTGTCAGTGAGTGGTCCAGTCCGTACGCGCGAACGGACGCAGAGGGGAATGATGGGCGAGTGGCAGGAGCCGCAACCCACCGCGAAAATGCGGAACCTACACAAATTCCCGCCCCCTAAGACACCTTCACGTGGGGGCGGTATTGCATGCCCCACAAGTCAGCGACAAGGGCGGAAGAGTGAGAGGGCTCGGCTTGGCGGACGCGGAACGGTCGTATATAGATTATGTGGTGCGGGGTTAGCGAGCGAGCGATCGAGCTGTCCACTACCTGTGCTGAGCTCGCTCTCTCTCTTCTCGCCTCTTGCTTTCTTCCCTTCTCTCTCCTCCCTGTGCGAGCGAGACTATACTGTACGAGACTACGGCGGCGAGAGCTTGGTGCTCGGGTACGTCTCTCTCTCTCTCTCTCTCTCCTCGTCTCGCTCGAGCTCTGCTTTGGCCGGGGGTATTCGTTCGTTTCCACTCTCTTTGCGTGTGATTATTGTGGGTTTTGTGTAATTGAGCTGGGGGGACGCTTCGCTTGCCTAAATTAGTGCGAACTAGAAGATATTTCGGCGAGCTGTTGGGTAGGTGGAATGATTTTGTGAATTCAACTCCTTTGACAAAAGTTTTTTGTGAACCCAAACGTTGTACTGATGAACAGAGGTATGCTGTGCGGTGAAGGTTTGTTGTGATGGTCTTTGAATTTCTACTCCTTGTGAACCTAAGCTTGATGATTTATGTGGTGTGGGGAATTTTTACTGAGTGTGTTCTTGCCAAGAACCATATCTTCTGCTCTGAAATTTTCTTCTTCTTTTTTTTTTTTGGGTGCACTTGTGAGATGGATGAAAGATTTGCACTATGCAAAATGTAAAACAGAAATTTTGTGGGAAAGGAAGGGGCTTTAGTTGGTGTTAGAGTTGCTGCTTGCTAGGAGGGTTTACACTTGTAGAGATCTCAAGGTATCAGGGGCTGTTTCATTGGTGAATTCACTTGCTATACGCTCTAGGCATGTGATCGCTGCTTTGAAGTATATTGAGTATTATTTTTTCTAATTAGTATTTTTAATAATTAGTATCGTGTAGAAATTTATTGGTGGCTCTTAATTTCTTGAGAACATATGGGTAAAGTATGTTATTTCCACTGCGTCGTTAGCCTATATATATTTTAGGGTCTTACTTTTCTCCACTAATGTCTTTAGTGATATCAAATGTTTCAACAGTTGGCCTTTTCCTACTGGAACTGCAGTACTTTCAACATGCTTTTTGCAAATGCCTGCATTAAGGATCAATAAAATGTTAAGAACGGACTGTTTAGGGACGCAGGAGCTTCATACATTTTGCAAGGCCACCGAAATATTGGAAGACTCACAATGTCAAGAGACTGCATTCGATAAAACAGCGGTGGGGTCTACGCTAATAAGTTATCAAAATGGTAATACTCTGCTCAATTTCCAGTCTGATCTAGTCAGTTAAATTCATCTTAATACTTTTTTTATCACTGAATTCTGGATTTTCTGCTTGGAATACACCTGATCTGTAGCTGCATTACAAAAGGTTGTTTTTATCCTGTATTTTGAGCACCTGTGACTCTGTGAGCGTTCCTGGAATGCTGGTGTCCTCAATTTTGGTCATGTTACGAGAACTGGCAGTGTGGTACTTTTGACAATTTGGCTTAATACTGTGTAATATGAACATCACTAGTGTCTTTATGTTGCACAACAGAAACAACCTGGTGTATGTATGTGGTTAAATACCCCCTCTCCAGCTAAGGCAAACCTACTGCTCAGTGCTCATAAAAAGAAAGGACAGAAGATAAAATTTCACTAAAAATCTGGTATTTCTTGTTCAGATAACAATCGAGGTGGTGTTTTCATTCAATTTTGTGGTGATATAGACCTTTTTTCGATTGGGAAGAGAAAATTATCAATGTATCATTGAGAACTAAATAAGTCACTATAAGCTCGAATACCGGAAGCATCATTTTCCTAGCGAAATGCACCAGTTTATTACATTAGTACTATCATAAATGAGTAGCATATGCCTGTAAGTTTCTCTCAAAAAAGCAATAAGTGAATGCCTTGGAATTTAATTAATTATTCTTTTGCAGTCTGCTCTACTGCCGAAGTATCAGGGGGAAACATTGGGATCACTGAAGTCAGTTTGTTGCAGGATGAATCTGACGCAGCAGCCACTGGTTTACTACCATTGTCACTGCTGTCATGTGGCCCTAGATCTATGGTGATTAACCTTTTGTTTTCATTTCATAGAGTTTCTCATAGAGTAGTGTATTTCTTTCTATTCCTGATCTCTTACAATTTGTTTATCGATATTGTCACTTTTCATCATGTGTTTGATTTCTTCTATTTCTCAGAAACAATTGCTTTGGGTGCATACTTGTTATGGATCGAATTTATGTTAGACGGCAGGAGGGTCAGGTCAACGGCCAGGCACGGGCTTAAGGGCTTACTGCCGGCCGCACCTTGATTCTTTAAGATTTATCTCTTGGTTAGTTACGTATTAGGATTGAGTCTGTTTCCATGTTTGAGTCAGTTTCCATGTTTGAGTCCGTTTCTATCTCTTAGTCTCTTGATTGTTAGGATTAAGGAGTTGCCTAAGAAGGCTAATAAAAGGAGAAACAGAAGATGAGAAAAGGTACGCTTACTGATACCACCAAATCGATCTCGGGGCCATTGCCGATAACGGCCATTAGCTCGTCTGACAACAGTGCCTTGGCCGACTCCTTGTCCATTACGGCGTTGTCGTCCATGACGGCCGCCTCGGCTCAAAGCCGAACTCGCGCTTCGCCCAAGAACATCTAAGCGATCCACAACAACCGGTATCGAGCACGCACGATCCTCCCCAAGAAAACATGGGAAGTGGAGAGGATGATGGCGATCCAAGATAACCGGCGATGTCGAGGGCCTCAAGTCGTCTCTGGCGGAGATTCAGAGGACCTTGACTGAAATGGTCAAGTCGCAAGGGAAGAAGACGGAAGAAGCAAATGAGGCGGTGGGTGCGCGTAGTGAATTCTCGAGCAGGAGATCGCGGCGCGCGGGTCTCTGGGATTCACTGCTTATGGACCCAACGGCCTCGCTTCATCGCAGAGACCACGGAACATGGCGGCGGCGACCCCTTCGATTCCACGAGCACCCGCTATGAGCTTGCTCTCTATGACGAACAGAGGACCCATTGCTCTGGCTACGCCAGTGCGAAAGGTTCGCAAGGGCTTATGACCTTCCCCGGCGCAAGTATGTGCAGATGGCGGGGCTCCATCTTCGCGGCGAGGCTCAAGAAGTTCTCGACAATTGGGAATTGGAGGAAGGATAGATTTCCTGGGAAGACTTCTCCGAGACGTTCCTCCAGCGTTTCACAAGGAACGCCACTGCAGGTCCTCTCGGGGATCTTGTCAATCTGAAGCAGGGAGACCGTCCGCGTGGATGAATACGCCGCGGAGTTCCAAATACATATTACTCGCCGCTCCGCACATGAGAAGGGGATCGACGAGACATTCACGGCTGGGTTGACCTTCACGCTGGCTGCTGACGTGCGCCGGGATAGACCGCGTGACCTCGCGGAAGCGGTGGGGCTAGCTCGTGAAGCAGAACGTCGGGAAGATGCTTGGATAGCACGAGCGGCTCAGTATGCGAAGAACACCGAAGCGCCACGACGGGCCCCATTCACCGAGGGGACGCGTCTTACCGCGATTTTGGCGGGGATGGACGGCGCCGCTCCGGCCCAGAGAAAGAAGACTCAGCGCGACGACTCGAGAAGACGCGTCACGGAGCCATGCCCGCCGCAGCGCGTCGCAATCACAGCGGGTACCATGGTGTCCCAAGCCTCGTCTTTCAGCAACATCGCCTTTCCGCCTCCGTCTCAGTGCAGATGAGTTGGCGGAGCGGCGGGCAAAAGGATTATGCTACAACTGCGATGAAGTATTCACACGGGGACACCGTTGCAAGCGTCTGTTCTATTTGGAGGTTATGAATGAGGAGGAGGAAGACGCAACCGAAGCAGAGGATGGGGCGGCGGCGGAACTATCAGCAATCGCGCTCAAGGGTCCTCGGAATAACGCATTCCATGCAATTGACCATAACCATCCGGCCAATCAAGACAGCGTTAGTTGATACGGAGCACTCACAACTTCATCGGCGGGTTTGTTGCAAGTCGTCTAGGCATTCAACATGGCCAGAACCGACAAAGAAAGCGAGTAGCCAATGGCGCACAACCGCTGCGTGTTGAGGCCGCCGAAGGAATTCATCAGGGAAACCTACACCTTCCGAACCCCCTTCTTGATCATACCATTAGAAGGGTTCGATGTGGTGTTAGGGTCCATGGCTCAAACCGCTTGGCGACATCAATTGAATTTCGATTCCATGCGAATGTCGCTCGATTCATAGGCACACCATCTCTCTCAAGGTACCGGAGCCGCACCAATGGGGTTGCAGCGCCAATTTGGAGGACGACCGGGAGTTGGCGACCCTTCTCAATACCTTCCAAGACCTGTTCCAGGAACCTCAAGGTTTGCCCCCCTCTCGAGCTTGTGATCACCGCATCTGTCTACAGGAGGGCACCGATCCGGTGGTAGTGCGTCCATACCGCTACCCCTATCGGCAGAAGGATGAGATCGAGCGGCAGTGCGAGGCCATGTTAGCACAAGGGATCATCCGGCCGAGCCGCTCACCATTTTCATCGCCGGTACTCTTAGTAGCTAAGGAGGATGGATCTTGGAGATTCTGCGTGAATTACCGCGCACTCAACGAAAAGACGATCAAAGACAAATTCCCTATTCCGGTGGTCGAAGAACTCCTCGATGAGTTGCATGGTGTCCGGATTTTCTCCAAGCTCGACCTCCGTTCGGGTTATCACCAAATCCGAATGGCGGCAGAAGATATCGACAAAACGGCGTTTCGCACCCACCATGGTCACTTTGAATTTCTGGTGATGGCCTTTGGGTTGTGTAATGCGCCGTCCACTTTTCAGGCCCTCATGAATGAGATCCTTACTGATTTCCTACGCAAGTTCGTCTTGGTCTTCTTTGACGATATTTTGATCTACAGCACCACACCCACCGAACATCTTCATCATCTCCATATGGTGCTGGACCGTCTTCGCTGCCACCACCTCTTCCTCAAACAATCCAAGTGCGCGTTTGCACAGACCGAGGTGGGTTATCTGGGTCATGTGATCTCTAGCGGCGGAGTGGCCGCTAACCCGCAGAAGATTTAGGCTATCTCAGAATGGCCGACGCCGGCGTCAGTTACCGGGGTGCGCAGCTTCCTGGGCTTAGTAGGGTACTACCGCCGATTCATCCACCGGTATGCCTCCATCGCCGAGCCATTGTCCGCGCTCCTTCGTCGGCAGGAGTTCAAGTGGACCGCAGAAGCTGACCAAGCCTTCCATGCTCTTAAGCTCGCCCTCCAGTCTGCTCCTGTGCTTCGTTTACCAGACTTTACCATCACCTTTGTGATAGAGTGTGATGCGTCCAGCACGGGCATTGGGGCCGTCCTGCAACAAGAAGGCCACCGGGTGGCTTACTAAGCCGCAAGTTGGCCGCACGCGGCATAGCGCGCTTGCCGCTTACGAAGCGGAACTCATTGGGCTTTCAAAGCCATTCGGCATTGGCGACCATACCGCGGGGCATCCGTTTGTTGTCCGTGACCGACCACGCCGATCTCAAGTACTCTTTGGAGCAAGCCTTGGTGACGCCACCCCAACAACACTGGCTCAGCAAATTAATGGGGTTTGATTTCCGTGTGGAGCACAAGCCAGGCCGCGCAAACCGCGCCGCAGACGCCCTCTCTCGCATGTTCGAGCCAGTACCGACCTGCGCAGCTCTCTCAGCACCGAGCGGTCAATTCTGGATGAGTTCCGTGCACTCTTGCGCAACGATCCGGAGATCCAACGCCGGTGTGCGGACGTCCGCTCAAGGGCACCTCCGGGAACCGAAGACAGGCCGGTCACTTCTCCCGAATGGACAACAGAGGACGATCTTCTTTTCCGGCATGGACGCCTGTACATCCCTTCCTCATCGGACCTCCGGCAGAAGGTGGTTGCGGCTTTCCATGACTTAACCCATGAAGGGGTCCATAAAACACTGCATCGCGTCCGCCAACAATTTTCCTGGGAGCACCAGCGGCGCACCGTCGACGGCTACATCAAAAATTGTCGCGTCTGTCAGCAACACAAGGCAAGCACGCTTGCCCCCGCCGGTCTCCTCCAACCTCTTCCAGTGCCGCAACACATCTGGACCGACATTTCTATGGATTTCATTGTGGGCCTGCCCAAGTCACAAGGAATGACGATCATTTTTGTCGTCGTGGATCGTCTCTCCAAATACGGACACTTCATTGCCCTCCGCAAGTCGGTCACAGCCCAGGCGGTCGCCAATATCTTCTTCGATCAGATTGTCCGCCTCCACGGCATGCCCGAGACCATTGTCTCGGACCGCGACCCAGTCTTCACCAGCGCCTTTTGGCAGGACCTCTTCAAGCGTTGTGGCACCCGGCTCCTCACATCCTCCGCTTACCATCCCCAAACCGATGGCCAAACGGAGGTGGTCAACCGGACCCTCGAAATGTACCTACGATGCTTGACCACTGATAATCCATCTTCGTGGGTCAAGTGGCTACCGAATGGGCGAGTTCTCGCTATAATACTTCTTACCACTCCTGCTACGGATGGCTCCGCTTGAGCTTGTCTATGGACGGCCACCTCCAAGTCTCCCCGCCAGATTCCCAAGGTACCACCGCCATCGCCGCGTGGATTGTCGACTTGTCGACCGTGACGCCTCTCCGGTGCAAGCTTCGCCAACACCTCCTCCATGCCCAAAACAGGATGAAGCAGCAATATGACAGGGGTCATCGCGAAGTGGCATTCCAGGAAGGTTCATGGGTATGGTTACGCCTGCAGCACCACCGGCAGGTTTCCCTCCGTACTGATGGCCAGCACAAGCTCTCGCCCAAGTTCTTCGGGCCATACCAGGTGCGCGACAAGGTTGGCAAGGTGGCGTACCGGCTTGCTCTCCCGCCGACTGCACGCCTGCATGACGTGTTCCATGTTTCCTTGCTCAAACCCTTCCATGGCACTCCTCCGTCCGCAGCACCGCCCCTACCGGATGACCTCTCTGTCACAGCAACAAATGATCGTCCTGAGCCGTTTGCACTTCTGGGCCAGCGCTTCGTCAAGGGTCATCGGCAGTTCTTGGTCCACTGGACAGGCGAACCAGCATCTGAGGCAACATGGGTGGATGCCATTGTCCTCCGCCGAGCTCATCCCGATTTCAAGCTTGAGGACAAGCTTGGTCTTCAGGGGGGAAGTGATGTTATGGATCAAATTTATGTTAGACGGCAGGAGGGTCAAGTCAACGGCCAGCACGCGGCTTAGGGCTTATCACGCACGCACCTTGATTCTTTAAGATTTATCTCTTGGTTAGTTACGATTAGGATTGAGTCTGCTTTCCATGTTTGAGTCGGTTTCCATGTTTGAGTCCGCTTTCTATCTCTTAGTCTCTTGATTGTTAGGATTAAGGAGTTGCCTAAGAAGGCTAATAAAAGGAGAAACAGAAGATGAGAAAAGGTACGCCATACAAGTACCACCAAATCCAGCCTCAAGTATTTGCCGATAACCCACCGGTGGCTCGTCTGACAACAGACCTTGGCCGGCGACTCCTTGTCCATTACGGCGTCGTTGTCTGACGCCGGCCGCCGGGCTCAAAGCCGAACTCGCTTACGCCCAAGAACATCTAAGCGATCCACAACAATACTTCATACTGTTGTCTTGAAAAAATAGGAAAACCAACCTAGGACCCAATGCCATGCATAAGGATTTTCAGCTAACCACAATCATGTGCATTAGCCTCTTACAGCTAACACCCAAGGTACTAAATAGAATTCGTAGGGCCCGCAATAGGGGTAGCGGGTTATAAACGCTACCAAGTCAAAGTAGTGTTCAGAAATAGCAGGTTGGAACTTTGCGGCCAATTTAGCACTTGTTAAACCGCTATTGCAGCTTGTTACTGCACTAAACTGTGGCTTGTTACCGGCGCAATGTTCCATGCCAGTAAAATCTGAAATCCTGAGCCCTGACAGCCAAGTCGCCTCCTTGGCTGCTCAGCGTACTACCCCTGCCCCCCATTATTGCTTACTGCTCAATGCAAATTCCCTTTTGATTTGTTTGTGTGACGGTCCCATTATTGCTCCCACCTAAATGACTAAATCATGACTCATGAAGCCCTGCGTCTGCACTGTTTTCCCCATACAAGCAACTCTGGTTATTTTTATTTGAATTGCACTTGACAATCTTTTGCTTGTAGCTCTAAAATGTCTTCATTAGCAGCATCATCATGCATGTGCTGATGTACTAGATGTGTATTCTTGCTTTTAAGTGTTATGAATAGCATTTGTATTCAATATGGGGCCAAGGGGCTAGTATATATACATGTACATGAGAGTATAGAAGGAAAACCTATACAAAGCAATATCTATACAAGGCAACAAGCAATCTCTGATATAAGGCAACTAGGATATCTTGAAGAGCCTAACCTACCCTATACCTCTCAAACTCATGGTGGATCAACAACAATACCGAGGTTGAAGAGCTAAAATCACCAAAATCCTCAAGTGTTGAGCTCTAGTCTGTGTCTTTATCAAGAAGTCCGCGCTCGACTTGCTTAGTCTTCCAAGTAATGAGAGAACCACCAAGAAAACACAAGCTCAAGGCACATATGCCTTGAAATTTGGAAGGAGTTGGAGCAAGAGCCACAACCTAATCGTAGAACATGAAGAAAATGACTATAGTGGAGCTGAGTGGGAGTAGAAATAAATTGACTCAAAATATGAACTGGATATAAAATGTTAGGATGAGTGACACCAAGATAAACAAGACTCCCAACAAGATAGCGATAGTGAGTAGGATCCACGAGAGGTTCATCATCACTAGATCGAAGGTGAACATTGAGCTCCATAGGAGTCTCAACTGTGCGTTGATCAGTGAGAGAAGCACGATCAAGAAGATCCTGAATATACTTCTCTTGGGATAGAAAGAAATCCTTAGATGTAGAAGAGACCTCAATCCCAAGAAAGTAGCGAAGAGGACCCAGATCAGACATAAGAAACTGCTCGCTGAGACGTGCCTTCACAAAGGCAATATATTGAGAATCATCTCAAGTAATGATCATGTCATCAATATAGAGAAGAGTCCGTCCATGGGTGAAGTGTGAACAAAGAGCGTAGGATCATGAACACTAGCAAAAAAGCCAGCAGCAGTGGCCACAAAAGAAAACGCTCAAACCAGGGACGAAGGGCTTACTTGAGCCAATAAAGAGAGCAACGAAGTCGACAAACCATGCCCTTAGGAACAGAATACCCCGGTAATGGCTGCATAAAGACATCCTCACGTAGCTCACCATTAAGAAAGGCATTCTTAACATCAAGCTAAGAGATAGACCACTTACGAACAAAAACCACAGCAAGAAGAGTGCGAATAGTGGTCATATGAGCCATAGGAGCAAAAATCTCATTGTATCACGACCATGTTCCTGCTGAAAACCACGTGCCACAAGATGAGCCTTCTAGCGCTCAAGAGAACCATCAGAGCAAGTCTTAACCTTATAGACCCACTTACATGTAATGAGTCGGAAGGGGCACAAGATCCCACATGCCAATGCGCTCAAGCGTAGCAAGCTCCTCTACCATTGTATGTTGCCATTCATGGTAAGAATAGACTGACGACCGCGAAGAGCGTAGCGAGGAGGCACTGAAGGTGACTTAACAGGAGAAGATGACACATCAGAAGAATCTTCAACTTGCGATGACGAGTGTAACAGAGAGGATAAGAAGGAACAATGTCAGAAGAAGCAGCTGGAGGAGGCACGAGAGGTGAAGAGTCCTGTGGAGAGGTCGGCGAAGAAGGAAACGCCAACCGTGGAGAAGGAAAAGTGACAACAAGAGTATCAGGAAAAGTCAGGACAAAAAGTGGCTCAACAAGAGATGTTGGAGTGGAAGAAGGATGAGGGTAGAAGAGACGAGACTCATCAAAAGTAACATCCTGAAAGATCCACATCCGTCGGCCAACAGAATCCCGACAGCGATATCCCTTATGCTCAGCACTATAGTCCAGAAAGACACACTTAACAGACTGAGCGACCAGCATGATGTGTTCATGAGGTGTAAGGAGAACATAGCACACACCCAAAGAGGCGATGACTAGAGTAATCAGGAGGCATGCCACAAAGACGCTCTACAGGAATCCCACCCTGAAGAGCAGAAGGTTGGGTATTAATCAAGTAAATGGCAATGGAAATAGCCTCAACCCAGAAATGAGGTGGAATAGCGGAAGTAAGTAAAAGAGCATGAGCTGTCTTAAGAAGATGACGATGTTTGTGCTTAGTCACACTATTCTAAGCATGAGCACTAGGACAGGAAAATTAAGAAAGGGTGCCCTGCGTAGCAAGAAAAGCACGAAGGGCTCCTGACAGATACTCCCCTGCTGAGTTAGCACGAAAAACTCGAATAGGAGAGTCAAACTGAGTACGGATCATAGTGGCAAAATTCTTATAGTGGATAAAGCCTCGCTACGAGAGGACATAAAATATATCCAAGTATGGCGAGAGAAATCATATATAAAAAATATAATATTTATGACCCCCTCTTAAAACAAAAGGAGCTGGACCCCAAATATCAGAATGAACAAGATCAAAGGGACGCTGGGATACAGACTCACCGGAAGGATAGGGAAATTGTAGTTATTTACCAAGTTTACAACCCACACAATCTAAAAAGATATCATCAGACACAGATCCTAAAAGGCCACGATGAACTAAAGAAGATAGACGTGGCCCACAAAGATGCCCTAAACGGTGATGCCACGGAGCAAATGATCCTTGTAAAAGATGCAACAGAGGCGAAAGCAGTGGAGAAGACTAAGAGACTAGTAGGGGAAACGAAAAGAAGACAAAGCCAATCAAGCCCTTAGAGGCGCTGAGAGCCACGGTAGCGAGGGCTAGTACCAACCAGAGACCTCGTCCAGTGATCTTGAACACAGTAAGAGTTAGAATCAAGGATAACACAATAGTCATGATCAGTGAGCTGGCCAGCAGATATGAGCTGCGTAGTCAGTTTGGGAATATGAGAATCAACAGGAATATGAAAAGATGAAGACAAGAGTTCTTCATCTTGCAATAGAAAGAAAGGTACCATCTGCGGTCTGCACAGTGATAGGAGCAGCAAGAGGACTAATGGAATGGAGACTCGTGGGATCAGATGTCATATGAAAAGAGGCTCTAAGTCAAGAATCCATAGTGTGATACTTGATGAAGAGGAAGGTGATCTCTTACTAGAAGACATAGTAGCAGAACTAGCAGAACCTGATGGTGCAGAGGCAGCCATGCAATGTATCAGCGCCAGAATCTCTTGAGTGGAGTTAGAACCAGTAGAGGTCTGCTGAGGGGAGGCACCTACAAGCCCAGTGCCCTTAGAAGGGCGTGCACCTCGACAAGCAAGATCCTTTTTTTTCGGTAGCAGAACTGCTCACATATCCATTGTTGTTGCAGTAGGTGCAATGAAGCCCTCCACTACCAGTAGCCGAATATTAGAGTAGGCGCCACTGATGGAGGAGTAGCACGAGGCACCGCCTATAACTGAAGGAGATACGAGTAGGCCCGCACCACGAAGACTGAGTCTCCTCAGTACGAATAGCTGCAAGGGTTTCCAACAAGGTCACACGAGGATGGCGAGCAAGCAGCTGGGCACGAATCTGCTCAAATTCAGCTCGAAGACGTGTCAGGAAGTCGTAGATGCAATGAAGCTCCAAGTGAGAGTGCTGACGTTGGCAACACTGACAAGTGTGACAGACCTGTTCAAGAGAATCAAGCTAACGCCACACCAAGGACAGTTGAGCATAGAACTCATCTATAGTAGAATCACCTTGTTGTAGCGACTGCTGTCACACAACAGCAAGGTACAAAGAATCACCAACAGACTCATAACGATCGCGAAGATGTGTCCACATCAACTGTGCCGAAGACAAAGCAACAATATCACCAGTAAGATGCACCTCCATGCTAACAATCAAAATAGCAGAAGCATGAGTAGTTTCATCAATCCATGTCTTGTATGCAGTAAATTGAGTCTGAAAAGATTTCACAACATCAGCATAGCCATCGGAGGCCTTCTGTTGAGCATCATCATCAGTCTCTTTGAGAATAACAAGCGTGGCAGGGGAAGCAGGACGAGGTGGACATGGTAGCTCGCCAGTATGAAAGTCTCACAGACGCTGCCCACGCATGTAAAGACGCATATGAAGAACCCAGTCTCGATAATTAAGACCATCGAAAATAACCGGGCAACGAGGAACAGAGACGGTGCTCAAAGAAGAACCTGCAGATGACTTTTTTTTGCTAAAACTCTTAAATCTGGCTTAAATCCAATCGATGGAATTTACGCCCGAACAAAACATTGGCTCGGTGCTTGGGTCTCGAGCACAGCGCCATTGGACTCGAGCTGGCGCGTCTTGGCCGGCAAGAAGGCAAGCGGTGTCGCTACTGGAGGTCGAGGTCGCACGCTGAGGCGCGGGCCGGTGGAGGCCAGTGATTAGAACTGAAAGAGGTCGGTGGCAGGAGGGCGGCCAGAGCTACTACTGAAGACCGAAGGCCGGCACGGGCGAGCGGCAGGCCAAAAACCAAAGGCAGTCAAGGCAAGTGAGCCCCGTAGAGGCCAAACGGAGGCGGCCGAGTGCGAAGATGACCGCGCAGAAGCCGAGTGGATGCGACGCGCGAGGAAGATGAGCCGACGGCCGGTGCATAAGCCGAAGCGATGGCAGGAACTTGAGGTCGGTAGTCAGGCAACCAAAGGCAACGAGAAAAGACGCTGAAAAAAAGACACAAGTGCATGCTGGTAAGCTCTAACCCTAGAACCTATTGCTCTGATACTATATTATGAATAGCACTTGTATCCAACATGAGGCTAAAGGGCCAGTATATATACATATACATGAGGGTATAGAAGGAAAACCTATATGAGGCAATATCTATACAAGGCTAGCAATCTCTGATATAAGGCTACTAGGATATTGTCTAACACTAAGTTTTAGGTTCTAATTGATCTGGTTGTCTTTCATGTTGTAGTTGCAACTTTGTCGTGCTAGTAAGCCATGATATATACATGATTAAGTAAAAATTGTGTTTTTTAAATCCCGATATTGAAATATAGTGTCCGCAATATCACCCGCTACCCGCTATCGGCTATGCCGATGCCAATCCTCTACGACCCTGTTATACGCTGTTTAGTACCTTGCTAACACCAGAGCAGCTGGCTTTACATATTCTAGCGTCTTCCTTGCAACAAATCATGTTTGGAATTTATCTGTGTTAGCTTTACTTTGGAATTCAGTAAACCTCCATTAAAAAAAACTCATGTTGCTATTCAATTTCTTTGCCTAATAGTCAATACTCACTTTTTGGCTGATAATAATTTCACAATTCAGATAACCTTTGTTCTACTAATGCTATATTTGGTAATCATGAAGGGCAGTGGGTTGAAGTTGGTCAAAACCAGTGATATCTTTGGAATTATAAATTAAGAAACTAGAATCCTTTTACATGGACTGAAGCTAGGAAACCCTTATTGGCCAATGATTGGGATAGGAAATTACAAGCCTATACTCCTTAACTGTAATTGTTTCATGCAACTTGAGTTTCCCAATATTTAATAAGATTTTACTAATTCATGATCAACTTTAATACTGAAACTATATTTTGAATTTCAACTCCCTCACTACTATCATGATACAGTTGCTAGTGCTCTCAAACTCCAATTACTCTGCTTAGACACGATGCATTATATCAGTTAAAGTGACTCGGATGATAACTGTCAGTGAATTTATGTAAAATCTAACAGAACGATTTAATCTTTGCATTATCTATGCATTTCCTCTGCATAGAAAGCACTGCTATTTCAGTCAAGCAATGGAATCTGGAGTATGGACTATTCAAACTATTATTTAAAATTTGTAGGTTCCAATATCAGTACCATCATCATCTAGCCTTGAGACTATCCTCTTACCTGACCCAATGTACAATGATCTTCAGTTAAAAGAGGTGAACCGCAATACTACAGGTAATGTGGCTTGACATCCAACTGTTTCAATCATTTTAATTGCCGACTTTCTGTAGTAATTTGATTCTAGGTTTCTATATTTTCAATATTAGATAGTTGGACTATATGTATCAGTATGTGTTTATTATGCTATCCAATTCTTATCTTACTATCTAATACTCCTATTTGGTAGCTGAATGCACTGATCATTTTTTTTATCACTGCAGCAATGGATGAAAGCACTGAGTTCCTTCACCTGATCCTTAGTGGCAATGATGAAGGATACAATACTACAAGTGAATTCCAAGTTTGGGATGTTCTGGACTTCTACTTCTCAGAAAGTTTTTCTGCTGTACAGTTTGATAGCTTAATGGGTTTTACAAATGATGTTAGTACTTCCTATCATGATTGTATGAATATTGTTGACATGGTAGAGCAGCCTGTGGCACTCCTGTCTCTCAATGAGACAGAGGAACCGAATAGCGCTAACGATGAGGCCCTAGTCGACCACACTACCATGGATCCTGATGACACATCCTTATACCTTCAAATCAAACCATCAGATTCAGAAACTGAAAGTACTTCTTCCACTCAAGATGGAACTGAATATGTTGATGAAAAACTACTTCCTAGATGTCTGCCTGATTTAATGGATGTTGACTCACCCAACCATTTACCAAGATCACCAGTGAGAACAAAATTTGTCACTCTTGTGCTGGATTTGGATGGTAAGCTAGCAGTGACTTCACATCGCAATCTTACTTTCGAATGTGTTTTCTTTCTTCCAGTACTTAGTATGCTGCTATCCTGTCTGCTCAATGATTTATGGGGGCAAGGTTTATGGATATTTCAAACAACATCGGCTGAAACTACAACAGTTGATCACCAACTATATAATATCCCAAAAAAGTCAAACATTAAATACAGGGAAAACAATTTGATTATGCCCTACTAGGGTAATTGATTATTTGATGCAGTCCTGGTATGGCCGCATCAATATGTTGGATGAAATGGATCCTAAATTCCTGTTTGCTTTGAAGTAGCAATTAGATTAAGATGATTTTGTAACTTCCATGTATTTTTTCGGAATAAAAACATTAAGCTTCCAATATATGATGTTTGTTGTTCAGTAATTTTTTATGTGAGGTTAGATATTAGCCACCGTTATATTCAGAATTGTGAAGTTTACTTGTGATGTCAACATTCTAAGAAAGTCTAAACGTTTTCTCAAATGCAGAGACTCTTGTACATTCAACATTGGATCACTGTGACAATGCTGATTTCACCCTTCAAGTTTTCTTCAATATGAAAAACCATACAGTTTATGTGAGACAAAGGCCTCACCTGAAGATGTTTCTTGAGAAGGTAGCTCAGTTGTTTGAGCTTGTCATTTTCACAGCTAGTCAGAGAATCTATGCTGAGCAGCTAATAGATAGACTTGACCCTGATGGGAAATTGATTTCGCGCCGTATTTATCGTGAATCCTGCATATTCTCTGATGGTTGCTATATAAAGGACCTGACAATTCTGGGAGTCCACTTGGCAAAAGTTGCTATAGTTGACAATACACCACAGGTAACAGTCCTTTCCAAACTATTATGTTTATGTTTCATCTGCACATATAGAAATGCTTCCTTCTTTCTTTAGTTGTTTACCTTAGTAGCTGGTAAATCTTGTACGGCGACCTTTTACCTGCAGGCATCTAGTTGCTTCCTTTTGAATTAAAACAGGCAAAGACTAGAGTTTTTTCTGTTCGTGATGGTTTTACAATTCTAAGTTCTGAAGTAATTGAAACTTTCTTCTCACAGGTTTTCCAGTTGCAAGTGGATAATGGTATACCGATAAAGAGCTGGTTCGATGACCCGTCAGACCAGGAATTGGTTGAGTTACTCCCTTTCCTGGAGACCCTCGTTGATGTGGAGGACGTTAGGACAATAATCTCAAAGACCTTCCACGATACACTTCGGCAGAATTAGGCTTAGATGCATAATTATCCTCTACTGAGGGTGTTAGTGCAGTTTGGTTCACTCTATATGGTGCGCGCCATTCTTGGCAGATTAGTTATAGGTTTAAGTTCTACCATTTATGTTATGCTAGCTATTACAAATAGCAAGCATAAACTGCAGTCGTCGCCATGGCTTGTGTATGTATTCTCCGTTTTTCTGAATCACAGATCCTTGTGCAGAAACGATAGTGTTGAATAAAGTGATCTGAGCCCAATTTTGTATATGTATTCTCCGTTTTTCCGAATCACAGATCCTTGTGCAGAAACGATAGTGTTGAATAAAGTGATCTGAGCCCAATTTTGCTTAAAGGGACCTCTCGAGCATCTGCCAATCCTTGTTGTAAAGCTAGTTTCTGAATTAATAAGTAGTTTGGGGGAATTTGATCTTGTGATCTCTGAGCGGCTATGTTTAAAGGTTTATGCTCTAACCAACACTAGTTGTATGCAACAAAATAACACAATTCTATTTCAAATTGATTTCGTCGACAACCCAACACATCATGGAAGATGTCTCATGTATACCTTGCTCATTGGTAGTTTTGCCGAGCTCGGCCCTTACCTCCTCCTCAATTCCACCTCCGTCACCCGCGAAGGCAACCGGTGGAACCGCCGCTTCGGCGTGGTCTACGTAACTCTGACGGAGACATCCCGACTGACGAACCCACCATCGCCTAGCACTTCCTCGCAACACCTTAGTCGTTCATGGCGCAGGTGACCGTGCACGCCGACCAGGCCTACTTCGCCGGCCTGATCAACTCCAGGCAGAAGGCCACCGTCGAGGAGATGCAGAACAGGACGGTAAGCCTCGTAAACGCGAGCAAATGGGTGGATGCGAGGAGGGAGAGGAATAGGATAGTAAGCTTCTTCAGGAACGTCAACGACGTAGCCACGCCCTTCAACTGCGCACGGGAGGAGTGTCGGGACTCGGGACCCGAATATTGTAAATTCGGATTTTTGAATGTACGTTGCATTAGTCTAACATCAAATTAGTTTTTACAGTGGTAACATTAGTGGAATATCATTCTATATACCCAATAACAAAGAAGCGATTAGCATTAAATATGAGAGCGACGATCTTTATGATGAAAGCTTACCATTAACGACTTGAGGCCTTCTGAAACACAAGTGCACCGTGCGGGGAGTCGGCGGCTCCCCAGCCCTAGCCGTCGCCACACCTTCTCCCCACCCTTTCTCTGCCACGTCGCTGCCGGAGCGAGTTCGCGGGAGGCCCGTACAGCTTCCGAGGAAGACGGCGGCGGGGCCAATCACGCCCCATGGACTCGATTGCCCAGATCCGCGCGGGGACGACTGGAGGGTGCTATGGCGACCCCTCCACGCGACGAGGGCGGCCAAGGAGAGGGGGTCGCGCTCGGCTCATCACAGTGGAGGCTGCGTCCGCCGATTGGAGTCAAGACTCGGGATCCGGTGCTGCTGGGCTAGCGGGGGCCGGATCTGGCGCCCCTCGGCCAGATACACCACCTCTCCCGCCGGTGGTGGCCAGCGGCTTTAGGCGCTTGGTGGAGGGGCTCCTTCCCTACCTCGATCTCTCTGTGGTTGCGCTCTCCACTCCGACGGGTGGAGCTCCGGTGGCCTGGCGGCCGGATCTTTGGTGCCCCTCACCGGATCCGTGCTCTCGGCACCTGGATTTAGCTGTTCTTGGTGGGAGCCTTGCCGGGGATGATGATCGCCGCTCCGGTGTGGCGCCCACCTATGCATCGGCAGTGGGTCACCATCGGTCCTTCACTGATGGCGACAATTTGGGTGGCCCGTGACGGTGGCATTGCTAGCCCCTCGGTGCCTTATGGTGGTTTAGGTTGGATCCCTCACTTGTTGTTGCCAACACTTGGTGTTTGGTGGTGGCTTGACAACTTGTGGATGATGGGCGATCTAGGTGACTACTCTTAACCCGGCGTCTTCATCTCTTACTAGCGTTGTTCATACATTTCTTTTGACATATGTCATCTTAGCATCGATTCAGCGGATTCGCTTTCTTAAGCGGCACAACTCATTTTTAGATGCACTCTATGGACTTGATGATCGTGTGCCCATTGGCTAGCTTCATGAATCATCATCGTAGAGTTGAACATTTAAAAAAATTGTCGACCTTGAGAAGGTAGCCGTTGCTATTGACTAAGATTAAGTGGTATGGCGACATTAGCTCGGACTGAGGATTTACTCTCCGAGGTGAAAACCTTTGGTCCGGCCTTCCTTTGGTTGGATCATGGCAATGGCGGTGCGTGTGCGTGTCGAAGGAGAACAATTCAAATAAACTGAAGCGTTAGAAAACGAATTATCTTTGAGTGAAACTCATCCATTACTAACAAACAATCGACTAGGGTAGTATGACACAATCCTCCACGATCTTCAAGTGGTTCTCCTTGGTTGCTAATATATTAATCATGCCTTCAACAAACGAGAAGTATTTTTTATAGTAAGAATGAGTGTACGTAGAGTATCTAATAAGTCGTGCCACTACTACAGAAACACATATATTAGACATCTCATCACAAATAGTTTAAAAAACCGTCCGTGATGAAAAACATCGCGACGATTTTATAGTGCAACCGTCAATAACATCATCACAAATAGTACTCTTTATGAACCGTCAGTGATATACAACAATATCATATATGGTTTTAGTACCAAAACGTCAGTGATATATCACAGACGGTTTTAAACTAAAACCGTCTGTAATATATCACTAACAATTTAGTACTAAAATCGTCTGGGATTTTATATAAACCACTGATGGTTTATGAATAAAACCTTCTGTGGTATCTCCCGGCGATATATAATACAGAGACCCGAACCACTTAATGCTTTTTAGAGATTCGGATTCTATCTTTCGGGTGGATATGGCTGTAAGGCGATGTTGTGAAAGAAGACAATTGACTTTGAAGGATGATTGTAGATCCATGTGTTCTCGGTGATCTAGCGTTAGTAATGGGTTCTAATTACATTATATTTCAAGATCTAGTTTGGTGAGGAGAATTTAAAGATTGTTTAGATCTAGCTTGTATATCCATGTGTTCTTTTTATCTAAGGTCAGTAATATGGGTTCTAATTGCATTATATTCAAGATCTAGTTTGGTCAGGAGAGAATTTGAAGATTGTTTAGATCTAGCTTGTAGATCCATGTGTTCTTAATGAGCTAAGGTTAGTAATGGGTTCTAATTGTATTATATTCAAGATCTAGCTTGGTAAAGAGAATTTAAAGATTGTTTAGATCTAGCTTATATATCCATGTGTTCTTTTGATCTAAGATTAGTAATATGAGTTATTATATTCAAGGTCTAGCTTGGTAAGAAAATTTGAAGATTATTTAGATCTAGCTTTAGTAGATCCATGTGTTCTTGATGATTTAAGGTTAGTAATGAGTTCTAATTGCATTATATTCAAGATCTAGGTAGCTTGGTAAGGAGAAATTTTTAAGATTGTTTTCCATGTGTTCTTGGTGATCTAAGATTAGTCATTAGTTTTAATTGTATTATTATATTTAAGATTTAGGTAGCTAGTTTGGTAAAGAGAGAATTTAAAGATTGTGTTTAGATCTAACTTGTAGATCCATTTGTACGATGTTCTAAGGTAGTAATTGGTTATATAATTGCATCATATTCAAGAAGTAGCTAGCAGTGCATAATTGAAGAATATGTGCATGCACACACCTAGTGTACTTCAATATTTAATACTAAATGTTATATATGCGTAGTGTAAATGGATCAAAGCTGGATGTACATTGAGAACCGTGCGAGTGCCAAGTACATTAATGGTGTCTTCACTTTTAGAAGGGTTGCAGAGGAGGATTTGTTTAATAAGAGGGTGCAGTTTATATCTTGTCGGTGCATTGACTACGAGAATCTGAAGATATTTTGAAACTCTGTGTAGATTGAAGCACACTTGATTCTGAAGAGTTTCAAAAGGGGTATACATGTTGGACCAATCATAGTGAAGAGTAGGATATACAGGAAGCAGGTAGTATTAACATCGTCGACGAAGTCAATAATATGCTGGACCACTTGGCCCGTAATTTCTGTATCTACAATTTTCCTCATTGGTTGTCTATAAAGCGGAAGTACATTTTGTTGTCTGTACTTATCCAAGAACCGAAACAACCTAGGAACGATATTAATGTATACTTAACACCATTGGTGGAAGATCTAAAAACATTATGGGTTCCTAAAGTACAAGTATGGGATGCGTACAAATGAGAAAACTTCACTTTGCACTGCCTATTGTTGTGCATACCATAAATGATTACCCTACCCTTGATAACCTATCAGGCCAAAGTACAAAAAGAATCAAAGCATGCACTTACTGCTTAGACAATACCGAGAGAGTGTGGCTGAATCACTCGTATAAAACCGTGTATATGCGTCACCGTAGGTTTCTTTGGAAGAATCACCCATACCGCAAGATGAAAAAACAATTCAATGGAACAAACAAAGACGATTCAACTCCAAAGTGTTTGGAAAGGGATATAAATCGAGATCCCATGAGAAGAGCATATGGAAAAAGAGATTAATATTTTGAGACCTACCTTATTAGGAGCACCTAGAAGTTCGGCACTGCATCGACGTCATGCACATAGAGGAAAATATATGTGATAACTTGATTGGTCTCTTACTGAATATTAAGGGCAAAACAAAGGACGGCATCAATGCATAGTTTGACTTGGTCAATATAGGCATAAGTCCTGAGTTAGCACCGATAGAGACCGATAAAGGACGAATTAACGTATTACGAACCTACTTGTTACACATTATCTAAGGCTGAGAGAACTGAATTGTGCTAGTACTTGCATGGTGTGAAAGTTTCATCCGATTACTTCTCCAACATGAAGAGACTTATTTCGATGCAAGATTTGAAATTAATTGGCATGAAGTTTCATGATTATCATGTGCTGATGACACAAATGCTTCCTATTGTAATTAGCAGTATTTTGCCGGTCAAGATCTAGGAGAAAATCACAAGGCTGTGTTATTTTTTAACACGGTTGCTCAGAAGATCATCGATTCCAAAGCACTAGATGCTCTGCAAATTAAGGTGGTGCTAACTATATGTAATTTTGCTCCGTCATTTTTCGATATCATGGTCCATCTCGTTGTTCACCTTGTGATAGTGATAAAGATGTGCGGACCCGTGTTCCTACGTAGCATGGACCCATTCGAGAGGTATATAGGAATTCTGAAGTCCTACGTATGGAATCGATCTCAGCCGGAGGATAGCATTGTCGAAGATTATACAACGGTATATGCCAAATATATGTGCGAAGTCCCAAATGTATGTGTGCAAATCAGCCCTACTAATAAAAAGAGAAGGTGTGTGTTTGCCACTCCCACAAATGAACATGGCAAATTTCCTGTTTGTGACATCAAGGTATTTATACATATGTCTTGAATGCTCCATACAAATAGCTGTTGGACACATTAGCTAATTGTGTACCGTCATGTAGGTGGCCACGCGGTGCAATCTCCAAGTGAGACTTGCCAATGGCTCCATTTCTCTCCCGGTTGCTTGGGGTCTCGCATATCCGTCCATTGAAAGGGGTGTTGGTGCACGAGTACCCTGTTAGCACCGAGTTTCACGAAGGTTAATGTGGATGGTGTACATAATAGTTTCAAAACCGTCCCGGTACCAATGCCTCTAAATGACGAGATCGTGATACTAGGGGATGCCATTCACACTTTCATCCAGTGGCCCAACAGTGACATCTCTCTGGACGCCCATCCTCCATCACCGAGCTACCCCAACTACCTGAGTCATCTGCCGCACCTCAGCAGGCCACCAAATCGGCTCCCATGCCCCTTGCATCAAAAGACTTTCAGTGGGATGGTGCCCACTCGTCTCCTATGAAGACTCCTTATAGCAAAAAACAAGGCAAGGGCAAAGCGAAGCAGATCATGAAGGAATTGGACTATCCGATTGCTCCGCTGGCTCGATTATACGAGCTAGGAGAGCCTTTAGTAATAAAAAGCGCTTGGAGAACCTTTTCTATGGCTGCGTTAGATTGCATAATTGGTATATGGAACAAGCTAACAAGCCAGTGCAAGAATGGATAACAAGTATCTCGGTCAGCTTCAATCCTGAGCTTCTTCGTAGTCAACTTTAAGGACCTGTTTGACATCTTCAACCTCGACGCCCTCAACACCGTGCTCTTGATATGCTGGACATTGTAAATATGTGCAATCACAGTCTACATTTGTGTAATACCGATAAATGTTATACATATATATAACTCATTGCTTTCGTATATATAGATGCATGATCCACGAAGCGAGAGAGAACAAACAACCGGTGACTTTCACTTGGTCATCAGATGGCAATATCTCTATTTACAAATACATGTCATTCTGAAGAATCAAAATCTTCTAATTTTGAGTACTAACATAAATATCATCGAAAAAAGTTTATTATCTGGATTTGCTGTAGGTAAAATTAGAAAAGAACTTCATAATACGGTATATTTGTATGACCTTTACCAACATTTTTGGGGCTGAGTATGTCCAAAGTAATTTGTACTACTTTGTTGACAGATGAGGTATATAAGTACAAGTTTGAAGTACTGCTCAAGGCTGCATACGAGCGTCGTTACTCTCCAAACAAAAAATGGAACGGCCTTGCAGACATCCACGGTAGCAATCGTTGATATCATGTTTAAATAGTGACTTGGTTGCTTGGATGCAACACCAAGACTTGATTAGCCTTTCACATATGAGGCTAATTGTGTCACAAATCATTATACTTCGCTAACATGGGATAGACATCTCAACCGAAACAAACGGATATTCGACGTTTACCAACCGGGTAGTATGACTCTGCACCTAATCTCACGTCAAGATTAACATGCAACGCAAGCTATGCTTTTTCACAGTAAGCGTTCCCAATAATGCACAGCTACTGAAAGCCAAGCAACTGTTTGCTTTATATCTTTTCTGAAGTTGAACATTGATATGAGAAACATCTCTATACAACATAAAGAAAAAGTTAGTGTTCCTTCCTTTCCCTTCTGTCTCCTCACTCTAGAAAAGTAATTGACGCCTAAATAGCTCAGATTACAAGCCACTGGACTACCCCTTCCAGTGTGCAACAAGGGCACACTTCTCACACACAGGTAGAGATACAAGCTGATGGCCTAAACAGAACGAAGAGGTTGATACGCTTCAACACCGTTGGCGTTTTCCCGATCAGACAGGAAAGATGAGCAGCAGGGCACCACTGCAAATATCAAGGTACCATCATCAACCTTGGACTGCCCTACGCTCTAAACTTTGCGGCGTCCACCCTAGCTTGATCTGCCACTTCGTTCTCAATGTTTCCCCACCAGCCAGAAGCAGAGCTTTTGCAAGAGGCATGTAGGATGTGCCATGATTTGGCCACTAATACATCCTTGACATGCCGAAGGGAACAACACCGACCTTTCTGTGAGCACTTGCTGCCACTCCTGCTGCAGTTGCAGCAATGCCATCAAGGGATCTTGTGTATAGGTTTGTCTCTGCTGTTAACCTATCAGAAGAATCACTTTTTGGCCCTCCGGATAGATGGAAAGGGGGTGCTCTCATGTCCAGAGCAACATCAGGCACAGTTGTACTGTTTGCACAAGCATAGGCCTGCTGGTGCGGCGTATACCTTTCAGCCTGCGACGGCTCAAAGCAAGCTGACTTGCCAGGTGTCTGATAATAACCGTATGTTTGTGGGATTTGTTGTTGGAGAGGATATCCTGAGTTCATTGCCAATCTTCGTGGGTCATACGGATCCTTGATGCTACCATTTTTGTAAGGCAATACTGGACCAACAACCCTTCCTGGTCTTGCTGTGAAATTGAGAAGCATTATATGATTATATTAGACTAATATCAGCCAAGCATGTACGTATATAATACATGAATCAAAAAGCACCTGTTGGAACTCTTTGTGGAGCCTGAGAGGTCCTTGGGAAATTGCCAGAAATTTTTTCCAATTCCCGAGGATTTTTATACGGCTCATCAGATGAAGTTTTATCCCTTGATGGGCCTATACGGGGTTGTTCCTTGGCAGTAATTGGAGCTGAGTGAACAATAGTAGACCTGCAAAAACAGTTAGAAAATGATTCATGATTTCATGTAACTTAAATCACAAGAACAAAATGCCTGGCCAGGTAGACTGGAAGTATAAAAGGAGGATTTAGGTATGAATATTCTGAATGAATGCATAGTAATCAACTATCAGGATGTGAGAATCTGAATATGAGTTTTTGTCCCCCGTATAGTGCCCTCACATCAAAATTCTACTGACGATATGAAGTGCAGTGGCCAGTGGGTAACTGTGGCTACTGCATCTCAGCTCCTTAGTCCTGACATCTCAATTTGGGCTAAACTGACTAGCAGTGTAACATTGGAAAACTGACCTCAATGTTCTACCATCTATATTCAATTGCATGGAGCCAACTCCAACATTGGCCAAAACTTTATGTTCCAAGAAATTAAGTTCCAAACTACATGGTTGTTTATATATCATATTTTGATAATAGGCTTTGCTAAAAACACATTTTTATGTTGATTTTAGCGATACGGATTTTAAGTTGTTATTCGGTCAGGATTTAAAACATTGTTTGGCTAGAAACAAGCTTTCAGTTATTCCACGCTCATTTTTTTTAGTTTTGTGAAAAACAGGTGGGAGTTTTTTTTTATAAACCCATATTTTGTGTTTTAGGACAAACCAATTTTTGTTATCCTAGTTTTATCCTTCTATCTAACCAAACAAAGTTTTAGGTTGCTAGGCTCAAATTTAATTAAACAAAATCTGGTTTAAACAAAATATATGATCCAAACAACCCCTAAAGGCATATCAGCTTGACCAAGGTGTTACTCCTGGTTCAGTACAGTATGCTTAACTTTCAGGTACTGCAGGATCACGGCAACAGGCACATTCATTTTGACATCCCAGCTATAGTCACTTTAGTCCAAAGTATCCTTTATTCCACGAAGCAATTCCTTACATGTCACTGAAAGTTTGCCTTATCCCTTATATACCACTCATTGTCTCACTAACATGTGGACTATGGTCCCACCTGTTAGTGACACATTCAAGGATTTCCCCAAATTCCAGTGACATATATGGAATTAATCCTTATTTCACCATGTCAATAGAAGCCCACTTCACCTTCTTGTGAAGGCTATATTGAGACAACCTTATCATTAGGCGGATCAAGTTTGGCCAATGACAGTGCATCAAAGTGTGGCCTTTCCTCAAAAAAAAAATTCAAGATGGTTCTTTCACCATTTGAAACATAGGCCACAGGAAGGGACCCTAACAGTTCTATTATGCTCTGCTATGTGCTTCAAGGTGTTTTGAACTCCTGAAACTAATATGGTAAAAGACTGAGAAAATGAACAGCATGGAACATATGATCAAAGGTTACCTAGGAAGGGAGGTATGCTTTCTATCCATTGGAATTACAGGGCCATTTCCACTATTTTCTTCTAGATGAACAAATTGCTTCCTAAATTGATCAACAGCACTGCACAAACACAGGCAGAAATGTGTTGCTGTAAGTAGGAGTTGATACAATGAAAAACAAAAGTGCATGCATGTGATAAAAATACAACAAAAAACAAAGTTTAGTACATGCATGTCCTCATATATATGTTCAAAGATACAATTGCTAGAACCTTGGGTATAGAAAGGTTGTCCTCTCAGTGCCATTGATATAGTCTTTGAGCAACTGCGGATGGTATTCCAGTATCTCACGGAATATCAACTCCCTTATATCTTCCTTTGTCACTCTTCTACGTTCAAACTCAAACTCCATTTTTGTGATTGGTTGACAGGATGGTTCTCTCTCAACCTTGGCAAGCCCTTTGAAGTAGGGATGAGCCAATGCCTGACATAAATCACAAGTTTCCAAAGAAATATCACAGTTTGCCCCACAATAAACTGAAGATACAAGACTTTGCACTGCTGAGATAAACAGAATTGTACAACACTAAACTATAGTCACCTCTTCAGCGGTTGGCCGGTCCTTTGGATCGAATGCTAAAAGCCTTTGCAAGAGGTCCAAGGCCAAAGGATCTGCATTAGGAAACTTCTGCGAAAACGAGATTGGCTCTTTCTTTCTCATGCTGCTCAGGTACTTCCTTGCTTTCTCATTCCGGACCTGGAAAGAAAGGAACTTTCAATGTCAGCCTTTGACTTAGAAGATGCCCACCGGAAAAACTACAGAAGGCCTCCCCCAAAAGAACCAGTACCATACCTGAGAAATTGTATCCATGGATGGTGTGCCCAGAAGATCAGTCATCAAATCTAACTGATGGACAACATTTTTACCAGGAAACAAAGGCTTTCCAGTCAACACCTCAGCGAAGATGCATCCGATGCTCCAAATGTCAATGGCTGGTGTATACTGCAATTTTGTTCAGAATAACAGCTCGTTTGAGTTAATTACAACCCTAGACATGGAAACATTGAAAACATGCACCAGAGTAACAAAATAGTTTACTGTATATCATTATCAGTATAATGATAAAGTACTTTAAGAATAACCATTTTGATGCATGAAATTCTTTTGATATTCTTACACACATGCAACTCAAATGATTATTAACAGCTGCAACTGGAAAGCATACAAAGTCAGAATTCTATAGACCAACAGAAAATCAGAGCAACTTTAAGTCTGACCATAAATCAGATGATCAACAGTGTGATAAGGACAAGAGTAAACAAATATGGCAACATTTGCCTGAGAAGGGAAAAGGGTGATGCGAAAGTTTACAAATTAAACTATAGCTCCTCACATGGAAATCTTTTATACATCTGCTCCCACAAGGTTGATTAAATAAAAGGTGTTGTGTTGTGTTAAGAAAACTGTTATATAAGATCTCTAGGGGGAGTCAGTTACTGTGCCACAGAATAAACAGGCTTGAACAAAAACTAATGAACCAATCACCGAAGAACAACGAGTCATAGTAATAGGTTGATTAATCATAATTGAAGATACATGATATAGCAGTATAGCACCATTGACCTTCCTTGTCTCAGTTCAATGACTGGATCAAAATTCAACAAAGAGAATGCAATAATGCACCACAAAGCATACCTTTGAAAAGAAGGATCCACAGAGCTCTGGAGCTCTGTACCATCTTGTTGCAACATAATCCTGCAGGGCATATGAACAAAGAGACATCATTATGATCAGCTCACAAACAACAAGTCAGACGAAAGAAAACTAAGAAGTTAAAGATAGGCATTCCCCTGAACATACCGTCCAAAAGATTGTTGTGGGGGTATCATTGAATGCAACTCGTGCCAGTCCAAAATCACAAATTTTCAGTTTGCAGTTAGAATTTGCTAATATATTCTTTGGCTTCAAGTCCCGGTGATAAACATTAGCTGCAGTTACATGGACTTAGTATCAGCTAAGACTGCAGACAGCAAAAGTAGCACATCTGCACAGAATATTTATGCAGATTCTGTTGATGGAAGAACTGTCAAGATACTTAGTTAATAGTTGTTGAGAAGACTACAGCACAGCTGAATATTTTAAAACCAACCAATACTCAAAGTCATTGGCAAATTATTTAGTACAAAAACTCAAAAATAATGAGGAAATAGCACCTTCTCTATTAAGAAAACCTGATCCTTCCCTACCCATAAATATTTTAAAAAATCAACTGTTTTAGAGTGCATTATGAATGGAAGAGCATTAGCATATATTTTATCACCTCTCTCCCCCTACCCACTCAGTATGGCACTAGTTGGCAACAGTTTTTCACTATAAACATGACAACTATAGCTAATCCCATAAGTGATATATGGAAAATGAATGAATGTCATACCGACATCTTACAGATTACACCAACTATAAACAGAGGGCTACACATCTAATCGGAACATACTGACTCAATGCAAGTTCACTACAAAGCACACATATAGTATGATATGTGTAACCTAAGAACTTCAAAGCAAAACAATGATCTGAAAGTGACATTTTCCCTACCAGTGTGAATGTATTTCAGAGCCCGGAGTAGTTGATAAAGAAAGAACTGGTAATGCTCCTTCGTCAAGTCATCATTAGCCTTTATAACTTGGTGAAGATCAGACTCCATAAGCTCAAAAACAACATAAATATCTTTGAAGTCCCTTCTCGATGGAGGCAACATAATATGCTTTATCTCAACAATGTCAGGATGCCTTAGGAGCCTCAGAAGCTTGATCTCTCGGAGAATCCGTGCAGCATCAGATATGTGCTCAAAGATATCGTGTATCTTCTTGATCGCCACTCTCTCTCCGGTTTGGACATCTATTGCGGAGCACACCACCCCATAGCTTCCCTTACCAATGACTTCCTGAATCTTGTATCGACTTGCGTCGCCATACTCCGTGAAAAACTCCGCCTCTGCAGAACTCTGGGAAACAATTGCAAATTGTGTTAAAAACCATTCAAAAATAAACCGTTAGAAGCTCCCCACAAAAAAGAAGCTTCACTGATTCAATGAACCATGAGTTCTCGCGATCATATGTAAACAATCGATGCCAAACGGTCAATGCAGCATTGCAGCAAAACCCGAAAACCTGAAATGGCACAATAGTTGGTGGGTCGCAAAAACCATGGGAGATCTCCAGGTACTTCTAAAGGACGAATGTAAAATAACCAATCATTGGGAAGCTACAACCAGCATTAACGAATAAATGCAAACTTCAACTGTTTTGCAGTCAGATCAAGCCAATATCTTTACGAGAAAGATCTTGAAGAATTCGTTGACAAAACTGAAATCCTCGCACGCAAAACTTGTCAAGTGCTCGTGCACAGATCGGGAGAACCCCACAAGAAAAGGCAACATGTTTGCCCACCGACAGGAAAAAGCAACGGCCCCTATGTCTTTGCGCGGGCGGCGCCTCGAGGCCACAGGATGTGGCCAACTTTTGCATGTGAGTAAACTGCTATAGTAAGTAGGCACCAAATTTCACCTTTTTTCCCAAATATAGACAGAAGATTTCACAACGCAACGCGATACAGTGGGAGTGCTGAAAATGCATGGATCAACGAGAAGAAGAACTCCCAATATATAAGCACAGAAAGAAAGTGAGAAGGACGACATAATAATTATATCAAAGATTCAAAGTTTTGAGGAAAATATCGGCAACGGCTAAGCAACAACAGAACCAGGCCTAAAAAACCGACTTTTCTAGAAAACAGCAGCAAAAATTCAACTTTCGAATTGACACGGCACTGAAATGGGTAAAAAAAATAACGTACGGAACAATGACCCGAGAACTTCAACGGCAACAAAAATTTGTACCAAACAGAAGGGGAAAAAATTCGAACTTTTGCACGGGCAGAGACCCAAATCAACGCAAAGCAAGCGCAGGAGCAGCTCAACCCCGCGGCAAAGCTCAACCACGGCGCGAATTCACGCAACAGAATGCTCGAAACAAGCAGGGATCTCTCGAGGCGAGCCCACCTTCTTGCGCTGATCCTGCTGCATCTCGCCGCTTCACCGGATCTCGCACCAAATCTCTTCAAGAAGGCCGCGCCACTCCCCGTACCGGCGGCAACAACACCAAGCCCACCTCCGAAACGACCTGCCGCACCAACGGTCAGACCCACGGCATTGGCTCGCGCCGCGCCGCCGAGTCCGGAAGCGCACACGCCGCAGGCGCCCCCGCGCGCCGGCGGGCGGATCGAGAGACCAGACGACGAAGGGAGGGCGGAAGGCGGGGAGACCCTAACCCTAGCGACGCGCCGCGGGGCAGGGTTAGGGCTCCCTCTCTCTCTCCTCCTCCTCTCGTGGTCTGCGCGAGCGCTCGGGGGAGGGGAATAAGCGAGAAGAGAGAGAAGAACCGGAGGAGAGAGAGGAGGACGGGTGGAGGGGAGGTGGTGGGCGATGCTTTCCTTTGTTTGCCATGAATCTAGGGGGGTGATTTCGCGCGTGGACGAGATTGCCCCTCCTCCCGGTTGGCCGCCTGTCGTGGATCGCGTGCGGTGGCGCGGGGAAGGTTGGAACTTGGACGCCGCCCGATCCGCATCGCCCTTTTCGCTTCAAGCCGCCTCCTCCCCCCCTTCGTCTCACAAGATTTAATACTGATGAGTGGTGAGTGAGAAATATTTATGATGTGTTTGGTACAAATTCTCTGTAATGGTCTTTCTAGTTTTTAATGAAAAACTGATAGAAAGTTAGAATTAAATAGTAGAAAAAATCAATCTCCTTCTTCTCTTTCCTCCACATCACCTAAAATCCTAAATGGTGTGATCTTACAGACATGACATGTACCATTTAGGGTGAGTGAGAAATGTTTAGGGTACATTTGGTAGAACTCTCGGGTTTAGCTTCTTTATAAGAAGCTGAGGAGCTCTATCAAATAAGAAAAAATCAATCAGCTTCCCATAGAAATTTGAGGAAGTGATTCATGTTTTTGACTTGTAGTGTGGGAGCTAAAAAACTCCGCTTCCACCGATTCACAACCTCCTAGTTATGAACATTCCTACTAAATTCATAACTATTTATCAAACAAGAATCACTTCTAGCAGAGATCGATTCCATAGAGAATCAGGAGCTGGAGAATCAGGATCTGGAGCTCTGCCAAACAATCCTTAGTACTGACTATTCTTATTCTTTTTCCAGAAATGGTTATAGCCCTCTACTCGAGCGCAAAATCATCGGCATTAAACATATGGCAAAATCAATGGAAGGGCAACGCGTGATGGACGGTCTCCACGGAACGGTGGCGCGCGATTATTTTCTGTGCTTTGTCTACGCGAGAATCCTCTCTTCCGCACGGTGCCAGTGCTAGATTGCTTTCCCACGGTGCAAAGGCGCTGCAAAATTTGGAACTTACTACGACTCATGTAATTTATACAAATCACTTGACTACAAACGCTTCATAGCTCAGTTGGTACAGCAAACCATCCACGACGTGAAATTTTAAAAAAATTAAAACTTGGGAGAAAAGTCCTGAGAGTATGCCTAACCTACCATAAAAATTCAGATCATGATCAAGCTTGTGCATATTTTAAAAATTCCAGATCATGTCTAACCTGCCAACTGAGTTGCGAAGTGTTTGTAGTCAAGTGATTTGTAAAAATTACATGAGACGTAGCAAGTTCCAAATTTTGCAGCGCCTTTGCACCATGGGAAAGCAATCCAGCGTTGGCGTCGTGCGGAAAATAATCGCGTGCCATCGTTCCGTAGAGATCGTCCATCCCACGTTGCCCCTCCACTGATGTTGCCACGTGTCTAACGCTGGTGATTCCGCATTTGTATATGAGGCTATATCTGAAAATTTATCAGCAGAGAGGTCATTTCCGGAAAAAAAAAATAAAGAGAGGGGGTTAGTACTGTAAACATTTCGATGAGTGAAGGGAGATTTAACGGTGGGCGGTCAGGGATGACGGCAAAATGTGGATTTCAGCCTTTCAGGCAGGTCAATCCTTTTGGTTATTCAGAAATGGCAATTTCTGCTCCATACTTTTATACCAGGATGATTCGACGTGTTTTGTCTATTTATTAAACTAGTAGGATATCTCTATCTCTAGGCTATCGTTCATAATCTCTTTGCAGTAGTGTAGAATTTGTTATCATCACATTCAGGGGCGACTCCACGGATCCAAGTCATTGAGGTCATCATGAACTAGCTTATCTCCAATCTTACAGAAAAGATAATTGAGTATGGTACATTGGGGTTGTTGTGTGTGCAAGACCAAATAGTAGATAAATGGGGCATGGATACCCTGAAGTGGGTGTTCGAGCCTGCTGGAGTTAGGGGGACGAGAGATATGTCTCTTCGTATATTAGGGATGTTTGAATACAAGTGATCCAATCCGACACAAATGATACTAAAGGGTTCTGTTTATAGGCCTCCAGAGGATAGTGAAATTACATGTGTGCACATGAAGATCCTACAATACAAGGGGCAAAAGGGTATTTCCCTGAGGACACCACGTGTCACCCCCTATACGCCCGTGTCAATCCGAACCCCGTTTGCTCAGCTAGTCCTGAGTCCTAGACTGCGTCCAATGGATCGAGAATCTCCATTGAGCAAGGTGGCCGTGGTTCACTAGGTTGGGGTTTGATTTGATGGATGAGTAGATGGATAGGATATGGCTATCTATGTTTTTTGGAATATTTTCTCAAGATGCTGGTTAGAGCTGTTCAAAAAAGGTTGGATAGGTTTATCCAGTTTATTCCATGAAGAGGTGTACTTGATCAAATTCAAATTTCGTCGAAGTGTACTCCGTCAAATTTTATCCGAAAATTCAAATTTTGGAGAAATTTGTTCAAAAATTAGAATTTCAGTCAAATTTTGTCGAAAGTTCGCAGTTCGGTCAAATTTTGTCCAAAATTTCAATCCGAAATTTGAAATCTTGATTACAACTAACTCGTCCATCCTAAACAATTCAACCAAACAAAAATTAGTTTATCCTATCCATTCTCATCCATTTAACCAAATAAAAATTAGATCATTCCCATCTACCAACTAAACAACTATCAGAATGACTCTATCTCATCAAACTAGATAATCATATCCTATCCATCGCACGGATGGACCTCCGTCCCTAGTTCACTGGATCGAAATGGAGGCCACTCCCACAACAGGGTCATTAAGGAAAAAAATTCTCTGGTGTCGTCTTTGCCTTGCAGCGTCGTGACAAAGACGACACGAGATCTTCGCGTCTTGTTGGCGATAATCTTGAAGCGATGTCGATCCAGCCCCGAGAGAGCCGCTTCTCCCTGCTGCGCGTTGCCTCCACGGCTCCTCCAAGCGAAGCCACGGCGCGCTATTCTTTCCTCCGTCTCCCCTCCACGGCTCCTCCTCGGGGTCCTCCCCTTGTTCCCCATTCCCACCACCGCCTCCACGCGATTTTGGTTCCCGCCTCCGTTCCCTTGTCACCGGCGGCGCAGCGGATCGAGGAAGCCGAGCCAGTGGGCGCCGCGCGTCGACGGGAAGCCGAGCCAATGGGTGCCGAGCTCCCAAGGATCCTGCCGATGTGCTACGAGTACTCGATAGACGTCGTGGCGTGCGACGACCGCGCCTACGTGGTCGTCCTCTCGAATACTGAACCGGGCGAGCCTCCGGGTGTGGGAGTTCGCCCGGCGGCGCGTGGCGGCGGTGGCGCGATGCCCGACCATGTCGCACGCCTTCTACAAATCCTCCTGCCGCTGACATGGCCGTCGCCCTCCTGCCGCTTCGCCAAATCTGTCTTAGCGGAGAAAATAACTAGTCCGAGTTCGATGAGAATTAGTCGGGAGTAGGAATTAGTGTCGGATTGGGCACAGTAACAAATAGAAGTCGAGTCGGTTTGATGCAATGTATTCCGATTCAAAGTGTAATCACAGCTGCTATATAAGTTGAATAAAGCCTCAGAAGAGGCAACACATTTGATTGAAAAAGCACTTGTTTTGTTTGCTAGATAATGCGTCAAAGTAGCTCTGTTGTCTGAATATTACGGCAAGAGAGTTGCAGCCTGCGTCATGTTCTTTGCATGCTTTGAAATTAAGCAAGCAACCGAAATTTGTCTTTGTACCTCAAAGATAGACATATTATAAACACTGGAGATGTCATTTAGTCATGCGCAACTTCTTTATTCTCAATATGTTATACAAAGGTACAAAATCCAAAATTCAAATTTTGGAGAAATTTGTTCAAAATTCAAATTTCGGTCAAATTTTGTCGAAGTTCGAAGTTCGGTGAAATTTTGTCCAAAATTTCAATCCGAAATTTGAAATCTTGATTACAACTAGCTCGTCCATCCTAAACAATTCAACAAACAAAAATTAGTTCATCCTATCCATTCTCATCCATCCAACCAAATAAAAATTAGATCATCTCTATCCACCAACTAAACAACCATTAGAATAACTCTATCTCATCAAACTAGATGAACATATTCTATCCAACCCATCCTAGACCGCTCTGAATGGAACGACTCTAGAGTCCCTCGATAGATCCAAAGGGCCTACTGATTAGGGGTGAAAATGGTACATGTTAATCCCGATCGATCCCAAGATCAACCCGATTAAAACCGTGATCCGGAAAAAATCCGTGATCCCACGGATTCGGATATGGTACGGATAGTTGCTACGGATATGAGAGCGGACACGGAGCCGTGAAATCCGACCAAATAGCTTCTAGATATCTGTGAACTCAGATACTATCTCGACCAGATATCCGAATGCCTAAAATACATGGCATTCAGATTATGTATACATGTATTGTAGGAAGAAAAATTGCTAGTGATGATGACTCGATTATACGACATGTCGAACTTATTATGGTCGATGGATTTATGTAGAAGTATGAAATGTTAATTATATTAAACTTGTGACTTGTCGATTGTCGAATTTGTGTATGAACTTTGTGTATGAATTTTGTGTATGAATTTGATATCCTTGTTAAACTTGTGTTGTGTGAGTTGTCAAACTTATGTAATATATATGAATTTATTGCTAGTCGAATGTTTCAACAAGTATGCATCTTTTTGTATTATCCGCTTCCTCAACCTAATTGTGATGTATCCGCCTGACAAAGATCAGATCTCAAATTCAAATATCCAAATTCAATATTCAGATTCGGTCTTATCGTATTCGATTCGAATCAAGAAAAAATATGAATTAGGATAATGAAATCAAAGAAGATCCGATCGTATCCGATCTGTTTTCACCCCTACCACGGATGGACCTCCGTGGCTAGCTCACTAGATCGAAATGCACTCCCACGACAGGGTCATTAAGGTCACTCCCACTTCTCGTACGGGCTAGGCATGGATCTCATTGGGGCCACAGTTTACGCTAGATCCACCCCTCATCACACTTAATGGTTTAGCAAATGCGTGCCCATTTCAACTATTGACAGTTTTACAAAATGTAGAAAATAATTCAGAAATTGCATGTTTCTGTTATCTATCGTACATAAATCTGTGCTAAAAAGTTCGAAATAAGACAACCGTACTTTTACAATGCTGAAGTTCTTATCCCTTCCTTGGAAAGGCATTAGAAATTTAGAATATGTACTAGGTCATACAAAAAGCTGTGTTCTTACACCTTAATCTCGTCATATTTCATCATTCGCTATTCAGATAAATAAGATTTGTTTGTGTAAATATCTGCAGCAGCAACATATGCTCTACCAAACAGGGATTAAATAAGAAACGGTTCTTTTTTTTTTCTCTTGCCTCACTCTTCCTTGCTTTATCCGTGGCCCCTCTGCATCAGTTCAAATTTAGTAGTATATCCCTAACCGTTGGCAGGACATGTTTATCCGCACTGGATAAGAGCCGACACGCCACACGATTCACGAAGACAGAGAAAAAATGAAGTTCTTAACGGGGTTCGGATTTGCCCGTTAGGAGTTTACCCGACGACACCTTTCCGCGCGCGTGTTCCTCGCCCAGGCGAACAGTGGCAGCGCGGGTAAATAGCCGGCGGAGCGGGGGGTCGCGTCGGCACGGCGCGGGTGGGGTAGGCGGGTCGGATCCGGCGGCGGGGGCCGCTTTGCGTGCCTGCCAGGCTTCTTCCCTCCCACCGCACCGCGCCGCGCAGATGCCCCGAATCTTCTCTTTACCGTTGCAAACCCAAAATTGAAATTTTTTTCCTCTCAACTCTCTTTCCGTCTCTTCTTTTTGTTTTTCTCCCGCTTTTCTTCCTTTCTTCTCCTCCATCTCTCCTTTCCTCCCCCTTTGGATTTTGGTTCTTAGCTTGCTTCGCAGTGCGCACTTTGGACTGATCGTTAGCCTGATAGCCTCCATTTGGTAAAAGAACGCGGTAGAGTGATAATGTGCTGGTGTATTTGCAATAGTTAGTGGTGGATGCAACAAGAAAGCACGAACTTGCTAGAGCATTGGTTCTGATCGTCGCTCTTGGTATCTTCATTAGTTTCATTGTTTTTTCGATGGTCATTAATTAAGACGCTGCACCGGTCATTCGTTATGAAAATAGGAATGCACAACAACACTAAGCAACCTCTTTATTTTCTTTCTACTCTTGCGCGACTTGCAATAGTCCATGTCATCTTCAAGGATGTATACGTATATATGTGCATCAGTCCATGACATCTGCATTGGCGCTATAGGCTGGGACTGTGGCTTTTAGCTTGGGTGGGGATTTGGTGGTGGATATTTGTAATGGAATTGAGGTTTCAACTAATTAGTGTACCTTTTAAGCTGCGTCCTGAAGGTTCATGACATTCATGTTGTGCTGCTTTTTCTTAAAGAAAATCTTCCATTGTACGACTTCGTTCTGGGAAAGAATTACTCGTGATGTTCTACCATTTCAGCGATGAGCATTGTTTTGAAATTATTAAAAGGGGGACTTTGGTAAAAAAAAAATACTAGGATTAATATATAAGCCAGCAAGCCGGATTTTTCAACAACAAAAAAAAAACACTAGAAAGAAATATGAATTTGGTGCAAATTTCACTTTCACATAACTTAGAAATTTCTAAAAAAAATCCCCAAAGAACACTAGCGTAGGGGAGGGTTATGTTCTGTCTATGTAAAAATCAAGATCAAACTCAATTGTATTCGTGAAATAAAAAGACAAACTTTCTAAAAATTGTTATTATTTAGTGATTAACGGGGGCATCTTCTACCTCGAATTTGGTTGCTGTATTTTTTTTATGCGCCACAGCCTGCAAGAGCTCTCACATTCGATCAACTACTACTGCAGATACATTGACAGGCTGCTAGATTATAGTTCTAGAAGCTCTTTCCTTGAGAAAACAACACTTTTCTATCCCATCGTAACTCTTTTTTTTGTGTGCAAATCAGGCCATATGCAAACACAATTACAAAAATAGCTCACTCCCCTACCACGAAAGCACCGACAGGTGACACGTGTCACCTATCACGCCTGCTCACTCGTGGTAGGTCCTGCCGCTCAGTACCACAAAGAAAGCTCGCTCCACGCCCCACGCTGCAAGCTGCCTACTACAGCAAGTTTCTGCCATATTGCCCTAGCTCGGCAGGACCTGTCGCGGTATACTAACACGACATGTGACATGTGTCACTTATCGGAGCTTGCACAGTAGGCGAGATGGTTATTTTTGCAATTACATTAGTATAGGGATTAGATTTGAAAAAAGTGTGAGGACTAGAAAAGTGTTAGGTTCCTTTCTTAATTGTCCTTTCCTCTGGGGAGATTAATTTTCTTAAAGTGCTCTCTACCTATGAAACATCACCTAGTTAAGCATAAAGACTTGCATTTTGTTTTGACTCAACTAGTTCTCCCTTCTGGTGATCTTGAACTTGGATCCTTGTTGTTGTCTGGTGTGTTGTGATTTTTGGTGTTTATCTGAATTTGGAGTTGGATCTTGGCCTGGCCCGTTTTCTTTATTGGGTTTTATGGCCGGGCCATTAGGGTTTGTGAAAAGGGGTAAGAGGAGATGAGAGAGAGAGAGGCACTGGTTCCTATATGCAATATGCTTAGCGTGTCAAGGTTGCCAGAGCTTAAGTTGTAGACCGCCAGAGGGATGACAATCAAGGTACCGAAATATCACGACATACCCATCTGCAATGCTGCCGAGTTCCAAGTACCCATCGGGTTTGGGGTCGGGTTCCGGGTACCCGCTGAGTTCGGCTCGAGTTTTTTGGTTTGGGTGTCTTGTCAGGTCGGATTTTGCAAAATCCACACCCGATTTGACCTATTGCCACCCGTACTACATAAATCCGTCAGGTACCCGCCGGATTTCGGGTACCTGCGGGTTCGGGTTCAGGTATAGTTTTTTACCTGATAGGGTATTCGGGTTCGGGTCAGGTTTTCTAATTCGGGTTTTCTGTCGGATTGGGTTTTGTAAAACCCGCACCCGACCCAACCAATTGCCACCCTACACTGCTGTTGCTTCGTGGGCACGAGGTCGGCGGCTAGGAGCTCCTCGTTTTCCCCTATTTCTAGGCACCACAAGCTCCTCTCCGGTAGGATGATACACATCGATTTTCTTCCTTTTCCTCCTATGGATTGCAGATCCTCTGCCGTAACAGCAGAGTGCCATTGGTCCACTGCCACGTGTGTAGCCCACGCACGCGGGGCCCACGCGGCAGTGGGTCAACGGCACTCTGCCGTTACGGCAGAGGATCCGCGTCCCCTCCTACGATTTTCCTCCTGTTTTTGGTGGCTGGCCGGTGATTGAATCATGGCCAACGCATGGCTGCCGTGCTACTTGGTCCTCGGTTTGGTCCTAGTATCGAGCAGTGTGTTCCCATCCCTTGAAGCTCTTGTCTTCCTAAGATTTGGGGGGTTCTGTGCTTGTGCACTTGGTTTTCTCTGTTGAAAACAGTGGAGGAAGGAGGAAGGTTAGTTAGGGATTGATCTTGTGCGACTGAATTTGAGAATTGATTTTGTACTCAGTGTGTCACATGTGCGGAATGGACTCTATATCTCTGTTATCTAGGCTGACCACCAACACTAGCGACGGCAATTGGATTTCTAGGACAGCGGTGTGATTGCCATGTCTTGCTCTGTCTCTTGAACAAACTTGGAGTGTTTGTTCCTTTGTGAGTATGGTATGAATTATTCTCAATATTTGTTGCCTTGTTGAATGCTCTATGACGCAATTAGGTTAATTAATGAATTAAACAATTGAAGTTGTAAATCTGATCTTGAACTGTAACCAACTTAGAGTGTCTGTTCCTTTGTGAGTATGGTATGAATTATTCTCAATATTTGTTGCCTTGTTGAATGCTCTCTGACGCAATTAGGTTAATTAATGAATTAAACAATTGAAGTTGTAAATCTAATCTTGAACTATTTGTTAGTTGTGCTTCCTATTATTGCTAGAAAGTATTGATAGTCATTCACTATTTAGAGCTTGATAATATTCAGTACGTACTGTTATCTTCAAATGATTACTGTTGATGTCGCTTTGATGTTAGCTCTTTTGATCACTGGACCAGTGTACTTGTTGGTTGCTCTAGTCAAAGCTCTGTTGGTGATTGACATTAGAACCTGCTGGGCGAACGGATCCTAATATGAATTTCGATCGGTTGAACAGTGAAATTGATTCTTTAGATACTTTATTGTGCATGATTAGAAAGGTGAGGGTTTAAGGCCTTAATTGTTTAGTTAATTATTTAGTTTGATAGTGATTATTTTGACCCTAGTATCAGGGGCGGACCCAGGATAAAATATAAGTGGGGGCACCCTATATGAGAATCCATACTTAGATAGTCAAAAATATTTATGCTTTTCAAATATGACTATATATATACTCACAGAAACAAAATTAGTTGATTTCATAAAAGAAATAGGTGACGACCCAAACATTCGATTCAATGTGCTACTTAAATAAGATTGTATACGTGAGTACCACAAAAAATTAACTGGGGGCCAAGCCCTATACCTTATGGTGAGGAGGCTAAAGATTAATCCTTAACAGCTCGACACATAAAAGCACTTTAAAGTAATTACTCATTAATTTGTTAAGTTGACATGATTCACTGCTTAGTCGACATAAATGTTACGCATTGCTTTATATTTTTTTGTTATGTCGATTATGTCAGCTTTGAATTGTGTATTTTTCATAGTATTATTATTTGGGGTTAGCATAATATATTTTTTCTCTTATTATCGCATTATTTACAGTATGGTGTATCTTGCGGTAGTATATATGTATTCATAAATTCAACTCAATCGTTATTATTTGCTGGTGACCGATGTCGCATTGCTAGTTTTAAATTTAACTCGCATGGCCTGCAGTTACGTTGCGGGGTCGCCGTCCACCATGAGTAAAACTGCCCCTTTTCCACGCCTTTCTAGTGGAGTTTTTCTAAGCGCTGACTGCGACACGTTGTTCGGTACACCTGACCGGCCGGGCGAGGGCCCTGGCCCGACGGGCCGTTTGTGTCGGTGATGGATGGTTGGCGCGCGCGCGCGGCGTTCTCGTCGACTCCGGCCGGGTTCACCAATCACCACATGCACGGCGCCGCCGTCCCCATTGGCTGCACAGCGCGGCGTGTCGCGAGCCCTGTGGCTACCGCGAGTTGACTATGGCTTCAGGTAGAATCGTTCCGTAGGCGCGGCAGCTGGAGGTTTCGTACACAACGCGTCCCTTCGCGCCCTTTTTATTTTTTGGGTGAAGGTTCGTCAATTTTTTTTTCCTTCCTTGAAGGCCGCGAAGATCACCGGCCCACGACCACGTACTTCCTCTGCTCGTGCTGGTTGTTGCCAGTTTGCCACCTCCTATACTGTTCCGTTGATTTTTTATGCTTTGCGTGCCCCCGACTCAAAATCTCACTGAGATTTCAGAAATATTGGCCAAAAACTCGGTCTACTGAGATTTCAAATTTGGGTGAGGTAGAAAAATCTGAAAATTGCTACAGCATTTTCGGGGGTTTTTTTTTTATCGAAATGACCACAAATTCGACCATTTTTCATGTTTTTACCGGATGTAGCACCAATTTTTTTAAAAAAATTGTAATGCCTTTTCTGAGAAATACATGTGAAGATTTTGTAAAAAATATATATACAAATTATGTAGGCAACATATCCTATGCACACAGCTTTATAGTGTATATTGGCACAATCATTCAACTAAAGTCATGAAAAAAATTAGATTTACTATAGATTACTCTACATATGTATAAATTGTAGGTTCAAATTCATTATACATCGAGAGTTACAAAAAAGACAAAATTCTGACAAGTTTAAATAGTTTAAAATTGTCAGAATTTTCTCTTTTTGTAACTCTCGATGTATAATGAATTTGATCTTGAAAGTTTATACATAGGTAGAGTAATCTATGAAGTACATCTACAATTTTTTTCAAAATTTGTTATGACTTTTGTTAGTTGGTGTGTACGGTGTGTGCACAGGAAACCCTATGCACAGGATACGTTGCCAATTATGTAACCCTAACCTAAACCTAACCTTATCCCTAACTTAAATTATGCAAACATATTAACTACAATTTTTGGGATGGATTTGATATGTCAAAATTTTGAGATATGGTCCTTCTATTGCCCATAAGCTTTGCAAAATTTTGTGAGGGAAAAAATTCACATTTAGCTTGTTCCTACTAGATAAAAAAACCTAACGTGGAACATAATTACGTATGAATTTTAGATAAAATGGTACTATTGTTATGAGTTTAATATAGAATTTTTTATTTCAAATTAGTGCTTTATTCATCGGAGTGTACTCCTCGGGCCTTTTAGGTTTATACTTTTAGAAAAAGACTACATGTGGTTTCAACCACTCGGTTGAAATGATATAGTTTGCCGCTTCTTCTACATGTTTGTACTCCTCCTTTAATCATGCCTCTTGCAGGTGGTTCAAGCCGACCAGTGGGTTGTGGCATCATCCATGTTCGACAGGTATTTCTCTTGTTTATTATGTTTGAAACAATTGTGATAGATGAAATATGATGGATGGAATGCACAACGTGGTTTTAAAGTTGTAATATAACGGGATTTCAAGGCGTTTATGAATTTTCAATTGTCATGCAATGGATGACGCAACGGCATGATGTTGGTGAATGTGAATGTCATCTATGCCAATTTTATTTTATGTTTATCATTTGTGATCATAGTATATATTGATTATTGCCAAATTGAAAGATTAGAATCTAAAAATCTGGCAAAATGTTACCAGAATTTCTAAATTTAAGATATTTTATGTGCAAATATTTAGTATTTTACATTCAAATAAATAGAAAATATAGATAAATATTTGCTTGATTTTTTTCATATTTTTTTTCTAGCCTCGGGAGACCATTTCATAAGGGTTGAAATGGGCCGAAATTTTGGTTTTGCCGGTCGCCAAAATACCGAATTTGAAATTTAACTTTTCTATTTAGGCCGAATTTCAATTGAAATTTCGGTTTTTGGCCGCCTTCAAGATATGGTCCAAAACGAAATTTGTAACTTGGTGTGCCTATTGGCCGATCTGTACAGAACTACAGGTTAGTCTATCGTTGCCTAGCAAATCGACAGGACAAGTAATAGTCGTTGGATCTAAACGGATTGTAGTCTTTGGATAGAACTCATTTACAATTCCCCACTAAAGTGACTTATATTATCTAAGTATTTAAAATTTTAAAACTGAAAATGTGACGAATGATAACTTCCACGATAGCTAGTGATAGCTGCTCTAGCTTTTTTAAAACTTTGCTGTGAAGCCGCGAAAATCGTAATTTGAAACCTTGCTTTCAACAAATCAATTGCTAAGGGCATGTTTGGATCCATTAGCACTAACAGTTAGCTGCTAAAATTAGCTGAAATGAATCCAAATAATCCAGCTAATAGTTAGCCAACAACCCAACTAATAATTATTTCATTAGCTGGTTCTCCCATGCTAATTTCAGCTAATAGATGGTCAAAATACCAATTTGCCCTTGGCCCCTAATTAATGCAAACAGCTATTTAATGCAAACAGTAGCAAGAAAAGATGTAAACAACTAATTAATGCAATGGTACAATGGACATTTGCATCCACAACCAAATTTCCAACCACCTATTAGCTAGTAGATTTAAACAGGTTCTTGCTAATAATTTGCCAACTAACTATTAGAGCTAATGAATCCAAACAGGCCCTAAAATCTGATTTCCACTACCGATCATATACTACAAGTATAATATACCGTAATATTTCTCTAATAAATACCAAAATAAATCCAAAGAGAAAGGTAAGAAAAACATGCACGAAAAATAATCCCAAACTGCCTTGGTTCATGGTCATTGCTTACTAGCTGTCGTCGCACGGGACAAAAAAGCTGTTGCTGCCCATTTTCTCTGAGCTTTTTGCCTGGCATCGACGTCATACGACTATACGAGCCACACATATCTTTAAAGAAACGTTAGACAACCACTCGATGCCATATAATGGCATGCACATTATAGTTTTGCGTTATTCGCTGCCTTAGCTTAGCTCGATCACTCACATTCTTTTTCTTTAGTCTGCAATTGGATCTCATGTGTTTTCAACAACGTTGGGAGTTGGAACCATACACACACTAGCTAGGGTCGCTGCAGGTTACGCCAAGGTCGTGCGTAAATTTGGTGCAACAGTTTTAAAAATTGGTGGCTAGGAGCCACCGATAATTTGCATAACAATAGGTTCTTTGTGGAAAAACCGATGGAGGACTTGTTCGTGTTTCTTAAAAAATAGCTCACTAGAAGTCGCCGTGTTTTAAAAAAAACGGCTCGCTAGGAGTTGTCAAGAATTTAAGTAACCATCGTCCTTTGTGGAAAAATAAATGGAGGGTTTGCTCGCAAATTTGCAGAAACAGGGGTTCTTTCTTGGGTAAAATAGTGGAAGGACCTATATGTGATTGCAAAAAACCGATGGAGGACCCATTCACGAATATACTAACTGATGTATTGTCTCGCCAAAAAGGCGTATGACCTATCTGTAATTTTGATTTATCGTGGAGGACCCTTTTTCGAATATGTGGAACCACGGATCCTTTTGCAAAAAAACCATTGAAAGACTTATATGTAATTTCAAATTTTCCGAAAGACCTCAACACGAATGAGCTTATGTGGCACTGCAAGCGGGCTCCAATCCCTCCCACTATAATATAAAGTATATTGGGGAGCACGGTTGGTCGGGGCGAGCTTGGGAGTAGCAGGTGCTGTGTGCGGGGCAATGACATGCCACAGTAGGCGAGCACGAGAGGCACCTTCTACAAAGGAGAAGAGACTAGTTTTATAATTACGCTTAAAAGGTGCTAGATTTATCAAAAATAAGACCACGAGACTAGAAAAGCGATCAGTTGTAAGTGACCTACCAAAATCTTTTTGGTTTGCCCCCGAATTCTTTGCTAAAAGCTAAAATAGGCTTGTTTTTGTCGGTCCATGGAGCCATGAGACCGTGCATATGGGTGCCCTTTAGGCCCCTGAAGAAAGAGAATCAGTCAACAAGGTTGCGATCATGTATCATCCGTCTGTCTCCCAGATGGCCATACCTACATGTTCATTTCAGATGAGTCCATATGAGATTGAAAGATAAAATAGGTATGCACACAGTAACACATTCCAGTCTTTGCGCGTGATCTAGCCCATGCCCATCACAATTACTCATATATTGAGTAGAAATGGCGAAGTTATTCTTGCTTATCATTGATATAACTTACTCAGTGGTTCATTTACAGATAACTCACCAAGTAATGTGAAACTATGCACTTTTATATGAATAAAATGAAATCAGCTCCCTGTCTTGAGCACATAGTGCCAATTCAGTCGTTGAATCTTCACTAGAAGACAGAGCATCAAAGCACCATAACGTTCCAGTTCAGACTTCAGACAAACATGCAAATTAAACCAAAGTAGTAATATCAGTCTTCCTAGATAGATGCAAAATAGCAAGCTGGTCAGTGGTTTTAGGCTCTAGCTGTGCCGTGGCAGATCGCAGGAAGGATCTCCTAACTACCAAATATTCCCTGTGAGTGAACAGGCTGTGACCAACAGGAATAGGAGGACTAGGCTACAGAGTAGCACTCAACCGAAATAGTAGCAGCGAGGTACGCACGTCGTGGACAGAGCTATCATCTCGTACTGCAGCTTTGGTTTTTCGATTTTGAAGGTGCTTCTGTAAATTATTACTTAGAACGTCGTATAAATATTAAAGTATAAATAAAAAATAGATAATAATTATTTATTATTTTATTTGCTTCAAAATTTACATGCTTTTAATTGAGAGGGATGCATATAAACACTAAGTTTGGTCTTAGATAGGTAGTCGGATCAACTGTGAAGCGTTTTATTTTCTGGCCCCTAAAATACCTTTTTTGCAAATCTAACTCTCTTCTAAGTAAATTTGCACAAATCTTCCTCTCCTTGACTGCAGAAGGCGCAACAGAAGACATGTCATCTACCTCATTATAGGAGCATGGTAAGTTTTCTCACAGAGGAACCATACCTCGACAACTTCACAACTAAGGCCCTATTTGTTTTTGTTTTGGATTCTCTAAAAACTGATTCTCGATTATGTCGGTAGAGAAGCTGATTCTTCAAAAGCTAGAATCCAAAAGCACATATGAAGTAGATATAGCTCGATATGTCCTTGCTGCCGAGCTTGTGCTGTGTGACAGGTGACCTGACGAGCCCTAAAGTGCCGCTGACTCGATGGAGGCGCTATCACAGTACAAGGATGTGGTATATGACACATGTCATCGTCGTATCTTTCATGGTTGAAAAAAATGTTATTTTTATAAATTCATTTAAAAAAAGCTAGGTTTTAAAAAATATATAACAGTGAGAAAACCCAAAAAAAAAATTGCTCGGTTGGCTTGTCGCTGCACTGACGTACGCGTCATAGATCATTAAAATCGCGTGTGGGGTCGAGTATGGTGCACCTATGCTACGCATGTGGTAATGCTGATCTTTTGCGATCAGCGCACCGCTAGCTCGATTTCGTGTCCGAGGAAGCTGGCGATCGAATGGCTTAGGGGCGACTGGGCGGGTGAGGAAACCTTGACGCGTCGCGATGGAACGCGATTGGAGAGGGCGCAGGGATTGCGTGCAAATGTGGTAAATATGACGTGAGGATAAGCTGGTAGTACTCCTGATTCCTGAATGTAGATGTTACTTGTTATCCAAGAAAGATTGCAATTCTCTGACTGCCATTGGTGCCCTGGTAGTCAGCCTGGAAATAGGTAGTATTTGAAGCAAACACCAACGAGATCACACTATCGACTATCGAGCAGCTAGTGAAATGTAATTAGAATGACACGAATGGCTATTACTGTTGTCATGCAGTAGACACATGATCAATGGTGCAGGTTCTTGTCGTTGATACGCCAGTCTTCCGGTCGGAAACGAGTACATGTGTTTTTTATTGAAAAAAAAACTCAAGATTTATTGGCCCAGCTAGCTCGTGTCACCACGAACAAAACACAACTGGGCTCTGCTCTGAAATTAAACAGTAACAGCCCATGTCAGCATGATCAACCATGAAGCCATCCCAGCACTCAAAAACATAGGAGAAAAGGAAACTTGAAAATCAACAAGAACTCAAAAAGGCAAGAAGAAAAACTTGAGAAAAGAAGACCTGAGCATGAGAACAAACTTGGAGTCTATTTCTCTACTAATATAAATTTGCAGTTGGTAGCGACGGTCCGTTCTTCCTAGCCCCCTCTCCGCCATATCTCCAATAATAGCCGGTCATTATAGCTAATTATTCTTTCCTAATTTACAACACCATATCTCTTTAAATATGGCTGATTATTATAGCAAAATCCCGATTATTGCCGTAATTAATAGCCTTGATCATTCATTCCTTTTGTACTCTATATATCTTTGCTGATTTTCACAAAATCAATTAAGGGAATTCATTCAAGATTTCCCATGTCGTGTTGCCGTGGCTAATGAACTCGATTTAACCGATCAATAAGTGACAAATCGACGTACATGGTCAGCGAGGCTAGGAGGCCGAAAGCTCCGCGATCAAGAGTAATCGCGCCGAAGGATAGCCAGAGCGCGACGCCCATCGGGTGCCATGACTCTAGTGCCGGCCAGTTGGACGTGAACAAAGCGTACGACGCTTCGACGCGGTTGCCCAACGACACCGGTGGGACGTCGTCGGCGGTGAGAGAGTCATTGGCATACCCCTTGGAGATAAACAGGTTGATCCAACTGAACGTCGCGAGAGAGATGAATGATGCGGCGGCGCACGGCGTGGCGGGCGCCTCGACGGTGGTATTTTCTGGTTCACCTTCATGGGCTCCGATGTCATGGCCGGTGAAGTCAGTGATGGTTAGGTACACCAGAGGCATGAAGACGAGTAGGCTGGCAAAGGCAAGAGGATCATCTGGGAAGAGCAGCGAACCGTTGGCGCAACGGACCACCGCCGAAGCGGAGAAGAGCGCGGCGTTGAGGGCAGTGGCGATCCAGAAGACGCGGAGGTGCAAAGGCTGGGTGGCGGTGGCGGCCCCTTTCTCCGAGGCGACTGACCACGCGGCTATGGCGTGCGCGACGAAGTGGGCGGCGAGGAAGGCGGACTCCACATCGCGCCATGGCGTGTTTCGGCAGAGGAAGAACGCGAAAGCACGCACCGCAGAGCGCCGATGGTCCTGAATGACGGCTTTCAGCGGCAATAGCTGCGTGCTCGGGAAGCTCTTGTGTCGCTTCCCGCGAAGGCAATGGATGACGAGGACGAGCGAGGCAACGAGGTTGATTTACATCGAGGAGCGTAGGCAAGGGCATGGCGAGAGGAAGAGGAACGCGAGCTGGTAATATAAATTGCAAAAGGGGTAAAAATGATTGATTGATTTTTTAGATTGGTAATATATATTGCCACGTACAATATATTTGATTTTAATTCATACCAGAGAAGAAACCATAATAACTTTTGTAATCAGGAGAAATAGATGTTTGATCTTGTAGCACAATTTTCTTTTATTGCTTGACCTTTATGTTTCGTTACCAATTTATTTTTCGTAGCAACGCACGGGCATTGATCTAGTCATTTTCAGAAAATTTCTTACAAAGCCACTCCACTAAGGGAGGACACACCCTAGGGACTCGAAGATCAAAGCCCCTCGCAACTTCTCATGACACAAGCCAAATCAAGAGTCTCTCTCCAAAACTACCGCACAAAAGACTTCCCAAAGCCTCACGCTAACCCTAACCCTAACCCTACACCTCCTTATATAGTGAAGGCTCCAACCAGGTTACAGCATGGATCACATATTCTTACAACACATGCCACCCCCTAACTCATCTCTTAACAGGTTTGCATGCTTTTCAAAGCAAACCCGCATTTCTCAAAACTACCCTTCCACTGTCCTTCCCAATTCCTTCTTGTAGCCGTAACACCATTGCTTCTACGTCCTCCACGTAGCTTCAAGACTTAGTCGCCAAGCCTTTCACGTATCCGGACATCTCCGGATCATCCTTGCTTGCAACGGGTCCAAGTCTTGACAAGCCACGCTTCCTTGACTTCATGGCCTTTCATGGTCCCTCGTCCATGATTGCAACCATCTTGAGCCCAGCACGATCCCATGGCCTCCTTGATCGTTCTGGGTCTTGATCCCCTCATCAAGTCCTGATCATCCAATCCATTGACCGATGTTGACTCCAAGATCTCCTGCACAACATGAAACAACCAAACCATTTCCAGGCCCAAAATCTTCTCATCTTTTGTTAGTCATAAATAATCACTATACATCACAAAATAATCAGAGAAATTCATGGCTCAAAATATTTCCATTTTCATTCAACCTAGCTCGTCGATGGCCAACAAGACTGACAAAGAAATGCCCAAAATTGCAAATTCAATTTTAAAAACTCAAAACAAACTCACATAAATAGACACAAATCTCACAAATGTTAAATACTAATCACATATAAATAAATTGACCTCCACGTGGTCTTACAACTTTTCATTGTCGATGGAGAAGCGAATCATCAACCGGTGGGCACTACTACAGATCGCCTCATCCGCGATTTCCATCATCGCCGTAGGTCCGAGCAAGCAGGATATTATCAACGCCGTTCCAAATTCAACCGCAAGTGATATTATCATCACGGTTCAAACTTCAATCGGCGAAGTGATAAGAATAGTTTCAATTTCGCAGAATGGAGGTAATATCATTGCTTGCTTAATAGAGAACCGGCAGTGATAAGACCGTAGTGATTTATTATTGCCGGTTCTATAGTAAAACCGCAGTGATAAGACCATTTTCACCGCCGGTTTTACTATAGAACCGATAAGTGATATTATCGTTTCTCATTATTAGTTCAAGACATGTAACATAATAAACATTGTAATTTATCTCGCATGTAACATATGAAAGCATAATTAGTTAAAAAAGCAGTAATATATGAAAGCAAATTTGTAATTTATGGGATATGTATTAATTAAAATAACATTTACAAAGCATAATTTGTTCAAGATTACATATTTAGTCCTAATTATAATAGTCTAATGGCGCAAGCCCTATATCCAAAACTCGTCGCCGCCGTCATCCTCCTCCTCGTCAGCCGAGCTGCCGCTTGATGTGCGGCGGTGCTCGCCCTCCTTCTCATCCGAATCCGATTCGGCATGCGGAGTTGGTCTTGCCCCAACGCCGCAGCTCCTCGCCGCCGCTGTTGTCCGCCATCGCTGTCGTCGTCCTCCTCCTCCTTTGCCTCCTCTTCCTCCTCCTCCACCCTCCACCTCCTCCTCCTTCTCCTCCTTCAGAGCGACGGATCGCTGGGGCTCACCAACACGTGCACGCTTTAGGGGTGCCATTGTTGCAACAAAAGTGGATTGTGTGGGGTACGCAACAAGAGTGGATTGTGTGGATTGTGACAAGAGTGGATTGATGCAACAATCACGGCATTATATAGAGGCAGAATGGGAAGGGCAACAGCAAGGCGAGGAATGTGAAGCTAAACGGCTGGCGCGGCAGAGGAACGGCAAGCATGACGATTAGTCTGGCGCGGGAGTTGAACGTTGAGTATCACCGCCGTTTGTATTACCAACCCAAGTGATATCGATTATCACCGCCGGTTAATACCTATAGCCAAGAAGGATATATTACGCTTTTAATTTATAGCCGGCAGCGATATTTAATTTTTTACCGCCGGTTCGTATATTCAACCGCAAGATATGTATTTTCCGCGCAACGCAATTTTCCTCACAGTATGATTTATCACGCCGGTTCGCATGTAACCCAGCAGTGATAAGGTATTTCACTGCGTAATATGATTTATCATCGCTTTGCTTCTGGCGAGCTTCGCAGCGATAAGCTATTTATATAGCAATCTTCACCGACCGACGATTTCCACGCCGTAAGAAGAAGGAGCTCTTTGCTCGGGTATTTTTCGTGAGAGGTGTCATTAAATTGGTGTCAGATTTTGTTCATATTTTTCATCGAATCGACATCTTCTCCGACCGAGCAAAACAAAGAGGAGCTGTATTATCTTGGGGAGTTGTCTTTGAAAAATTGTATTAAAATTTTTCGAGGTTACCGATTTGATGTATGTTATATTTGTCGTGAAAATTTACTTTACTGAGTGCTATAGATGTTGATAATTGCTGATTGTACGGTGTGAACAGTTTATGCTCAGATCGCTCAAATTAAGATCTAGCTAAATTATTGAATAAATTATAATTCATATTGTAGCTAAATTATTGAATAAATTATAATTCACGCCGATTTTTAATAGTAAAGGATTGCTAGATGATCAATTATAAATAGTGAGAATTGCTAGTTGAATATTTAAATAATGGGAAATGGTAGATGGATTTTGCAATAATGAAAGTTGGAACATAAATAATTATTTAGAAATATATCCTTATATTCAATTCTATGCTTGTTTGTTGTAGATTAATTTAATTTAATAGCTAGCGCTACATAACAAAAATGAAATGAAGAAATCTTCTAAATAATTAAAAATGCTAGATGGATATTTGAATAGTGAAAAAGGTTTGATGTATTATATAGGCAAAATTGCTAGATGTATTTGTAAAACTAATCATTTACAATTATATATTGTTATTTTGAAAGAAATTCATATCCATTTTAGTGATGTAGTGGATGTTTAAGTAATAAAATTGCTAGATGGACAATTATGCATAATTGTAATTAATTTAATTAATGAAAATTTGTTATATGGATTTTTAATAGTAAAGATTGCTAGATGATCAATTATAAATAGTGAGAATTGCTAGTTGAATATTTAAATAATGGAAATGGTAGATGGATTTTGCAATAATGAAAGTTGGAACATAAATAATTATTTAGAAATATATCCTTATATTCAATTATATGCTTGTTAATTTGTTGTAGATTAATTTAATTTAATAGCTAGCGCTACATAACAAAATGAAATGAAGAAATCTTCTAAATAATTAAAAAATGCTAGATGGATATTTGAATAGTGAAAAAGGTTTGATGTATTATATAGGCAAAATTGCTAGATGTATTTGTAAAACTAATCATTTACAATTATATATTGTTATTTGCGCTATGTGCTTATAATGTGTTTATCGCTTTTAATTAATTAGCAATGCATGACTACTATAAAGAATAAATTATTTTGATATCGCTTTGTTCATATAATTGAAATGTAGTTTGATATAATTAATCGTAGATGGACCGAAGGTGGATGTATGACACGGACCGTCGTGGTGCGTAGTTCTTTAATGGTGTGACTTGTTTTCAATGCTACTGCAAGACACAAGTCGAGAAACCGCGGACTATATGTGTTGTCCATGCGTTGATTGCAAAAATGAGAAGATGTTTTGTAACATAGAGTCGATACGCGCACACTTGCTTCAAGGGGTTTCAAGGTCGGCTATACCGTTGGAGTGAGCACGGTGAAGATGATATTGTACATGAAGGGCAACACATTGATGAAGATGATATTGTACATGAAGGGCAACACATTGATGGAGATGACGGAGACAACGATATGACGCGGTGGAAGATGCGTTCGTTGATACCAACGAAGATGATCTAGATCAAATGTCGCGTGATGGGGAGGGGACTTCACGAGTGAAAGGGAGTTTCAAAAGTTCCAACAGATGGTAGAAGACTCTACAACGCCATTGTACCCGGCCGCAAGGAGGAGCACGTAAAGTCGCATACCGTGCTTTCACTATCGCAGCTTGAAGGCAAGCAATGGTTGGTCCGATAAGAGCTTTATCGAAATAAGTTATGTCTCTTGGGGGACTTGCTTCAGAGGGTAACGTGTTGCCTTCAACTACGCATCGTGCCAAGCAGTTGTCCGCCTGCTGGGACCGGAAGTACAAAGAATACACGCATGTCCAAACGATTGCATATTGTATCGCGAATGAGTTTGCGCATATGGATGCTCGTGTTGTTTGCAAAGCAAAGCGGTATAAGGGCAACGACGCCGATATCGAGAACGAAGATGTCGGGTGAGGCGAAGAAGAAGAGGTGTCCCCGTAAGGTGGTGTGGTATTTCCTATAATCCCCCGGGTCTGCGATTGTTTGCGAACAAAAGGCATGCCCAATTGTTACGATGGCACGCCAAGAGCGTAAGAAGGATGGAATGCTTAGACACCTCGCCGATTCTCGGCAATGGAGGAACATCGACGTAAAATATAAGAAGCGCTTTGCATATGATGAGGAATATAAGGTTCAAGTTGAGTACTGATGGGATGAATCCTTTGGCAACATGAGTAGTCGTCACAAAGACTTGGTCGGTGACTTTATGCATCTACAACCTTCCTCCTTGGCTTTGCATGAAGCGAAAGTACATTATGATGCCACTATTGATCCAAGGGCCAGTGCACCCGGCAATGATATCGATGTGTACCTCAAACCATTGGTTGAAGATCTTCTAATATTGTGGACCGATGGTGTATGTGTATGGGATGAGTATAAAGAGAAAACTTTATCCTACGGGCATTATTGTTTGTAACCATTAATGATTATCTCGCTCTTGGCAACCTGTCGGGCCGCATTTACAAAAGGCTTCAACGGATGCGCCCAAAGGTTCGGATGATACAACTAGCCATGGGTGAAGAACAATTAAAAATGGCTTATGCGGCATCGTAGGTTCCTCCGTAAGGATCACCCATACCGCAATAATAAGAGAGCTTTTGACGGGACAAAGGAGACTGCATTAGCTCTGAAGAATCAGACTGGGAAACAGATATTTGCCGCTGTAAAGGACCTTACAATTATTCACGGAAAGGGAGCCGGCGAAGACATCTATTCCGACTTCCCGGATAAGGCTCCTTTGTGGAAAAAGAAATCAATATTTTGGATCCTACCTTATTGGCGCACTGGAAGTTCGACACGCAATCGACGCCATGCACATAGAGAAGAACGGTGTGATAGCTTGCTTGGTATCTTATCGACATACCGCAAAACGAAAGATACACTTCAAGCAAGGATGGACCTCAAGATATGAAATCGAGGAAGGAGCCGATCATGAAGAAATGGATACAGCAAAAAGTACCTTCCCCGCACTCGCTACACTTTGAGCAAGAAAGAGAAAATTAGCGCTTATGAATGCTTGCACGGAATCAAAGTTCCGCTCGGTTACTCGCTAACATAAAGAGACTAGTCTCAATGAAAGACTTAAAGTTAATTGGTATGAAGTCTCACGATTGCCACGTGATGATGACATGATGCTTCCAATTGCAATTAGGGGGTTCGCCAGAGAAAGTCCGAGACCCAATTATCAAGTTGTGTTCATTCTTCAACGCGATTTCACGAAGGCCATCGATCCATTAATACTAGACAAGTCGCAGAAGACGGGTTCACACTCGTGCTGCTTGAGATGTGTTTCTCCATCTTTTTTGATATTATGGTCCATCTCATTGTTCACATTGTGAAAGAGATACGAATTCTTGGTCCCGATTTCTACATCGATGTACCTTTCGAGAGATTCATGGGGTTATAAAGAAATATGTTCAGAATCAAATCGACCGGAAGGTCAGATTGCCGATGGTCGGGGAACCGAGGAGGTCATTGAGTTCTGCGTCGATTATATGGATCTCAAACCGATTGGTGTGCTCAGATCTCGCATGAGGGAAGGCTACAGGAAAGGGACACTAGGCGAGAAATCAAGACGTACTAGCAATCTAGCTGCATTTACACAAGCACATTTCGCAGCTTTTGGGACAATCAATTGTGGTGGCCCCATATGTCGACATGCACAAGAACGCATATCCAAAACAAACCCAGGAGGTCGAGGGTTGGCTCGCGAGAGAGCACAGAGATAATTTCTCGCGATTGGTTGTGTAGACACATGATGCGTGACGGAGACAGATCGCACTCAGCTTGAAATTGTTGGCTCGTGGACCGCCAACTACAATTCGGACATTCCAAGGATACGACATAAATGGTTTTACATTTTATACAAGAGCGCAAGATAAAAAGAGCACCAATCAAAATAGCGGTATCCGTGATAGATGCCTATGACAAAGAATGGAAATAGGCAAACCTACTACGGATTCATAGAAGAGATTTGGGAGCTTGACTATGGTCCTTTGAAGGTCCCTCTTTCGTGCTAATGGGTCGATTTCCTGGCGTGAATATCGACAAGTATCAAGATCACTACCGTGGACCTCAAACTCGCTTGATACAGAGAAGAACCATTCAGATTGCTAATTCAGTGACACAAATCTTCTTTGTAATCGAATCCGCTAATAAGGAGCGCCACGTGGTTATTCAAGGAAAAGAAGGATTGTTGGAGTTGAGAATGTTGTCGACGAGGAAGAGTACAACCAATTCGATGAGCTTCCCCCTTTGGAGAGGATGTTGACCTAAGTACCATGGAAGATGATGATTTGTTACATACATACGCCCGCGATCATAACGGCTAGTCGAGTCGTAGCTTAGTTGTAGTAATGAAATGTATGCTTTTTGTATGAACGATATGTTTATTTTCTCATATGTAACAATTAATGTAATATATGCAATAATGGAAATTGAGGTTATGCTTTCTTTTGATCAAATTGAAAGTTTTATCAGATTTGGATTTTTGTGATTTTGATCAAGACTTGAATTTGTTCGAATTTGACAAGATTTGGTGCAATCACCGTGCAATCCAACTAAGAAAAGTTTCCAAAAATTCTGAAACAAAATCATGGATGTACATCTCATCTTACCCCATCTACATATAAAATTTCATGATCAAATTCGCCCTATATTAAGAGTAATAAAAAAGACAAATTTTAACAGTAACACGGGCAAAGAGTTTATCACCCAAGCCAGTTGTACAATGGACCGCAGAGAGTTCCACTATCACCGCCGGCTGTACAATGGACCGGCAGAGTATTCCACTATCATGCCGCCAGTACAATGGACCCAAGTAGATTCCACTATCACCGCCGGTTGTACATGGATGGGTAATGATATTATCATGCCGTTGGTATGACCAACCGCGGATATTCCACCACTATAAATAGAAACGCCGCGTTTTCCTCTCATTTACCTTAGCCCCAGCTCGCGCCTCCTTCTCTTATTACTGCTGCCGCTTCGAAGCCTCGACGCTGCCGCTTTGCCCACCGCCGTCGGTTCGCGCTGAGCTCCCGCCCGCCGCTGACCGACCGCCGTCGCCTCGCTTCGCCACGTGACCGCTGCGTCGCCTCGACTCAGATTGCCTGCCTCCTCCCCACTGTCGCTTTCACCTCCCCACCGCCTCCCGCCTGTCGCCGACCTCCCCACTGCCTCCGCGCCGCCTTTGGTAATCGCTTCTTGCGATGCGAATGTGGTTGTGTTGATGTGAATGTGCAGATGTGAATGTGAATGTGCATGTGCATGTGATTGTGAATGTGATTGTGAATGTTTCAGATGTGCATGTGCAGATGCTAAGGGCCACTAATTCATTTGGCTTGGGGACCTAGCATGTGGGTATAGTGTTCAAGGAGGATTTGGGACCGCAATAGACAATTTGTGACAACTAATCTCAGATTTTCAAGGCTCGTTTGTTGCTCGTGATGAACTAGGGTAAAAGTATGACCGTAACATTTATCTCTCGCTTTTAGGCCTTGAACTATAGACTGTTATTTTCTCAATCATATTTTCACAAGACTTGTTATGCTAGCTCTTGTGTTCTCGATGCTATTAGAGTCTCACACCGGACACTGTGTCTTGCGCAGACTTGATTAGTTTGAATCTGAACTCGATACTTACTCATTAATTCTCGATTAGTATGATATTTGCTCGCTTCGATTAATATATTCTAGTTCTTTTCGCGAACTGCTTAATACCGCTGTAATCCGATGAGACCGACATAAAAAATGATAGTTCTAGCTAATAAAGTTGAGTATCTCCTATTAATGCAAATGATAGTTCTAGCTAATAAATTTGAGTATCTCCTATTAATGCAAATGATATTTCTAGCTAATAAATTTGAGGCGCTCACTGTACTTCCATATTTTTCTTATGGCTTTGTTGATATGTTTCACCCCTATTGATAGATATCCTATATTTGGTTGTTGCTTTTGGTTGTTTGGTAACATTTCCTTGAATAAGATGAAGGATGGTTCTATGCTAGATGAGCTTACACAAAACAATTAGATTTACATCCTTGAAAGACCTACTTATGGACTTATAGTACACCATTCCCGAGTGTGCAATGTGCTATTTATCTAGTGTAATATTATGTTGTTAATATGGAGGGATAATGTGGCATTAATGTAAAGGAAACCTTTAGTATGTTATCTAATGCTTATAATGGATATAATATGCCTAATCTATTAGTATGTGCATTGGAGAAGCATGTCCTAAGTACCACATTTGCCTTAGCATCATAAAAATCGGTTCTTTCTTCGCCTTGTCAAAGACTCGGCTCTTGTTTATGTATGAAAAAATTAGTAATTTGCACATGCTCTTTTGAAGGGATTGTTGGTTTAATCCCATGAGTATGTTATTCCATTGTTTTAGTGGTTCTTGTTCAAAAGATGTATTGTGATAAAAACATTTGTATTAATACAATCACAAACACATTTTTTATGAGAGAAGTGTAATTAATCTAGTGTAATATTGTCGGCGTTTCGTGAACCGGCAAGTAAATTTGTAAGTCTTAGGGCCAACGCCTCCGCTCCCTGAATGGTTAGACCCAAAAAGAGAAAAGGAGGGGTCCAAGATTTATACTGGTTCGGGCTGAATGTCCCTACTCGAGTTCCTGAGGTGGTCGGACTTTATTGCTCCCGGCGAACCTGCCGTGCTACAATCGTGGGCTGAGCTCGGGCCGGGCGCTTATGCATGTGGGGTTGTCCGAGTGGCTACTAGTCTGAATCGAGGATGCGTGCCGGTGTTTTTACGCCGTGCCCTCCGGCGGGCCAAGCCTCCTTATATAGCCTGTGGAGACCGTTACACGGAGTCTACACAGGAGTGTATAAAGGAAAAATGGATGGGGCTTCCTGAGCCTAGAGTCCGGTCTCCGCCGTGTCGCTTCGACCTGCCCTCCGACGGTAGTTGCACGCCTTGCGCCGGGTTGGTGGTGGCGGAATGACGGCTCGTCCGTTTCCTCCGAAACGGGCGCACTCGCCTCTGGCATGTCGTGCCGACGCTGGGGTGTCAAGCCGGAATTGTTTTGGGAAGGCGCGCTTGGCGCCCTGCCTTGGCTTGGTCGTGATTGAGCCGCTGGCGCCGTGGTTGGTACCCCACGACGAGGTCGGTTTCTGCGGACTTGTCCGTCCGCCCTTGATGAAGATGGTTGGCGCTATTCGAGGCTCTCGCCCGTCTCACCTCGCTGGTCGGGCACCTTTGAGTCGGTATTGTCTTGCTTGTGGGCGCCTGTCTCAGTGTCTCGGCCTGACCGCTTCCGGGTGGGGTTGGTCGAACCGAATGCCTCGTGGGCTTGGCCTACGGGCCTTCCACCGCCTTGAGTATGCTTCGGGGCGCTTGACCCGCCGTGTTGGTCGGAGTTGTCCTTGGGGTCGAGGCTGCCTGGAGGTCAGGCCTCCGACCAGACCTCTGCTCGAGGCCCGGCGTGTTGTCGGCCCATATGCTTCGTGGGCCGCTTGAGGTACCCATGTCATAGGTATCCGCCATAGCCCCCGAGCCCTCGGGCGGCTCGAGAGACGACCGGGGTTTACTCGTCCGACGGATATCGCCAAGGTCGCCGCCCCGCGGGTCTGGTCTTCGCAGGTCGAGGCTGACCGCCAGATCCGATCGGTTTTGCCCGTGGGCGAAGATCCGGTGGATGGAGCCCCGAGCCCCGAGCTGGCCTGGAGAGTCGGTCGGGGTTTACCTCGCGAGAGGCGACTCGTCACTGGCCAGTCTTCTCGCCGTAATGGCCTCAAGTACCACCAGCTTTAGTCCTGACGGAGGTGACTCTACGCGCGATGTCCGATTCGACGCAAGCCGTCATTAATCGCCGGGTGCGGCGAAGCGATCCGGTGGATGGAGCCCCGGAGTTGTGCCTGAGAGCCGGGTCGGGGTTTACCATGCGAGAGGCGCCCACTTGCGCCGAATCCCGATGTATCAACAAGGTTGGCACTCGCCGAATTAGATAGAGGCGCCCGCCGCCGCTTTGGTCGAGCGGAAGGTGGGCTGCTTCCACTTAATACGCCGGTCTGCGCAGCGTGGGACCCGAGGAGGGGTGAGCTAAGCGCTGCTTGTTGACGCTGGCTCAACGCCGTGCTCGTGGCGAAGCTAATAGCGGGTTTGTTCGAAAGGGCCTCGGTGGCTTCGAAGGAGAACCATTCCCGAGCGGACGTTATCCCGTCAGGCGTCCGACCTCTGCCGACCCATGAGAACCTTTTTACTCGATCCCGTGACGGACCTGTGTCGTCCGCCGACCCGGCACAATTGTCACACCGTCGACGGGTTCCGGTGAGCCAAGTATGGTCTCGAACACGATTAAAGGTGATCGGGCCGTCCACGACCCAACTAGAGGCCCCACCGGGCTCACTTTATCCTCGCCCTCGCCGATTTTTCCGGGCGGCGCGGCGATCCACTTGGTGGTGGGCGCTCAGGCCCATGGCACTTGGTCGAGCCCCGCTTAAGTGAACGACCTTTCGTGGCCTTCGGCATGGTGGTCTCGGTTTTGTTCACGGAGGCGGCCCTTCGTTCGGGGATGAGGCTCGAGGAGTCAGACGCCATTCCCGCCGCTAAGGGCCTTCGCCGCCGCCGCCTGCCGAGAATTGACGAGGGGTGATCGAGAACCGAGGCGACGCATCGCTGAATCGCCGCGACGGCCGAGGGGGCGTAAACGACGCCGCTTCTTCTTCGAGGCCACTTGCTTGGTTGACGCGTTCCGCCGGGTCAGCCGCGCCCTCATAAGCCCAAAAAAGGGGGACCATCGGGCGGCTCGCTTGTGTCGTCGCCATTCTTCACCGCAAAAAAGAAAAGACGCGACATCGTGTGAGGGAAGCCAAAAAGCCCTAGGAGAGGGACTCACCGCCGCCGCCTTTGTCCGCCACGGCCCCGCTTTTGAGAGATGACGTGGTCGGAGTGCTCCATTCTCGACGCCGCTGTGCTCGCCTGTCAAGAAACGTTTTTCCCAGCGACGCGGTGTCTCGCGGAGGGTGCCGTTGGGTCGCGGGTTCTAAACCCGCGACGGCGAGATTGTTGTTCTGCGCTTCTTCGAAAGCGCTGGTTCGCCTTCCTCTTCACCTTTGTCTCATGGGCTCTTCACTTCTATAAGGTGGAGACCATCATCCGAATCTCACTGCGGCTACACATTCGCGATCTTCATCACGCCGTGGTGAGGCCTTTTTGGGGATCGAACCCCACCGCCCTCCGAGGTATTTCTTCCACACGCTGGGCCGCCGGGGAAGTCGACGCGGTGCTTTTGTCGGCCGCGACGGTGGCGCCGCCATCCAGCCTTTCGGCCCAACCGGCCGTCGGAGTACGCTGACATGAGGTCGTCGTTTAACCGAGGATGGCACGCCTAATGGTTCTACATTCTAATGTAGGGACAAATACCGCTTTTATCGGGAGGCGCACTGCGGGCGATACCCGAGTGGAACTCTGCCGCGGACGCCAAGGAGAAGAGGAAGATGGAAGTGATCCTCGAGCACTCGCGGCTCAAGAGGCGGAGTTCGACGGGCGACGAAGTCGCCGCGACGCTTATGGCGCAGGCGCTGCATAACCCCGATGGGATGTGCCTCACCCGATGTTCGAGTATGAGGGGGCATCTCACCCCATGAGGATGGAGCGCTCAGACCTCGCCGGAGGTAGACGCCGGGAGGGGCCGCCTTGGTCGTGGAAGGCCACCGTGGCGGGTGGTGCTCCCGAGCCCTTCTCATGAAAATCGCCAAATTTGGTACTTGAGCTGCTCACCTACCTCCCCGGCGCCTGCCTTAGCTCCTCGTGCTCGCCTCGAAAGCAGAAGCATTACTCCTTTCAGGCTTACTTGAGCGCCTTCCTGCATGGTCACGGGGAGAAAGAGATGAGGGCGAGGCCCGCAAAAGACCGAAGCAGGAGTCCGCCTTGAGAGAGCGCAGGAGAACCGGAGGAAGGAGAAAGGAAGCGCGCTCGAGGCGCCCCGGCTGGCTGAGGAGGTGTCCGAACCACCATGGTCTCCACTTGCCGCCGCGATCGTCTTCTAGCGATGGCAGGGAGCCCAGCGACCCATACGAGGAGTATGACTTCGGGCTGTCGTCGAGCGACGACCTGCTGGAGGGGGCCGAGGCGGGGGTCTCTGTCATGTGTGCCTCAGTGAGAACGCCCAAATGGAGGCGCCGAAGGAGGAGGAGACGAGCCGTCTTCACCAGAGAGGCCGGCGAAGAGAGCGCGGTTGTTCGCACTCGCTTGTCATGCGTTAGCTTCGCTTGTTTGCTCCGTTTCGCCACTGCTTGTGCCGCTCGATCGGCTTTTAACCTGTGGACTTTACTGGGAAGGCTTGACTCGAGGTGGCGATTATTATCGAACCGACGCCGCCACTCCTCGCCGGGCAGAAAGTCGGGAGGCGCCGTCCGGCCGGAGCGAGCGGGCGAGGCGCGGTAATGATCGTGCCTGGCGGCGCCGACGAACGGGCGTTTCGCGCCCATGGGTCGTGGTTTGGGAGTCGACCGCAGGTCGGCGTGCCTGGAGTCCGGAAGACCAACAATGCTCATCGCCGGATCGGGGCCGATGTTGGCGAGCGAGCTCGCGCCGGTGGTCGGTGGCGTCCCCGGTCCCGGCGCGCTGAAGCCGCATCAGCCATCGCTACCGAGTGAGCGGTCGGAAGAAGTATTACCGGGCGGCGGCGGCGATGATGACCGACGCGCCGGCAAGGCGAGGTGCAGCCGCTGGCGCGGGCCGCCGGATGACCACGGGGACTCGCACGCCTCCCGCCCATCTCTAGTTGGCGGCCATACCGCTCTCGGGCGAGGCGCCGTCAAGGCTGACGATAAGGCGGAGCTCGGGGATTGGGAATCCTCGTAGGAGAGCTCCTCGCGAGCCAGAGAAGGGTGGAGGAGATTCTGGCGAGCTCGGGTGGGCCTCGAATCTCCCAGAGGCCGACGCCGCCGCCGGGGGTTGACTGTGCCGTGGTAAGTTGTGTTAAAATCTTCCCGCCCATCGAATTTTGCCGCCCAGCGCGACATGTGCCAATTGGTCGCAATACTCAAGGGAGCGCCGAGGGCAACCGAAGTTCCTCCGCCGCCACACGGGCCGCAGATGGCCGCGAGGAGGACCGCGAACCAATTGGGCTCCGAAAGCCGCAAGAGGTTTCGGAAGCCATGGGCGCCGCGAGCGGTCGGCAGCAGAGAGGCCTCGCCGGACGATGGACGAGATGGCCAATGTCTTGCGTGGAGGAGCGCTTGCGTGGGCTACCTCGCGGCAGGGTAATCGAATCGAGTCCTTCCGGCGAGGCCAACAATGCCAAGGCTGTTGTTTCTGCAGAGGCAGGGGCGTGAAGAAGCTCGAGGAAGATGCCCCGGGCCGCCGCCATGACCGAATCGCCGCCGGTGAGATTCTCGCCTAAGTCGTTAGAAGGTGCTACTCCGGAGCGCGAACCTTGCCTCACCCTTCGTGAGTTGCGTAAGAGATTCGCCGGTTGGCGAGGCGCGCGATCGGGCGCAGGAGGAGCGTGACGGCGGCCGCGGGCGCGGCGGGCGCTCACCGGCGCGAAAGAGATGGAGGACGCACCGACGAGCCGGTCGACGAGTTGGCAACCCCGGGAAGGTCGGCCAGACGCTTGTATCCGATGTTTTGGGGTGCGCGGGCACCGCCATTTGCGATCGAAGGGCCCGGCGTGTTGAGCACGCCGAGAAGTCGCTGAGGACGAAGCGCCGCCTGGGGCCACTTCTCGCTTTGTTAACGCCATGTCCTTCTACAATGGTATTAACTCGACAACATTAGCAGCCGGATCGCCAGAACCGACCGACGAGGAGGTCGACGCTTCGCTTCCAAGCCGCAGCCCCATGCTCGAAAGTGATTGCCGATCGGATATCGCCGATGGCGCCCTCCACGGGACTACGAGTAATGACAGCATTATAATTTTTGCAAAAATGTAAAGAACCTTGATACGTAATGGATCGGGGTCCGCTTTTGTGTTTAACCGAATCGGGTTTTGCCCTTGTGTTTGTGTATGACCTTGAGCCGCCTTCGCTTCGCCTTGAGGCCGAGTCTCCGGGGATCGCTAGGGTCCTTTCAGCGAGGCGATTCGATTTTCCAAGGGTGAAGCGAGGAGGCGCCATGAACCCCGATCGAAAAGCGCCCATTCATGTTTTGGCGCAGGGAGAGTGGTTCGACCGACTGCCAGCCAAGGGCGGCAGTTCTTACCGCAGCGCCACTTCAAACCGTACCGGGCGTGGGTCAGTGCTTGGGTCGACGGACCATACCGGGAGACGAGATTTGGTCGGCCGGGTTGTCACCTGTGAATATGAATGACGCTTAAAACACATTCGCTCACGCTTAAGCGAGGGAGGGCGCCTCGATCGTTTAGGTTCACGGGCGGTAGTCTCTACAAGCAAACGCCACTTCGAACCGTGAGATGGGCGAGGCCGCGGTGTTCAGTTTGACAGTTATTACCGGGAGAGCTCAAGGCCGTCACGGATCGCCAACCCGGATAAATGTGAATGACATCGCCTTGCAAGTTTCGGCGGGCCACTCATTCCATGGTCTTCGCAAGATTGCCGGGTCATTTGAAATAATCGTAAGGGAGTCCGGAGAATCAAGAGACTTATTCGGTTCGTCACGCCGAAAGCAGCTTGTCGGGCGTGGCGCTTAGTTCCAGGTTGTTCGTGATAACCTCGGCGCCGCGGAGATCGGCGCGGCGACGTGAGCGCGAAGCGCGTTCTTTTTTTGGCCGTGTCGCTATGTAATTAATGCAGAGTGATTTAATGCCCGCCTCATCGGTGCTTTGACGGGGCGGTCGAGGGAGTATGCGGACCGCCCGATGTGGTGGTGGTTTTTGGGCGCACGAAACCGCCCTTATAAAAACGGGCGCCGGGTAGTGGTAACTCATATTCGCCCCGGACGTCTCGCACTGTCACTTTCTTTCTTTCTTCCGCGCCGACGGGTTTCTAGTAAGTCGCATGAGAAGCGGCGGCGCGATTTATAGGAGATCGAAAACGGGTGGCGAGGTGGCCCCTGAGGGTTCACCCCAAGAAGCCTCCTGGACGGAGGGGGGGGCACCACGCCATGGGCGGCGAGGGCGGCTCGACTTGCTCGCCGAGATTCTTCATCCGGAGCCCTCGCCACGGTAGGTCTCTTTCTAGTTGTTTTGGGAGGTGCTAGGTCGCCAAGCCGACGTGGTATCCGCTGCTTCCGATTCTTCATAGGTCCGATGAGCCCGGGGGCGCCGAGGCTCCCGCGCAAGAAGGCCGGGCGCCCCACGGGCGGATGGTCGCTCTCGAGTTGAGGGAGCGGGCGGCCAACATGGTCGACGCAGAAGCGGGTCTCACGCCGCCCGTCTCTCAGATGGCGCCCTCCGCCGCCTCGAGGCGAGGCGACGGGCCGCGCGCTGGTGCAGCGTCGAAGATGGAGGCGCCCAAATGATCACAAGGCCGAGGCCGCCGAGGCGCGAGGTGGCCCTGGTGCGTGAAGACTCAACTCCACGCCGAGGTCCTTCTTCCATGCTCCGCCTCACAGACGAGAGCATGGGCAGAGCCCGAGGCCGCCTGCGCGGCTAACGAGCCGGCAGGTACCACCGGGCGCAAAGACGCTGCCTCACCCGAAATGCCGAGGCCCCGAGGATTGTTCGGCCTCCGGAACGCTTCCGCCTGCGGAGGGCGGAGGGTCGCCGCTCGACGGCGAGTACGGCTGCGGTTGCGGGCCACTGCAGCAGGCGCTCTTCGAGCCAACGGCCACCGCCTCCCGGATCTCGGGCGATCCACCAAGCGCTGTGGTACGGAGGCGCGGAGTTCGGGCGGAGCTGGCACTCCCGAGGCCTTTGAGGAGGAGACCGGCGCGCTGGAGCTCGGGACGGCGAGGACGATGCTTCTACCAGCATTTAGGGGTCGGACGCGACTTCGCCTCAACTCGCCGTGCAAAGTGAGGCATCTCCGCACCGGGCGCCACCTCCGCCCTTCCGCCAAAACTCGTTGTTTTGCGCTTTTGTCCCGTTTCACCGCTTCCGAATGGCTTGTTCTCGACATTACGCATCTTTTGGGAACCCGTAATATTTCGCCGGCTTTTTCTGCTGGCCGCTGTTATTGATTGCCGCGCGGAATCGTTAGGTCTCGCATATTAGAATGCCGCCGCCGGCGAAAACTTAGCTGGTGAAAATTTTGGTGTCCGTCGCAGGTCGCCTCGGCGTAGTTCGCTCATCCTTGGGTCCACTACTTTAGCGGTCATAGCCGAAAAATGCTGAGGGTTTTACGACGAAGTCCGGGCGCCTTTAGTAGGGAGCGGTCCTTCGTGAGGGAGGCTTGACTTGTTTTGGGCGTTAACGCCATCGCATCGCAGAGACTATTAGCCCCCCGTGCGGTTCACGCCGCCGGGCTCAAGCAAGTTAATAGGAACGCGAGATGGAGATCTCAGCTTTTTAGGGAAAAATTGCTCGAAGTTTTTCTATGTTCCAAGCGCTTGGGAACAACGCTGTTATCGGCCGCCTTTTGAGCCTGCAGAAGTGCCGGCCGGATTACCTCCACTACGGTGATTTTGGCTTTCCCATGGGACGAGAGCTTATGCCCGCCAACGTTGGATCAACTTGGCGCAGACCAAGTCGCCACGCTGAAGGCTCGGGCCGCTGACCGGGCGACTCCGTAGCGCCGCAACGCTTGTTGGTATTTGGCCGACCGAGGAGAGAGCAGCTGCAGCGCCTGCCGAGCCGATCGATGGCGCTCTGTTGCGAAGTCAAGCCCCGAAGTTCGGGCTCGGCTTGCAGCCTTGGGGCGCCAGATTTCTAGGTCTGGCTTTGTAGCACGTACCGCGCCGAATACCGTGAAGAACTCTGGCGGAACCCAAATGACCGGCCGGAGTAGTCCTTAGGCTCCAAAGGACGGAGGGTAGCTCAAGCTCCATCGCCCCGCCGACTTCTTCAATCGGCTGAAGATTCGCGTTTGAGCCCCCCGCAGATCGTGCCGCTTGCTTTTTGGCTCGCCATTGGTCTGCAAAGGGCGATGACGACGCCCCGCCGACGCTAATGTTGAAGTCGCCGAAGAATTTCCTGTGAATTTCTTTTCCCAGAACCGGGTGCCATTGTTTGGTGATGATGGAGTTCGACTCAATCGGGAGACAATGGCGCTGAAGAAGCCGATACGCTATGCGGACGTGATTAGGCGATCGGCTTCGCTTATCCACTTGGTGAACTTGTCCACCGCGACGAAAAGCGCGGAAGCCCCGCGCGCTTTTTGAAAGGTCCGGAGGTCGAGCCCCCGTGATCGCGAATGGCCACGCGGATGGGGATCGCTCGAGGGCTTGAGCTGAAGGTGTGTTCGCCGCAAAAAATTGGCACTTCGCAAAGTGACAATTTGTTTTGCTGTCACCATCGCGGTCGGCCATCAGAAACCTTGGCGAAGGCCTTACCATTTAGGGACCGCGGTTCGCATGCGGATGGCCACACACTCCACCGTGATGTCGAAAGCAGAACTCTTACCCTCGGTCGCCTAAGATGCACTTCGAGGACCCCTGAGGACTCTCTTGTAGAAGTCTTCACGACCAGACAAAGATTTCGCCACGGGCGAGGCGCCGCCCTCGGTCGGTCTGGGGGAGGGCCCCGTCCATTGGCTTATCGACGAGGGCTTCCTCCACCGATTCGACCGTGAGCACGCCCCATCTAGGCTCAAGGCCGCTGGCCGATTGATGGATAGCCGGTGTCTCGCCACCGCTTTCGGCTACTGTGTCCACCGGATGGATCAGGTGAAGATCGTATTAAGATCCCGCTTTTAACAGTCCTTTGCCCAAGCGAGGTTGGCGAGGTAATCGGCTTCACCGTTGTTGCGCTTGTGAGTCGTGGGAGCTCGAACCCCTTGAACTTCTCTTCGCTTTTATGCGACTTCATGGCGAGATGCCGCCACGCGATCTCGGCTCGAGGCCTTCATGACCGGTCGACACTCACCTTTGGAGTCACCAGATATCGAAGCCGATTTGACACCGAGGTCGGCGCGATCCGGAGACCGCTGACGAGGGCCTCAGACGGCGACGTTGTTCAGAAGGCCGAAGAGCGGATGGACGGCAGATTGCGCCTTGTTGCCGAGTGGAGAAATGATGACGATCCCAAATACCGCCCATTCTCGTGTAAGATCCATCGGCACATCGCCCAAGACGGGGTCTCGAGTGCCGGGCGCCGAAGCTGGGCCCACTCGGGCGGCAAGAAGTCGGAAGAGCTCGGCGATTTGATCGCCGCCTTGGGGATTTAAAGAGATGTCGCGGGCTGCCGAGCTCGAGCGCCCACTTGGCTATCCTTCCCGAGGCGTCATGGCTGCGGACAACTCTCGCCAAGCGGGCGCGAAGTCACAACGCGAGACAAGGTGCTGGCTTTAAATAGTGGATCGCTTCTTTTCGCGATTAGCATCAAGCAGAGAGCAATGCCAGCACTTATGGAAGCGAGTTTTGACTCGAGAGCACTACCGATGAAGTAGACCGCCACAGCACCTTGAGGGCGCGACCTTTCTCCGCCCGGCCGACGACGAAAGTGTCGCAACGACGACCGGGCCGAAAGCAAGAACGTAGAGGAGCAAGGGCTCGACGGAGTGGGCGGTCAAGACCGGAGGTGATGTCGAAGGCCTTCGGCGGTCCAGGCTTTCGAGCTTTGGGTCCAAACGGCGGGTCGGACTTAAACAACATTTTATAGAGCGGCAGATTCCCGCCGCCGAGGCGTAGACACGAAACGCTCAGGTCATGAGGCACCCGGGTTAGCTTTTGACGCCTCTTCGTGTCGGCCGATCGCCCATTTTTTTCATGATTGCGAAATCTTCACCGGTTGGCTTTTATTCCGCTTGACATATGTAGCCGAGAAGCTTCGGGGACCCCGAATACACACTTTTCGGGTTGAGCTTTGCGCGAAACCGCTCTGAGGTTCGCGAAAGTTTCTTCGAGGTCGGCGATGAGGTCGCCGACCTTTCCCGGTTTTGACGACGATGTCGCCCACGAGACCTCGATGTTGCGGCCGACGGTCGCCAAACAGTAGTACATGCACCGCCGTACGTAGCACCTCGCTTCTTCAGTCAAGGGCATCAAGCACGCAATGTAACGAGCTTAACGCGAGTGATGAAAGAAGTCGCGAGCCGGTCGGATTCTTTCATCGGGATTTGTGGTAGCCCGAGTAGGCGCCCAGATGAAAGCGATTCACACCCGCGGTGGAATCGATGACTCGGTCGGTCGGCGTAAGGCAGGGAAAATGATCTTTGGGACATGCCTTGTTCAGCTCGTAATCAACACACATTCTCCATTGTCTTGGATTTCTTTCTTTACAGGATTGTTGGCGAGCCACTCGGGTGGCGACCTCTTTATGAATCCCGCCTCCTGCTTAGCTACTTTTTCCCTATGAGCCCTGCTTTCTTCATCGAACGGGCGAAGCCAAGCGGGCGATCGGGCCACGCCACCTGATATTGAGGGTGTGTTTCGCGACCTCCTTGGGATGCCCGCATATCCGAGGTCTTCCATGCAAAGACATCCCGGCTTGCCCAGAGGAAGTCGACGAGCTGCTTTTCCTATTTGGCGGAGGGCGACCCACCCGCACGGCCTTGGCGGGTCTTCGATCGATCATGACCTTCGTCCCTGCGGACTCAAGGATCCGGACCCCGACTTGCCGGAGGTAGGGACCGACCCCGAGGCTTCCCTTCGATAGATGTCGAGTTTCTACGGACGCTGATGATCACGAGGCTAACTCGCAAGCTGCTTGTCATTAGCTTGAAGGCTAGCTGAAAAGATGAGGCTACTGCTATGATGCCTGTGGCCCTCGAATCTTCAATTGTAGAGTATAGTTGGGGATTGCCATGAATTTAGCATAGCATGGCCTCCCTAAGATGGATGGTAGGACCTCGCTGAACCCACAACCTCGAAGTAAGGTTCTCATGAAATTCCCTGCCCCAGGTGACGGCAAAGGCAGTCGACCGCCGAGAGGGTAAGCCCGCCGACCGGGATGACACCATGGAAGGGCGCCTTTGCTTGGTCGCAGGTCGAGCGGAATCCTGTGGCTTCAAGCCGCCTCAACATACATGATGTTGAGGCCGCCACCGCCCATGAGCACTTTCAGAGGCGCTTTGACCCCACGATGGGGTCAACGACGAGCGGGTACCTTCCCTGGGCGGATGTGGTCGGATGATCCGCCCGATCGAAGGTGATCGGGACTCACCACCGGAGGTACTTCGACCGCAGGGTCACCGTGTGCACTCGCGTAGGCGAGCCGCCGCTTGTTTGCCAGAGCCTCCGGCCAGCCAAGATCATGAGGCATCCGCCTGCTCCGGAACCCTACCGCTTTCCTCCTCGGCCTCGCGGTCATTTCCCTTTACCCTCTGCTATGGGGGTTCCCGAGAGGAACGCCAGACTTCGCAGCCCGATATTTGTGCTTGACGATACTTCCGTGATGCGACACCCGCCGCCCATCAATTTCGGCGGTCGCTACCGCCGCGACCTCGCTGCTGTCAAGCGCCGGCGGCGCGACCATGTGCTCCTCGGCTCGCTTCTTCCGCTGCCGCTTGTCGAACGGCTCGGAAGGAGCGGTTGCTCGAGTCGACTCGCTTGGCCTTCCTTTGTCGAAAATGGTTCCCCATACTCCTCACGGAGGCGTATTGGTAGCAACATCGAGCGCGCCTTGGTGGTTCTCGTTTGATGCAACCCGCTTAGGATTCAGAGTTTCGCACGGTGCCATAGATGAACGCCCCACGACGCTTGCGTCACGATGTCGTGAGCCTCATTACACTGCTGGGAGAAGCACCTGATATAGTCCCTGAGGCTTCCTACCGCCGCTTGTTGCTTTTTAGGTCCCGTGAGTTCCTGTATGCTTAGGTGCCTCGAAGCTCGGACGAAGACGTTTCGTCGTCGCCCAGCCTCCTAATGGTTCCGGCATGATATCGAGCCAGTGTTCGCCGAGTCCGCCGATAAAGGGGAGGTAATCAATGATGAAAAGATCATCCAGATCCTACCGACAGCGTAGCTTCCAGAATTCGAGCCAAACACCGGGGTTCGGTCTCTGTATTTGGCTATGTTAACTGCGCCCGAATCCAAGCGGGGAAATCCTATGACGGATTATCGCGAAATGCTTAGTCCTGCCTCCGGTCAAGCATTATCGCGACGCCGACCGTCCGCCACCGAAGGGTTCGCGCCGCGGCCGCTCTTTTCCACAAGATCGAGGGTGTCGCAGTAGTCATGGCGGTTCGAGACGCCGGGCGCTACGGAATATAGGAGACTGGGCCGCTTCCAATCGCGCGCGGTTCTAGCCGGCCACGGCAGTTCGGCTCGACGGCCCGAGGGGATTCCTCAATCGTCGCGCTGCCAGGGTCAGTGACATGTTGTACGGCGGCGTATGTTCTACCAGCTCCCCTTGAGGTGCCGGTAGGTAGCCCCCGCCTCAGTTCGCTATTGGATGCCGCGGAGCAAGATTGGTACCAAGGCAAAATTTTGGCCGGGAGCGGAAGCACGGGCAACGACCGCCCCCGCCACAGAGTACCGCTGGTATACTTTCGGCACATGCAGCACCTTTGTGTCGGCGGGGCGCGAGTTGGCTCACCCCTCGTTGATCGACCGCCTGCCAAGCTCGCCGCCAGAATTCCAACTCCCGCTGGCCGAGGGGCTCGCCTGGTGGATCCGGGAGACTTCGACTGCCTCGAAGCCGCCGCCTCGGCGCCGAGCGCCGGAGGGCATTCCTTTCGGGAAGTGGCGTTTACCGGGCCATGTCGGCCACGCGCATTCGGCGGGTAGGGTTCTCCTCGGCTCGCCCACGCCGAGTTCGAATCGCGTTGAGGTACTTCCAATATTTCAGGAAGGAGGTCGGCGTAGTCGCCATCGCCACTTAAACGCGATCGCGGCGGGGGGATTTATGGCCGCTTTCCACGGGAATGCGCTGCGACCGGCGGAAGGCGGCAATGCCGTTGCTGCGAGCCCAAGGCAGGTCCTCGAGTCGGTTGTCGAGGGCGCGGCGACGGATCCAGCGCCTTCGAGGGCTCGGGTTGAGGAGAGCGGCGAGCGAAGCCGAGTTTCTCCCGCCGTGGTGACGACGGTTGAAAGAACCGAATGCATTTCGCGCCCTGCACGAGGGCGCTTTCGCTGGCGGAGAAAGCCATCAGGAGACCAAACGGAGTCCGGATGATGATGACGCGAGGCTCTACCGGGCGCGCTAACCGGCTTGCTGCTTGCTGTGAACCGCAATTTGTAAGTCTTAGTCACAGGCCCGCCTCCCGCAAGACGGAGGTCGGTTTCTCAGGACTTGCCGTCCGCCTCTTGATGAAGATGGTTGGCGCTTGTTCGAGGTTTCCTCGCCCGTCCGACCTGGTCGCACCTTTGAGCTTGATTGCTGCTGCTTAGGGGGCGCTCGCCTCTGTAGTGTCCGGTCGGATCGCTTCCGGTGGGGTTGGTCGAACCCATGCCTTCGTGGCTTGGCGGCCTACCTTCCACCGCCTTTGAGTATCGTTTCGTAGCGCTTGACCCGCCGTGTTGGTCGGAGTTGTCCTTTGTCGAAATGGTCGGAGGTCAGGACCTCCCACCAGGACTGCTCGAGGCCTGGCGAGTTGTCGGCCCATATGCTTCGTGGGCCGCTGAGGTACCCATGTCATAGGTATCCGCCAAATATGATGTCATATAATTGATATTATTTTTTTGTCGGCCTTCATCGGATTACCTTTTGTTGGCCATTATGTGTTCATGGATAGCTACATGCTATGGAAGACTAACGATTATTACTAAGGTAAGGTTGTCACAAATTAGTCTATTACTCATCCCTTGTGGCGCAGGAGGGCCTTTGGGCAACCCGACATCTCGAGAACACTCAAAATAAACAAGTTGCTTTATGCTAGTTGCCTTGTGAATTCACATCCGCACATGTGCCGCTTTTGATCATTTTGCTCAGTAATTATTTATATTGCAGCCAAAAGTAAACTTCAATTTGGTGCTTTGTATATCTTCTGAAAGATGTATACATGTGTTGTAAATATTTGTTTCAGAAGATGTATACATGTATTGTAAATATTTGTTTCAGAAAGATGTATACATGTGTTGTAAATATTTGTTTTGTGCCACTAATTGTAATAGTAAGTAGTTGTAGTTCATTTAGTTAATAGTTGTGCCACTAATTGTAATAGTAAGGGCTTGTATGATGATTATCATATCGAGAGTTACAAAAAGAGAAAGTCCACAAGTTTATAGAGTTTAAACTTGCTAGAATTTTCTTGTTTGTAACTCTCGATATATAATGAATTTGATCCTACAATTTTATGTATGTATATTTTGTTGACCAAAAATGTATGCTTAAAGTTTAATAAGCCAGTTCAAGAATGGTAGTCACGAGATGTTTGATACCTGAGAAGGGAAGCATGAGGAGACATGCTCGCTAGAAATGATCTGGGACTTGTTGGTCTTGTATAGCTCTATATGCTTCTATGCTTCTTCTTTCATTGATCATGGAGAATGTGGTCCAACTTTTCCAATGAAAATTTCATGTTCTATATCTTCATAGAACATGAAATTTTTCATTGAAAAGTTGGACACGCAGTGACTCCATGATCAATGAAGAAGAGGAGCGGAGGAAGCCTATAGACAAAGGGTACGCGAAAAGAAACAAAGAACTAAGTCCCAAGTCCATTTCGTTTAACATGCCTCCTCATGGCTTCCTTCTTGCTGTACCTGACGCCTCGTGACATCCATGCTTTTTGAACTTGTAGGGCTTATTTTTTAAAATCATTTTAGTGTGGAATATATTCTTAAGAATATATGAATTTTTTCATATTATTTTTTTCATTTCGAGATGTATATGTATCATGTGATTTTTTTCATGTATAAGTATCATTTTAAAGTTACATGTGCACATTTTGGAATGCTAGGAATGGCCTCGAATCAAGGACAAGTGCCGAGGGAGTTCGCCCTCGAATGTAGACGGCGTAGAGAGGGTAGCCCAAGTGGCTACTTGAACCCACAGTGATATTGATATGGAGCAACCTCGACGCCACAAATTATGGACTCAAACCGACGCTTCGCATGGGCTGCCGACGCCTAACGCTTATGGACCAAGCTGACGCGACTAACATGGGCGAGGTAAAGTATTAGTACATTGTGATTCCCAAAATATTGTAGGGTCATACGACTAATAACAAGATCCAATTGTAGGCTCAAACGCCGGTGAACAAAGCCGCGCAAGCAGTCGTGGCCCGAGTAAGATGCCGAATATGCTTCACAACATACTCCACTTCCTAAGTCGGGAACCTCGCTATATTGCAAGATCACGTATAGCCAGACAGATAAACAAATGGAGTACTTGCTAGGGATAACGTGCTCCATCACTATAGATCATGGACCGCCGCGAAGGTGATCAGCGGTGGTTCCGATGACCGAAGACTCGCTATGGGGCAAGTTACAACACGATTCCATTTCCAAGGGTCGAGTTGGTTGCAAAGAACGCGGCACTAAGTATCATGTGCACATGCCGGAAGAATTGGAAGACTCACCGAAGTAAGAACTATGAAGAAGAATGTCACGCCAAATTTTAACACGCTTCCAAAGATAAGGGAATTTTGAAGGACTTTGTAGGAGCATGGTGAATTCAAGAAGCCTGCATAAAGGAGTCAAGAACAAGGCTAACGCGATAAGAATATGTACCTCACACACTAAGGCAATCGGTGGCTACGTGAAGAAAATACCCGCATGGGATAGCCGCTAACAAGAGCTAATCCTCAAGGGCGCATTCCTACGACGGCCGAAGTTCATCGCACCATCAAAGCATCGGGTTGTTTGGGAGGGGGCTTCGGCCTCGAAGATGGCATTTTGAGCTTCAGAGCGATAGAGCCCGGAGGTGTCGCAGAAAATATCGATGCTCACGTGGAGTTCTTCCCAAGGGCTTTTCAAGCCACAAAGGGAGAATGATGAGCCGATCAAGGTTCTCGGTAACAAGGAGCATCCCGGCGACACCGAGGAGTTGGTTTGGTGCCGTGGGAAAGAAGGCTTCCCACCGACGATCGCCAGACAAGCGGCCGAAAAGACTAAGAGAAGATGAACCGCAAACGCCAATACAACTTGTCGGGCAAGAGCGCTAGATGAAGAGAGAACGGCCGGATCAAGTTGTGGAGCAAGCAAGACAGAAGCTCTCACCACACACCGCCACTCGATGACAAAATTTCTAACCTCACCACGGTGTTCTAAGAGTACCGCTGGCCCACAACGATTCCCGGAGAGCATCGACCCATTTTCCAAAGGATGACATCACAGTAACCGACACTGCGCAAGTTGCATTTGTCCAAGACATGGCATTACCATCAAGGTGGCTGGCGGCGGCTTGGCCATGCGCCTCGCCGGTTCTCCAGACCGCCTATCAATACCGGGATTCGCCAGGTCGGCGAGACAAAGTAGTCCGACAATATCGCAAAATGGAGGTAGAGATTCCTCGGCGAGGACTAAAAACAAACTTGGAGAAAACGCATGGCTTTCAAGGCATGCGAAGAGCTTGATTATGTTCGCCCTGACGATGAGGACGATAACGACGACGATGATGATGAGCCACACTTCACACGCAGACTGCCGCCACGTAAGTGTGAACCTCCGCCGGCACCAAGTAGGACAAGTCCAACCTCCTCCGCAAGCACCATCCACAAAAGGACCAATCCTCCACGGCAAGACCAAACCAGAAAAATCCAACTCCTCCGCACCATCCAAAAAAGTCCAACTCCTCCTCCCAAGACCACCAGAAAAGTCCAACCTCACCGGCACATAAGAAGAGTCAACATCAAAGACCATCTCGAAGTCCGTGATCGCCTTGTACCAAATCTCTGTCATCTCAGGAAGGCAACACAGCCTTCGTAAGAAATTACCTACCGATATGATCAAGAAGAACGAAAGAGCAAACGGGTCGAGGTAACATCTCACTTCCAAAAGGTGCCATCACCCGAGAAGACTAAAGTCGATGCTAACGCGCAGGAGTTTTTTCTGAGTATGGCAAAAGCCAAAGAGACAGACGGCTTTCAACCGGAAAAATGTCGGACTACGAAGCGATCTCCGTAAAGCAAAACTTGAAGATGGCTAGTGCCGAGGCGCCGATGTCGCAAGCTCAAAAAGATGTCACCAACAACGCCGTAATTACGAGCTAGGTCTAAGCCGAAGAAGACATAAGGGCAAACCGATGGCTCCCAAAAGATTTAGAGAACCTAACAACAAAATTTGCAAGGCCCATCAAGATACATGCAAGCAAGGCTAAGAGGGTATGTGGGCGATCCCAAAGGAAATAACAAAGATTCGGATTTTCACAATGGGGATGGTATGTTCTCGTTAGAGTTCTCGAATTGTATATGTTGTACCGGCTAGATGCTCGGACGCCATTGGTCGACTGTGGACTTTGTAAGTCTCTATTTATATTATTGTATATTCTTCTACCGCTCAATCAGATGTCTAACTTCTTTTTACATATGTAGAATGGAGATACGCTTATGTGCAAAAAATAAGGATGAAGATTTAGGATTTCTCGATCCGGCTTGTTAACGAGACACTCGTCCGTGATAACCCAAAGTTTGTTGAAGACTATTTATTTAAGACTTTCTTCAAGCCGAGAAAGAAAACCTCCTTATTTGTACCCTATAACTTTCAAAGACGATACCCTACTTCTAATATTGTTTTACTATTTTTATGTGATACGGTGTGGGACTAATAGGTCGTGTTAACATATATGTCTAGTTATCACCGGGTCCTCCTCACCATCGAAATTAGAAGCTAGCGGTGGTTTATGTCTTGACTCATTGAGAAAAGAACTTCGTGAGTATGAACATAATTTTTGGAAGATGATGACCGTGTAAACCTCGATCGCTATGCTATTGCTCTAGTAATATTTTATTCTATTGTATTTAAGGTTAATTACTATTTAAAATCATTCACAGCCAAGATTCACACGGTATTGCAAGAAAGGTGGTCCGTGATCTTCCCTACAGACAACTTTCAAAGTAATAATAACAGACTTTCCATGCATGAGACAAGACTGTGGAAATAGTTTATAAAGATACTACGATGTACAAATTTACATGCAATTGTCACTTAAGACTGCTTGGCTATAACGAAGCCATGGTATATAATTACACATTCATGCCTTTTTTTCTTTCATTTAACATCTATCATCATTAATTAAATTTCTTTTCTTCAATAATAAATAGCCCAAGCCGAGAACCAATCGCCATCGCGAAAAGAAATTTTAGCAATTCAAGAGCATATCGCCGATTCATTGACTTAATGTGTCATCGATCCAAAGGGCGTAGTTCCACGACTAAGCTTCGATCTAAAGTGAACGAGATGTACTCACATAACATTTGTGAACGTGACTATTAATTGTAAAAACTAAATATTGTGATGCTTTAATATATTTTAATTATGATCTAACGACGCTTCATATACTATATATTTGAAGGCAACATATCATGTGCACATTGTGCCTTCCCGTGATACACATCGCTGCACACCAACTAATAAAAGTCATTTAAAACTCTGGAAAAATTTGTAGATGTATTTCATAGATTACAAAATTTGTAGATGTACTTCATAGATTAATTGGAACAATTTTATACATAGGTAGAGTAATCTATGAAGCTACATCTACAAATTTTTTCGTATTTGATTGTCATCGCCGGTCGTCTAGGAACCGCAAAGTGATATACACAGCATCACTGCTTGCTCATCGATAAGCCGGCAGAGATATATATATATCATCGCCGGATTCTAGGTTGAACCGCAGATATAGTTGAGTATCACCGCGATGCTAGTGTAAACCGGCAGAGATAGTTTAATATCATCGCCGCTGTATAATGAACCGGCAAGGATATTCTATTATCATCGTGCTCAGCTCACCAGTGATAACCCCGAGTATCATCGCGACCATGATCGCCGCCCATAACCGCAAGAATGGCGTGACGAACCCAAAGTGATGACCTATTCTGTAGTAGTGGGGGACAAATGGTGAGGATTGCCCGATAGCTCCACATACCCTATGATGAAAGGGGTGACTTGGGCCCTTATATTGTCTGCTCTGTGCTCTAAGCTTTTTGAATCTGACAGGCGGATGCGTAAGTATATATGAGTTCAATCTCAACCGCATTCTTTTTCGATCCAATATATCATACTTTTAGTTAGTATTTATTTATAATTCTTCTGTAATATAGTAAAAATACATTCAAGAAATTAATAGCCAGATCTAATTTGTGCTACCCATCATATACTTCCAATATAATACAATGACATCGTGAGCGTAGTATATAAATATTAGATGGGATCCTAAACCTTATAATAAATATCAATTTTCTTGCAAACAAACATCAAGCTTAAACATATATAGCAAATCAAATCGTAAAAGATGGTTTTTGTTACACTCAAATAGAGGGTGATGCTTATATTTATGAGCATTGCATTAGGTAGGATAATGTCAAGACGTGACCAGTGTAGACAAAATTATGCATACCAATGCTAAATCCTTCTTCAAGAGGGTGGAAAAAAACTCAAACTCATGAAGTTAAAAGTAGCATCGGTAAATCGACTGACTTGCTCAACTCGCTTAACGAACGTCGAAGTCGTAGTTGGGTTTTGAACTCGCTAAAAAACGGTTAAACGAAATGAGCTAACGAGTTATCGAAATGAAGCCAACCAGTTAATCGAAGTTACATGGAAAAAACCCTAACTCCTAAATGACTAAATCCCTAAATCCCCTAACGAAGTTAATCGAGCGAGCTAACGAAAGTTAATCGAAGCTACATGAATCAAATATGTATATCCTCTACTCACATTACTAACTAGCTTAACGAGTCGAGTTCGAGCCAACTCGAAGTTTATAACGAGTCGAGTCGAAGTTGAACTTTAGCTCGTTAAGATAACGAGTCGAAGTTCGAAGCTGACTCGTTACCTTACCGAAGTCTATCGAGTCGAGTCGAATCGAGTCAGCCCGACATCCACCCCTACTTCAGATTCCAAAAAGGCAACCCAAATAGACCATAGCCGAAGTGATCTTCTATCATATTCTAAAGTTAAACGAAAGTTTCCACAAGTCCAAACTGCCCATTGACTAATTTTATGGACTGAGCTCGGAACAGTGGTACTTTCCTGTGGTGTTAACCGAAACTAAAATTTCAGGTAGAAACCAAATTTTAACTCAACTTAACCTCAACATCAGCATTACTAGCTCGATAATCATTGTGACCCCTTTTACCAGAAGTAGAAAACAAAAGTGATCACCCAAGAAAATTATAAGCTCTACAATACAATTCCTACCACCCCAGATCACAATCGAGATAACTTGCAACATTGTTACTACATTTTAATAAAAGATATAAGGATATGCGCTGTGGCATCAGATAAAAAATGCCCCACATTATTTAACTGAAAACATACTGAAGATAGATTGTTTACAGTTCTTTTATCCCTTATCGCCAAATCATCTAATCAATGCTCCTGGATGAGCAGCAAGCCACATGCCCACGTACAAAATCAGCAGCGCCTCACACATTAATGAATTGGTAAGAAAGTTATATCAGCGTACGATGTTCCAAACAACCGTGAGCTATGTAAAGGTTAGATGGCAAGTAGTACTAATCCTCTCTAAAAAAGTACTAACACAACAATATATAATCATAGAAATAGGGCTTACCTTGCACCGGTAGCTTCTTTCGTCACCCAGCAATGGCGTATGCATCTCCGCTGGTAGTTTCTTCTTCACCTAGCAATGGCATGTATCTTCCTCTTAGAAAAAGATACCGGTGCAAGAGAATGATCTATAGATCACACACGAGCATCAAGCTGTATGTAAGAAACCACCGCAATTAAACTCCGTAATTAGCTTAGTGCTAGCCATATGCCCGTGCATTGCAACTAAAAACTTAATTTATGGCTAAAAATTTATTTGCAAAGAGCACTAACAGTGACAAAGATAGGTAATTAAAGAGGCAAAGGTGGATAATTTTGATGAAGTCGACGCGAAGAAACTCTACTTTATATACCGAGACATAAGTACATGAACCATACTACAATATTAGTATCTCAGCGCTGAAAATCGATCAATAATATATGATGCAGTACTAAGTAATAAACAATGATCAAAGGATACAAATAAGACGTCAAAGAAAACGAAACAATATTACACAATCCTCACCTATAGATCAGAATGCATGCAATCTTTATTATGCTCAAGCGGATACACCTATAAATGCTCAAATTTGCAGTCAAGCAACCAGAGAACTAACTACCGACCTTCCCGTGTTATCCACCTTCGCTTCGTCTTCGAGTGCAAGAGCAATCGGTACTCGGTAGCGTCCTGCCTGGCGAGTGGCGACAGCCTCCAGTTTCTAGAACTGACAGACCCTGTCACCTCATCAACGCACATGAGGAGGAGCGACGGTGGAAAAAGGCGGCGCCACGGCGGCGGCGGCTTGCCATGGAAAGGGAGCAGATAGGTGGATGACGGAGACGGTGGTGGGACTGGGCCAGAGAGCAGGGAGGGGGATGAGCGATAGAGACCTGCTTGGCGATCTCTCGGGTGTAGAGCGTGTTTGCGGCGGTGACGACGGTGTCGATTATAGTGACGACAAAGAAGTAGACGAGGAGGACGATGTCGCGGAGCGGACTCTTCCTGGGAGGAGACTGTTAATTAATCCTGACGTTTTTCAGTTTCTTATTTTAGTATGCATTTAGAAGGTGTATTAGTGTGACCGTTATCTAGTGTTAATTGGGTGCATTAGTGTGACCATTATCTTGTGTTAATTGGGTGCATGCGAGCCATTAGTAGCAGGTGCATTAGGTGCCGTGCAGTCTGCACATGTCTATATAATCTTGTACATGGATGCTTAAGTAAGAGAGTAGCTAGCAAAACAGAAGAACAGCATTAACTCAAGTCCGCTAGTAATCTTGAGTCGGCAGCGCTCCAAGGCGTGTGCTCAGATTTCTGAGAGCTAAGTGCAAGAATATACAAGCGTGTTTGTTCTTCGGTATAGCCTCGGTTACCCATTCACGTGTTCGCAGGTTTAATCTTAAGAGTTCTAACAATTGGATCGTGAGCCCAGTATGCTCAAGATCCCACGCTACTACCTCGACCCATGGCGTTGGTTCCGAAGTCACCGGAGGAAGCCAAGGCCCGCCCACCGCCCCTCCCCCAAACCACACCCGGTGGGCTATCAAGGTGGAGGCCGCTTGATGCCCTTGTGGTTTGGGAGGCCGTGGAACACCAGAAGGCACTCTGGACGCACGGAAGGACAAGACGGCGAGGGCCAACTTCTCCAAGACCGCCAAGACATCCTCTTGGTGTTTCCATAAGAAAACATCGAATGAGGTTTGGGACAGCCTCAAGACAAGATTCGCCGGGAGATCATGTCAAAGCGGCTTGCCCGGCAAACCTTGAAGGGAGAGTTCGATGCCTCCGATGAAGGATGGCGAGGTGTTGGACGACTACGCCGAAAATCGCGGCATGGCAAAGAAGGTATGCTAACCCGGCGACACCTCGACGATGCCGCTTATGGTCAAGAAGCTTCGAACCGCCCCAGACGGCTTTACCCCGCTGCGGGAATCGCAGCCAGTGATGTTGAGACGATGCCGCTTGAGGAGGCGCTTTGGGAGGCTAAAGGCCTTCGACGAAGCGTTTCGCCACCGACCAAAGAAGGAAACCGGTGATAGACAACTCTTGCTAACCGCGACCGGAGGGGAGGCTTGGAAGAACAAGGATGGCAGGAAGAAGTTCGAAAAACAAATGTGAGGTGTTTCAACCGAATGAGTTAGGACATTTCAAATCGAATGTACCAAGCCCGGAAGAAGAAGTAGGGAGCTGAATTTCAACCGATGTTGACGGGAACCGACGCTTCAGGAGTGAGTTCAGATGAATAAACGACGCCAAGATTAGGGGAGATTGTTAATTAATCCCGCTTTCAGCTTTCTTGTTTTTAGTATGCATTTAGGAGGTGCATTAGTGTGACCTGTTATTCAGTGTTAATTGGGTGCATTAGTGTGACCATTATCTTGTGTTAATTGGGTGCATGCGAGCCATTAGTAGTAGGTGCATTAGGTGCCGTGGCAGTCCGCACATGTGTCTATATAATCTTGTACATGGGATGCTTAAAAAGAGTAGCTAGGAAAGGTAAGAACCCTTAACTCAAGTCCGTTGTAATCTTGAGCTCAGAGGCGCCTCCAAGTGTGTGTTCCTTGTATTCTTAGAGAGCTAAGTGAAAGAATATACAAGTGTGTTTGTTCTTCGTGTATAGCTCTCGGTTATCTATTCTACGTGTTCGCAGTGTTTAATCTTAAGAGTTCTATCAGAGACCCATAAAGAAGTTGCGCGGGTGAGGACGGGAGCAGAGGCCGAAGGGGAGGGAGCGGCCTGATGCCGCCAAATCCACTGTAGGGGTAAATCAAGGCAAATAGGAGGTCGACGGTGATGGAGAGACACGGGTTTGTCGCCATCCACCGGGGAACTGCTCCTTTCTTCTCCGTGATCCGGCACCGACCTCATCCCGCCGCCAAACCTCTCTCTCCTCGCCACCAACTCGATCCATCCCTATCATGGTAGCCGATCCCCACCGCTAGCCCTTGCTCTTCCATCCCGCCATGTCATCCTCCGCCACCGACATGGCCGACAGAAACACACAAACCAACCACAACTGGATAATCAAACCCAAAACCAGATTAAACCAAGAGAGAAGCAGAAACCAGAAGAGCCGATAAAGAGGAACTACTTAACAAACTATGAATAATCTAGATAGGAGAAATATCCATTCGCTTTCCTTTCCAGAGTGTTTCAGAATTTTTATACTCAAGACATTGTTTCACCGAGATAAAAGGCAAGAAACACAAATGTAATTGGTAAAAAAAGACTACAATCCAAATTGCTTAAAGCTACTTTTTGTCGAAATTACCGGTTCGCTTATCAACTCCTTGGTTGTTTCCCCACCTTTTGCGGATCAAATATGGGCCGTCCGATCTTCATAAACGAACTCCCAACTCTTGTCATTCTCGCCGACTTAGCCCTTCAGATTTCTTCCACCTGAAGCCCTTAAAATGGCCTTCCGCTTTCCGCCACCGCCGATTTCTTTGAGTTTGCCACCCCGATCTAGCTCCCCGGCCTCAGATCTAGCTAGATCGCCGATCCACCATCGCCGAGCCAATCATCGCTATGTCCTTTGTTCGCATCGCTAAGCCAATAACCATCATATCCTTCATTCGCCGTTGTTGAGCCAATCATCTTCACATCCTCTCATCCATCTTGGGTTGTTGAATCCAGCTACCACCACCATTTGTGGCTCGGGCGGACCGTTTCGCCCATCCTCCAACCCCTTTTGGTGAAGGCCGGGCTTTGACGGGAAAAGGTTTGAAGCGGCGGAACGGGTGGGTGGCTAGGGCAAAGGAAGAGGGACGGTTTTGCAGCAGGTGGGAAGGCCCACATGTCAATTATGGTAAATGAGAGCAATCATCACCACTTTAATTTATTTAGTAGAGATATACATACTAGCTTATAAGATTAGTCATATTTTAGCCTTGTTTTTTATTTCTAGGAGAGTACAAAGAGTTGGTTAAATATAGTTTGGCCTATATTAGTGTTTAATCCAAGGTTGTTCCACATTTATTTGTTTCTTGGCCAAATATTCAAATTCAATAATGATATTTGTTGACGGAGATACAAAAATTAAATAGTAATGATATAAGGGCTGACCAAATGAATTCGTTAGTAGAAGTTTTATGAACCGACCTCACTGCGGGCACATGGCACTACTACGAAAGGGCATTTAGTCCCGGTTCAAAGAGTTTTAGTACCGGTTTTTGAACCCATATATCCGGATCGATGCTCAAAGGCATCGGGCCCTGTTTTCAACCCATCAAGGAGAAGCACGGTTCAAGTCACACGGGCAACAATGGGAACCCTCGAGATTCGATCAAGCTGGTGTCTCCAACCGCATCGATGAGGTTTCATCCAAACTGCTTTTTCCAACCGCATCGATGTTTTGTATATGGGCGTTGGAGGTACCCATGTCATAGGTATCCGGTCAAATATGATGTCATATAATTGGATATTATTTTTTTGTCAGTCTCATCGGATTACCTTTTGTTGGCCATTATGTGTTCATGGATAGCTACATGCTATGGAAGACTAACAATTATTACTAAGGTAAGGTTGTCACAAATTAGTCTATTACTCATCCCTTGTGGCGAGGAGGGCCTTTGGGCAACCCGACATCTGAGAACACTCAAAATAAACAAGTTAAGCTTTATGCTAGTTGCCTTGTGAATTCACATCACATGTCTTTGTTTTGATCATTTTGCTCTGTAATTATTTATATTAGCCAAAAGTAAACTTCAATTTGGTGCTTTGTATATCTTCTTGAAAGATGTATACATGTGTTGTAAATATTTGTTTAAGTAAAGATGTATACATGTATTGTAAATATTTGTTTTAAGTAAAGATGTATACATGTGTTGTAAATATTTGTTTTGTGCCACTAATTGTAATAGTAAGTAGTTGTAGTTCATTTAGTTAATAGTTGTGCCACTAATTGTAATAGTAGCGGTTGTATGAAATTTCAAGATTCATTATATCTGAGAGTTACAAAAAGAAAAATCGACAAGTTTATAGAGTTTAAACTTGCTAGAATTTTCTCTTTTATAACTCTCGATATATAATTTTGATCTAATTTTATGTGTATGTATATTTTGTTGACCAAAAATGTATGTGTTTAAAAAAATAAGCCCTGCAAGTTCAAGAAGCATGGGTGTCACGAGGCGTCGGTTACAGGAAGGAAGCCATGAGGAGACATGCTCGCTTGAAATGGACTTAGGACTTAGTTCTTTATCTTCTTCGCGTACCCTTGTCTATAGGCTTCTCTCGCTTCTCTTCTTCATTGATCATGGAGTCTCGTGTCCAACTTTTCCAATGAAAAATTTCATGTTCTATATCTTCATAGAACATGAAATTTTCATTAAAAAACTGAAAAGAAAGGAAGCCTTAGACAAAGGGTATCTAAAGAAGACAAAAATTAAGTCCCAAGTCTATTTCTGCTTTAATTGCCTCCTCAAATTTGACGCCTCGTGACATCCATGTGGAATATATTCTTAAGAATATATGAATTTTTTCATATTATTTTTTCATTTAGAGATGTATATGTATCATGTGATTTTTTTCTCATGTATAAGTATCATTTTAAAGTTACATGTGCACATTTTGGAATGCTAGGAATGGCCTCGAATCAAGGACAAGTGCCGGAGGAGTTCGGCCCTCGAATGTAGGCAGTAGGAGTGGGTAGCCCAAGTGGCTACTTGAACCTCTGAGGATATTGATATGGAGCAACTTGCCTTGACCATGGACCAAGCCAGCCCCTGCTATGGGCCAGTGGCGCTATCGCTTGCCATGGACCAGTGACGCGACTAACATGGGCGAGGTAAAGTATTAGTACATTGTGATTCCCAAAATATTGTAGGGTCATCGACTAATAACAAGATCAATTGTAGGCTCAAGCGTCGGGTGAACAAAGCCGGTATGGTCGTGGGTGGCGAGCAAGATCTGAAGGCGTTCACAACATACTCGGCTCTCGGAAGTCGGAGAACTGCTATACCACATCAGCGTTGGCGCCGTCTGGGACTGACTGGAGTACTTGCTAGGGATAACGTGCCCATCGACTTATAGATCATGGACTGCCCGAAGGTGATCGATGGGTGGTTCGATGACTGAAAAGACTCGCTATGGGGCAAGCTACAACACGTATTCCATTTCCCCAGGGTCGAGTTGGTTGCAAAAGAACGTGCACTAAGTATCATGTGCACATCTTTGGAAGAATTGGAAGACTCACTGAGTAAGAACTATGTGAAGAAGAATGTCACGCCAAATTTTAACACGTTTCCAAAGATAAGGGAATTTTGGAAGGACTTTGTGGAGTCTGAGGTGCAAGAAGCCCGAATAAAGGTCGTCAAGAACAAGGCTAGCAGCGGATAAGAATATGTACCCTCACACACTAAACTTTGGTGGCTCGTGAAGAAAATACTGCATGGGATAGCGCGAACAAGAGCTAATCCTCAAGGGCGTTACTCCTCGACGGCGAAGTTCATTTGCATTTATCAAAGCAGCTTGGTTGTTTGGGAGGGCTTCATCTCGGAAGATGGCGGCTTGAGCTTCGGAGGCGATAGAGCAGGGAGGTGTCATGAGAAAATATCGGATGCTCACGTGGAGTCTTCCCAAGGGCTTTTCAAGCCACAAAGGAGAATGATGAGTATTTGTTGCCACTGGGTAACAAGGAGCATCCTGGCGCACTCCGAGGAGTTGGTTTGGTGCTTGGTGAAGAAGGCTTCCCGGTGACGCATCGTCGTACAAGCGATCGAAAAAGACTAGCGAAGATGAACTGCAAGCGTCAATACAACTTCTTTGTGGCAAAGCGCTAGATGAAGAAGAGAAATTTGGATCAAGTTGTGGAGCAAGCGATGCAAAAGCTCTCGACTCCGACCGCCACTCGATGGCGACCCTCGGAACCTCGATCCGCGGTGTTCTTAAGAGCATTGCTGCGCGTCCTAGCGATTCCGGAGAGCATCGACTCCATTTTCGATGGATGACATCCGTAACGAAAACCGTGCAAGCCGCATTTGTCGCATGGCATTACCATCAAGGTGGCTGATGGCGGGGCTTGGCCATCGCCTCCTGTTGGTTCTGCCTTTGCCGCCTAATACCGTGGGATTCGCGAGGTCGAAGTAAAGATGTAGTCCGACAATATCGCAAAATGGAGGTAGAGATTCTGGCGAGGCGGAAAAAACAAACTTGGAGAAAACGTGCATGGCTTCCTCGCGTGGCGCAAGAGCTTGATTATGTTCGGCTCGGACGATGAGGGCGACAACGGCGAGCGATGATGATGAGCCACACTCTCCACCGCGGACACTGCCGCCTCGAAAAGTGCAACTCCTCCGCCGGCACCAGTTAGGACAAGTCCAACTCCTCATGGCACCATCCTAAAAGGACCAACTCCTCATGGGCACCCGGCAGAAAAATCCAACTCCTCATGGCACCATCGGAAAAAGTCCAACTCCTCCTCCGGCAGACGACCAGAAAAGTCCAACTCCTCGGTGGCACATAAGAAGAGTCGAACATCGGCACCATCTCGGAAGTCCGCATCATCTTGTACCAAATCTCGGTCATCTGTGAAGGCAACCACAGCCTCGGAAGAAATTAAGCGATATGAAGGTGAAGAACAACGCAAAGAAACAAGCGAAGGCGAGGTAACATCTCACTTCCAAAAGGTGCCATCACCCGAGAAGACTAAAGTCGATGCTAATCGTAGGAGTTTTTCTTGAGTATGGCAAAAGCCAAAGAGACAGGGGCAGGCTTCAGACACCTTCGAAATGTCGGACTACGAGCGCATCTCGTAAAGCAAAACTTGAAGATGGCTAGTCTTTGGCGTCGATGTCGCAAGCTCAAAAGATCTTTCTTGAACAACGTCGTAATTCTGAGCTAGGTCTAAGCCGGAAGTACATTAAGGGACAACCGATGGCTCCCCAAAGATTTAGAGAACCTAACAACAAAATTGCGGCGTGTCCATCAAGATTACATGCAGCGCTGCCAGAGGTATGTGGGCGTCGGTGAAATACAAAGATTCGGATTTTCACAATGGGGATGGCATGTTCTCGTTAGAGTTCTGCTAATTGTATATGTTGTACCGCTAGATGCTCTGGGCGCGTCATTGGTCGGTATGGACTTTGTAAGTCTCTATTTATATTATTGTATATTCTTCTACCGTTCAAGCTGTATGTCTAACTTCTTTTTACATATGTAGAATGGAATACGCTTATGTGCAAAAATAAGGATGAAGATTTAGGATTTCTCGATCCGGCTTGTTAACGAGACACTCGTCCGTGATAACCCAAAGTTTGTTGAAGACTATTTATTTAAGACTTTCTTCAAGCCGAAAGAAAACCTCCTTACTTGTACCCTATAACTTTCAATGCGTATTACCCTACTTCTAATATTGTTTTACTATTTTTGCGTGACATGATGTGGGACTAATAGGCAGTGTTAACATATATGTCTAGTTATCACCGGGTCCTCCTCGTCATCGAGTTAGAAGCTAGAGGGTTTATGTCTTGGACTCGTTGAGAAAAGAACTTCGTGAGTATGAACATAATTTTGGAAGATGATGAACAGTAAACTTCGATCATTGCGTTATTGCTCTAGTAATATTTTATTCTATTGTATTTAAGGTTAATTACTATTTAAAATCATTCACAGCGCATTCTGCGGTATTGCAAGAAAGGTGGTCCGTGATCTTCCCTCTGAGGACAACTTTCAAAGTAATAACAGACTTTCCATGCATGAGACAGGGACCGGAAATAGTTTATCGCATACTACGTATGTACAAATTTACATTCAATTGTCACTTAAGATCGGCTATACTATAAGCCATGGTATATAATTACACATTCATGCCTACTTTTCTTTCATTTAACATCTATCATCATTAATTAAATTTCTCTTTTCTTCAATAACAAATGCGCTCCAAGTCGAGAACCAATCGATTCTTGTCGAAAGAAATTTTAGCAATTCAAGAGCATATCATTTGGATTCATTGACTGAAACAGTCATCGATCCAAAGGGCGAGTTCCACGACGAAGCTTCGATCTAAAGTGAGCGAGATGTACTCACATAACATTTGTGAACAGACTATTAATTGTAAAAACTAAATATTGTGATGCTTTAATATATTTTAATTATGATCTAACGACGCTTCATATACTATATATTTGAAGGCAACATATCATGTGCACACAGCCTTCCCGTATACACATCGTGCACACCAACTAATAAAAGTCACGAAAACTACGAAAAAATTTGTAGATGTACTTCATAGATTACAAAATTTGTAGATGTACTTCATAGATTAATTGGGACAATTTTATACATAGGTAGAGTAATCTATGAAGTACATCTACAAATTTTTTCGGTTGTCCTTTGTCGGTTAGCTCTAAGGCAAGCAGTGATATACACTCTGAATCCTTGTCGGTTCATCGTATAAGCTTGGCAGAGATATACATATATCACTGCCGGATTCTAGGTTGAACGGCAGAGATAGTTGAGTATCCTTGCCGGATGCTAGTGTAAACCGTGCGAGATAGTCTAATATCATCGCCGGTTGTATAATGAGCCCAGCGATGATATCTATTATCATCGCCGGTTCCTCGGCGGCGGTGATAACTTCCGAGTATCATTGCCGACCAATGATCGCCGCCTATAACCGATAGATGGCGGACGAACCGGCAGTGATGACCTATTCTGTAGTAGTGGGGGGACAGTCGATGAGGATTGCCCGATAGCCTCATACCCTATGATGAAAGGGGTGGACTTGGGCCCTTATATTGTCTGCTCTGTGCTCTAAGCTTTTTGAATCTGACAGGCGGATGCGGCATATATATGAGTTCAATCTCAACCGTGCATTCTTTTCGATCCAATATATCATACTTTTAGTTAGTATTTATTTATAATTCCTTCGGTAATATAGTAAAAATACATTCAAGAAATTAATAGCTAGATCTAATTTGTGCTACCCATCATATACTTCCAATATAATACAATGACATCAGGCGTAGTATATAAATATTAGATGGGATCCTAAACCTTATAATAAATATCAATTTTCTTGCAAACAAATATCAAGCGAAACATATATAGCAAATCAAATCGTAAACAGATGGTTTTTGTTACACTCAAATAGAGGGTGATGCTTATATTTATGAGCATTGCATTAGGGTAGGATAATGTCAAGACGTGACCAGTGTAGACAAAATTATGCATACTGAATGCTAAATCCCTTCTCAGTAGGGGTGGAAAAAAAACTTCGAAACTTCGCGAGTTAAGCGAGTACTCGAAAAATCGACGACTAAACTCGAACTCGTTTCTTAACGAGTCGAGTCGAGCTGGTTTTGAACTCGTTAAAAAACGAGTTAAGCGAGCCGAGCTAACGAGTTATCGAGCGAGCTAACGAGTTAATCGAGTTACATGGAAAAAAAACCCTAAATCCCCTAAATGACTAAATCCCTAAATCCCCTAACGAGTTAATCGAGCGAGCTAACGAGTTAATCGAGCTACATGAATCAAATATGTATATCCTCTTACTCACATTACTAACGAGCTTAACGAGTCGAGTTCGAGCCAACTCGAGTTTATAACGAGTCGAGTCGAGTTGAACTTCTAGCTCGTTAAGATAACGAGTCGAGTTCGAGCTGACTCGTTACCTTACCGAGTCTACCGAGTCGAGTCGAATCGAGTCAGCTCGATATCCACCCCTACTTCTCAGATTCCAAAAAGGCAACCCAAATAGACCATAGCCGAAGTGATCTTCTATCATATTCTAAAGTTAAACGAAAGTTTCCACAAGTCCAAACTGCCCATTGGACTAATTTTATGGACTGAGCTCGGAACAGTGGTACTTTCCTGTGGTGTTAACCGAAACTAAAATTTCAGGGTAGAAACCAAATTTTAACTCAACTTACCTCAACATCAGCATTACTAGCTCGATAATCATTGTGACCCCTTTTACCAGAAGTAGAAAAACAAAAGTGATCACCCAAGAAAATTATAAGCTTCACAATACAATTTACCACCCCAGATCACAATCGAGATAACTTGCAACATTGTTACTACATTTTAATAAAAGATATAAGGATATGCGCTGTGGCATCAGATAAAAAATGCCCCACATTATTTAACTGAAAACATACTGAAGATAGATTGTTTACAGTTCTTTTATCCCTTATCGCCAAATCATCTAATCAATGCTCCTGGATGAGCAGCAAGCCACATGCCCACGTACAAAATCAGCAGCGCCTCACACATTAATGAATTGGTAAGAAAGTTATATCAGCGTACGATGTTCCAAACAACCGTGAGCTATGTAAAGGTTAGATGGCAAGTAGTACTAATCCTCTCTCTAAAAAAGTACTAACACAACAATATATAATCATAGAAATAGGGCTTACCTTGCACCGGTAGCTTCTTCGTCACCCAGCAATGGCGTATGCATCTCCGCTGGTAGTTTCTTCTTCACCTAGCAATGGCATGTATCTTCCTCTTAGAAAAAGATACCGGTGCAAGAGAATGATCTATAGATCACACACGAGCATCAAGCTGTATGTAAGAAACCACCGCAATTAAACTCCGTAATTAGCTTAGTGCTAGCCATATGCCTGTGCATTGCAACGAAAACTTAATTTGCGACAAAAAATTTATTTGCAAAGAGCACTAACAGTGACAAAGATAGGTAATTAAAGAGGCAAAGGTGGATAATTTTGATGAAGTGACGCGGGAAGAAACTCTTACTTTATACCGTAGACATAAGTACATGAACCATACTACAATATTAGTATCTCAGCGCTGAAAATCGATCAATAATATATGATGCAGTACTAAGTAATAAACAATGATCAAAGGATACAAATAAGACGTCAAAGAAAACGAAACAATATTACACAATCCTCACCTATAGATCAGAATGCATGCAATCTTTATTATGCTCAAGCGGATACACCTATAAATGCTCAAATTTGCAGTCAAGCAACCAGAGAACTAACTACCGACCTCCCGTGTTATCCACCTTCGCTTCGTCTTCGAGTGCAAGAGCAATCGGTACTCGGTAGCGTCCCGCCTGGCGAGTGGCGACAGCCTCCAGTTTCTAGAACTGACAGACCCTGTCACCTCATCAACGCACATGAGGGGAGGAGCGACGGTGGAAAAAGGCGGCGCCACGGCGGCGGCGGTTGCCATGGAAAGGGAGCAGATAGGTGGATGACGGAGACGGTGGTGGGACTGGGCCAGAGAGCAGGGAGGGGGATGGCGATAGAGACCTGCTTGGCGATCTCTCGTGGGGTGTAGAGCGTGTTTGCGGCGGTGACGACGGTGTCGATTATAGTGACGACAAAGAAGTAGACGAGGAGGACGATGTCGCCGGAGCGGACTCTCTCCTGGGAGGAGACTGTTAATTAATCCTGACGTTTTTCAGTTTCTTATTTTTTAGTATGCATTTAGAAGGTGTATTAGTGTGACCGTTATCTAGTGTTAATTGGGTGCATTAGTGTGACCATTATCTTGTGTTAATTGGGTGCATGCGAGCCATTAGTAGCAGGTGCATTAGGTGCCGTGCAGTCTGCACATGTGTCTATATAATCTTGTACATGGGATGCTTAAGTAAGAGAGTAGCTAGCAAAACAGAAGAACAGCGCTAACTCAAGTCCGTTGTAATCTTGAGTCGGTAGGCGTCTCCAAGTGTGTGTTCCTTGTATTCTCGGAGAGCTAAGTGCAAGAATATACAAGTGTGTTTGTTCTTCGTGTATAGCTCTCGTGTTACCTATCTACGTGTTCGCGTGTGTTTAATCTTAAGAGTTCTAACAATTGGTATCAGAGCCGTGTATGCTCAAGATCCTACGCTACTACCTCGACTCCATGGCGTTGGTTCCGCAAGCTGCCGGAGGAAGCAGCGGCGTCTCGCTCGCGTACCCGCTCCTCTCCCTGACGAACTACACCGTGTGGGCTATCAAGGTGGAGGCCGTTCTTGATGCCCAGGGCCTTTGGGAGGCCGTGAACACGGCAGAAGGCACGGTCGTGGACGCACGGAAGGACAAGACGGCGAGGGCGCAACTTCTCCAAGCACTGCCGGAAGACATCCTCTTGCAGGTTTCACATAAGAAAACATCGAATGAGGTTTGGGACAGCCTCAAGACAAGATTCGTCGGGGCAGATCATGTCAAAGCGGCTTGCCTGGCAACCTTGAAGGGAGAGTTCGATGCTCTCCGCATGAAGGATGGCGAGGTGTTGGACGACTACGCTGGAAAAATCGGTGGCATGGCAGCAAGGTATGCCAACCTCGTGCGCGACACTTTCGGCGATGCGCTATGGTCAAGCTTCTCGACCTTTGTCCCAGATCGGCTCTACCTCGTTGCGGGAATCAGCGGTTATGTGATGTTGAGACGATGCCGCTTTGAGGAGGCGCTTGGGAGGCTAAAGGCCTTGACGAAGCGTTCTCGGCGCCTCACTCGAGCTAAATCGGTGATAGACAACTCTTGCTAATCGCGGCCATGAGTGGGAGGCTCGGCGAAGAACAAGGATGGCGGGAAGAAGTTCGACAAAACAAATGTGAGGTGTTTCAACCGCAATGAGTTAGGACATTTCAAATCAGAATGTACCAAGCCCGGGAAGAAGAAGCAGGGGAGCTGAATTTCACCGATGTTGACGATGAACCGACGCTTCTGTGAGTGAGTTCAGATGAATAAACGACGCCAGTATTAGGGGGAGATTGTTAATTAATCCTGGCGTTTTTCAGTTTCTTGTTTTTTAGTATGCATTTAGGAGGTGCATTAGTGTGACCGTTATCTAGTGTTAATTGGGTGCATTAGTGTGACCATTATCTTGTGTTAATTGGGTGCATGCGAGCCATTAGTAGTAGGTGCATTAGGTGCCGTGCAGTCTGCACATGTGTCTATATAATCTTGTACATGGGATGCTTAAGTAAGAGAGTAGCTAGGAAAGCAGAAGAACGGCGCTAACTCAAGTCCGTTGTAATCTTGAGTCGGTAGGCGTCTCCAAGTGTGTGTTCCTTGTATTCTTAGAGAGCTAAGTGAAAGAATATACAAGTGTGTTTGTTCTTCGTGTATAGCTCTCGTGTTATCTATCTACGTGTTCGCGTGTGTTTAATCTTAAGAGTTCTAACAGAGACCGCGACAGCAGTTGTCGCGGTGGTGAGGACGGTGGAGCAGAGGCCAGCGAAGGTGAGGGAGCGGCGATGCCGCCATTAATCGACTGTAGGGCAGCAACCCTTGACTGCGAAATAGGAGGTCGCCGGTGATGGAGAGACACGGGTTTGTCGTCATCCTTTGGGAACTGTCTCTTTCTCTCTCAGATCCGCGCAGTGCACCTCATCGCTTTGCCACCTCTCTCTCTCCTCGCCACCAACTCGATCCATCCCTATCATGGTAGCCGATCCCCACCGCTAGCCCTTGCTCTCTCCATCGCCGCCATGTCATCCTCCGCCACCGACATGGCCGACAGGAACACACACAAATCCGAACCACAATGGGATAATCAAACCCAAAACCAGATTAAACCGAAGAGTAGAGCAGAAATCCGGGAAGAGCCGATAACAGAGGAACTACTCTAACAAACTATGAATAATCTAGATAGGAGAAATATCCATTCTGCTTCCTTTCCGAGTGTTTGAGAATTTTATACTCAAGACATTGTTTCACCGAGATAAAAAGCGATAAACACTATGTAATTGGTAAATAAAAGACTACAATCCAAATTGCTTAAAGCTACTTTTGTCGAAATTACCGTGCTCGCTATCAACTCCTTGGTTGTTTCCCACCTTCTTGTGATCAAATATGGGCCGTCCGATCTTCATAAACGAACTCATTGAACTCTTGTCATCTCTGCCGACTTAGCCCTCAGATTTCTTCCACCTCCGAAGCCCTTAACAATGGCCTTCTCCAAGCTTGCCGCTACTGCGACTTTCTTTGAGTTTGCCACCGTCGATCTAGCTCGCGGGTCTCTAGATCTAGCTAGATCAAGCGAGATCCACCATCGTCGAGCCAATCATCGTCATGTCCTTTGTTCGGCATCGCTAAGCCAATAACCATCATATCCTTCATTCGCCGTTGTTGAGCCAATCATCTTCACATCCTCTCATCCATTTCTTTGTGTTGTTGAATCGATGCTACCACCACCATTTGTGGCTCGATCGTGGGATCTGCGCCTCCATCCTCCAACCCGGCTTGGTGGTGAAGTGGCGAGGCGGTGGCCGGGAGAAAAGGTTTGAGCGGCGACAGCGGTGGGTGGCTAGGGCAAAGGAAGAGGGACGGTTTTGCAGAAGAAGTGCGAAAGGCCCACATGTCAATTATGGTAAATGAGAGCAATCATCACCGACTTCGTATTTATTAGTAGAGATATACATACTAGCTTATAAGATTAGTCATATTTTAGCCTTGTGTTTTTATTTCTAGGAGAGTACAAAGAGTTGGTTAAATATAGTTTGGTCATGCTACTAGTGTTTAATCCAAGGTTGTTCCACATTTATTTGTCTCTTGTACAAATATTCAAATTCAATAATGATATTTGTTGACGGAGATACAAAAATTGCAATAGTAGATGTATATATGCGAATGACCAAATGAATTCAAGTTAGTAGAAGTTTTAAGGAACCAGGACCTCACTCGTATGCGGCACATGGCACTACTACGGAAAGGGCATTTAGTACGGTTCAAAAGAGCCTTTAGTACCGGTTTTTGAACCGATAGCTATCCGGATCGATGCTCAAAGGCATCGATCCGGTTTTCACCCCAGATCTTGATAGAGTATCGCATCGGTTCAAGTCACACGTGGCGTAGCGTCAGGAACCCGAGGACCACATCGATTCTGGCTGGTGTCTCCAGCCGTCTTGATGAACCCTCATCGCACTGCTGGTTTCTCCAACCGCATCGATGTTTTGTATATATATAGGTCTATTTCTCCAAGAGCTATTATATATGTGTGTGTGTGTTAAATCACAACTAATTAAAAGCAGAGATAATCAATCATGCACTTTGCACGATAATTAAATCATTGAACATTCATTAACAAATTTAATTACATCTAATGTATTAAAATATGTACACATATTTGTTCTTACGCTCATCGCCTAATGTATCAATATATATGTACACAACTTTAATTACAACTTTAGTATTTTTTTTCCTTCATTCTCATCGATCTTTTACGCCGACGCTTCTTGCTAGCCAGTAGATGTAAACCCTGACGATTCATGGTCCTTATCGAAGGGCACCACTGTTAAAATTTCATTCGTGAAACTTCGCCTTTTGGATTTACGACCTCATCGTAAATAAAGCCGACGAAGTTGTTCTTGGATTGCTCTCACTGTGCGGTGAGAGTTCAACCTTGTTCCGCCAAATATTGAGGCACCTATCGTTAAGTCATTAACTAATCAATACTTGAATTTGTACAAGATATAAGGAGTACCTATACACAATTAAAGCTAGTAATTATATTTACTCACCCCTTGTTGCCTTTTAGCATGCGATTAAATGGCTCCGGTTTGGGTGTGCATAAATCAAGATACATAGTAGCCGCATAAATTGTTACCCGGCAATGTGAGTCAAGATCTGCGGTGGAAAAAGTTGAAAGCGTGAAATGGATGCAAAGAAATTAAGTTAACTAACTAAAAAGCTAGCATTATGATATACGTATATGAGAGGCAATTGCAATGTCAAATTTCTCCTTGAATACGCCCACGCTTTTTAGCATCGAACCGTGTGAATGCACTACACATGTGATTATGAATTGTACATGATTAGAATTTGTTTCAAATTGAAGAAAATAGAGCTAGTACGATAATGAAAGGAACAAGAATTAATACCGGTCGAGCATGTCGATAAAGTTTTGATACTTTTCAACCGGTCTCCTTTATGAGTCCATAATTGTGATCGAGCTACGATCTAGCTCGATCATAAGAAGAATCCAATGAAAACTATACATAGATGTGTCAACGTAGATAACTAATTAGTTCTAACATCGTGTTATGAAAAAGAGTAGAATGAGGTGGTACGAAAACACGACTCAAATGAGTAGGCTAGATATATCTTTGACTTATATCTTTGACCCATTAGCGCATTGAATATGTTAGTCTCTGCTTTCGCTTGGGTGGTCTCTAACGGTTGTCTTGTTGATAACTCTCGGGTCCATGAAGCCTATGTCGAAAATACGATCCTTTCGCATCTTTGTATCTCCATGCTACATAAGAAATTAGTTAGGTTTGCAAGTTAGTATAGTACAAGGAAGTGCACGATAGTTTTTGCAAATAATTAAGACACTTACAGAGTCCAAAGAACCCATCAAGCTCACGCCGAGGCGTCTATGCGGTATAGATCATATATGTAGTCCCATCGACAACAAATTCACCTTCACCGCGAAAAAAATCTTGTTCCTTAAACTTAACAATAACATCGTAGACCATGCTTGGTGGCGTCCAAGTACCATTCATGCAATTGTCAGCATCTTTGTCGTTAGTTGGGCGACTCCTCACTCGACCAATGATCGCCCATTTTAAATGACCATCTTACTTGGGCAACCTCAATCTTTTCCGTGCCTAATATTTGATTTGCGGTAAGGCCAGTTTCATCGAAGAATTGTTGCATCTCCTTACTCTTCCCCTCAGCTGACATCTTCTTGGGGCATTCCTTACTCAATGTGCGCCAGTAGTTTGATTGGCGTGGCATTTCTTTTTATCCTTCAAATTTTAATAGTCATTAAACCTTTATAAAATTCTTCCGTGCGGGTTGAACCTTCTTCACTTTGGTGACTTGGGTCTAAGAAATTTAGTTACCTCTCCTTTTACCACCTTCTTGGTCTCCTCATCGCTCATATCATCTGGCCGGAAGTTCACCAACTTCTTGGATTGGGTGGAGGACCCGTCTTCTTGGGAGCTCTTGGCCGGTGGCTTATTTCCCTTGGTCGGTGCCTTCTTGGGAGGAGACGGGCTTCTTGTGGCGCTTATGTGCACGGGAGGTGGTGTAGGAGTCGGCCTTCTTGGGAGGAGACGGGCTTCTTCGGGCTTATATGTGCAGAGAGATGGTGTAGGAGACGGGCTTCTTATCGGGCTTATATCTTGAGGAGGTGGTGTAGGAGTCGGCAGTGTTCTTGGGAGGAGACGGGTTTCTTCTCGCTTCTTCATGGAGAGGACAAGTCCATGTTATCTCGAAAAATTATGTACCGCTTACGCCCACAGATGAAATTGTGTCTTGCCTCTCCTAGCCGTAGTCCCCGTCACCTCCGAGAATTTGAGGTCAAGGTCCTCGTGACCACAGCAGACCTCCTCCACCGAGACCTTGGAGTATCCTAACGGTATCTGTTGGCCATGGATAAGCTGCCCGGCTCTAATGGGTGAGCCATACCATCGGCCGCCTTGAAGGTAAGGTTCCGTGCTTGGATATGCAGCTCACAAGGTGTCCATTGTCGATGTCGCTCACGGGATACTTGGCCAAGTCCGCTTCGCCAAATTTCACCGAAGCGCTAATTGCTTTCGCCGCCTGAGGGGCTAATGAAGTCTGGATTCATTGGAGGTTCTTGGCTCTGCTCTCATTTGTTGGCTCAAGGCTAGCCTGCACCTCTCTTCGGATCTCTTCTTGCATTCTCTCATTTGTTTGATTCAGCGTTCTTCAAGCGCACTAAGTCATTGTGTCTGTCGAGCCTTGCTCCTCGCCTCGACTCCTATAGGTCTCGGCGTCTGGCGAAACCAACCTTCCACGGGACAACGCCGACACCTCGTGTACGTCCAGGATGCTCTGGATTTTGCAAGGCCCTTGTTAGCACGTCGTTCTCCCTGTTTGGCACAAAGCTACTCTAAAACGGCATGGAAGACGGTAGAGAGAGGATGGGCGGCGACGCCGAAGATATTCCTAATGTAAATCGGCCAAATACTATACGATGGTAATTTTGCTAGAGTTAAGAGGAAATCAAGTGATTGATGTTGTGACCTCATACTACAAATATGTGCACATGTAACTTTAAAATGATACTTATACATTAGAAAAAATTCATATGATACATATACATCTCGAAATGAACAAATAAAATGAAAAAATTCATATATTCTTAAGAATATATTTGCTTAATAAAAATAATGAATCATTCTTATTCCACACTAAAATGATTTAAAAAAAAAAAGCCCTGCAAGTTCAAGAAGCATGGATGTCGGGAGCGTCCAGACACCGAGAGGCGAAGCCATGAGGAGGCAGGCTCGCTTATCATGGACTTGGTTGCTATCTTCTTCCGCGTACCACTGTCCATAGGCTTCCTCCCGCTCCTCTTCTTCATTGATCTGGATTTTTTTTAAAAATCATTTTAGTGTGGAATAAGAATGATTCATTATTTTTTATTAAGCAAATATATTCTTAAGAATATATGAATTTTTTTCATTTTATTTTGTACAATTGTAGGATCAAATTCATTATATACCGAGAGTTACAAAAAAGAGAAAATTTGGACAAGTTTAAGATCTTCAAACTTGTCAGAATTTTCTCTTTTTTGTAACTCTCGGTATATAATGAATCTGAACTTAGAATAATTCACATGATACATATTCATTTGACATGATACATATACATTTCAAACTTCACATATACATAGAAATCTCACACATACATAGAAATCTCACATATACATAGAAACTGATCAATAAAAATAGAAATTTCAAAATTCACCAGAAATTAGAATAATTCACATGATACATATTCATTTCACATGACACATATTCATTTCAAACTTCACATATACATAGAAATCTCACACATACATAGAAATCTCACAATGTCATTCAAGCATCGAGCAGAGACATGATCTAATGTCACAAAGATACAAGCTCATGAATAAGTATTTGAAGATTTGCCTAATAATGACAAGTAAAAGGGACATCACAACTAGCATAGTGCTCAAGTTGTCAATTTTGTATTGTTCTCAGATAACGGGTTGCCTTAAAGACCGTCCTCGTCACTAGGGACAAAGATCATTGACCAATTTGTGACAACATTACTTTAGTGAAAATGAAACAACTTTTCCAAAGACTTGACAACTTAGAATAATTCACATGATACATATTCATTTCACATGATACATATTCATTTCAAACTTCACATATACATAGAAATCTCACACATACATAGAAATCTCACAATGTCATTTAAGCACTGAACAGAGACATGATCTAATGTCACAATATACAAGCTCATGAATAAGTATTTGAAGATTTGCCTAATAATGACAAGTAAAAGGGACATCAATATATATATATATATGCAAACAATACTGCTGACACAAGGAAATGATTCTAGCTGACAGGAAATATAAAGCAAACACAGGTGAGCCTATCCAAAATGCAAAAGGAGCATACAACTTACTAGAACTTACTTCCGTAACTCATCGCAATGATTATTATGCATGAACAGTAAAGATTCATAACACAAATATATATATCGTAATCACTAGATACCAATTGATCTATACAACTAAATGTCAAGTGAAAAATTGTTGTTGTCACAAATGGTCTCAATACAGCCCAATCTTCATCGAACAATAATCCCACTCTTGCAAGGTCCCCAAGCCTCAAAGACTAGCCCTTTGCAAGCTAATGATGATTAGCAATCACAGAGAAAGCGGCCGAGATTAGCAATCACAGAGAAAGCGAAAACTTACAAAGCACCAATCTCTGCAAGGACATGTATAGAGACAACCACCGACATCTCAAACGCAAAGAACGCAACCAAAACCAATCACTCGGGCACCAATGAGGTAAAACCACATGGTTTCGACCACCAAACCAAAACCAATCACTCGGGCACCAATGAGGCAAAACCACACTTTCACCATCTGTTAGTGACAAGTGATCTCATCGGTAAGGAGGGCACAAACCCTAGGGTTGGCGGGCTGAGGGGAACAATGAGGCAGGCAAGCGCGGAGGCAAGGCTTCGGAGGCGAGGACGGCGGCGAGTGGGGTCGCTTGAGGCGAGGAGGACGGCAGTGGTGGGGTCGTTGGAGGCGTCCCTGGTCGTCGGAGGTCTTGCAAACAAGCGGAAGGAGGAGGAGATTGGGGAACAATGGCGGAGCAGAAAAATTGGGGAAGAGGAGGCGGGAGGGATTTATAGGTGCACCATTAGTCGGTTGGTGTATTCAATCAGATCGATGTCTCACATCGAGACGCTTGGATACTCCAACCGTCATCGATGTGACATCGATCCTTGAATACACCAACCGGACCGATGGGTCACCGGCGCGAGGAGGGAGCCCTTTAGCACTATCGGTCCTTGAAAACACCAACCGGATCGATGTTAAAAGACTCAAAACAACTTAGCGCCATACTAATCGACAAGAAATCTTCCTCCCCCTTGGCTAGCGCGAGGCGCTTGAGTGCGCGGGCTCTCCCGACCGTGAGGTCTTGGGTTCGAACCCCGCTCGTGCCCCCTAGCCCTTCTTTTTCGTCTTTTCTTTTATTTCTTTTTTTTATTTGTTGTTTAACTACTGTTTCATTAAATAATTTTTAAAAATGCTTTTACCACTTTAGATTCATTTAGTCTTTTTTAAGATTTCTTTTTTTGAATCTACTGTTTAACTATTGTTTCATTAAATAATTTTTAAAAATGCTTTTACCACTTTAGATTCATTTAGCCTTTTTTGTAAGATTTCTTTTTTTAAATCTACTGTTTAACTATTGTTTCATTAAATAATTTTAAAAATGCTTTTACCACTTTAGATTCATTTAGCCTTTTTTAGATTTTTTTTTAAAATGTACTGTTTAACTATTGTTTCATTAAATAATTTGTAAAAATGTTTTTACCACTTTAAATTCATTTAGCTTTTTTTAAAGATAGTCTTTACAATATTTTTTCCAACCATGTAATATAAATTAACATTATAGAAAATTGTAAGAAATAAAGTAATTTTTACACTCTTATAATTCCATTGCAAATCGTCACCTTGTTATATTAGTACAGAGGACTTTGAACAATATTGTTAGTCAAATATTAGTACAATTTGAATGTAAAATACGAAAAAACCACTAGAGGAATGAGAAACTAGTATGTTAGTAGTCTATTACACCAAAGGAAAGCAAAGCAACCTTATTTGCTAACATACTTTGCTTTTACAAGTGATCCTTCATTATGATCGTGGCGTCGTAGGAGATTCCTCTGATCATTCAGACACTAATGTCTACGCCCACCGTGAAAGGAGGCACTCGTCAAACCGATTATACTCTTCTTCGTCCGTGGCGCCTCAACTCCGGCAATCCTTCTTTTACCTGGAAGAACCACGTGGCGCCTTGGCTGATCGCTACTGCTAGTCTTCTCCTTCTGCTTTTTCGGTTTGCTATCCATGTCCATCACATAGAATACTTGTGTCACATCATTAGCGAGCACGAACGGTTCATCCATATAGGCCACTTGCTTGAGGTCCACAGTTGTCATACCGTACTTATCGATATCCACGGCTGTCAGTTTGACCCATTGGCACCGAAACAGAGGGACTTTTAATGGTCCGTACTCCAGCTCCCAGATCTCCTCTATGAAACCATAGTAGGTGTCCATCTTTCCATTTTTGTCCAAGGCATCTATACGGACGCCACTGTTTTGGTTGGTGCTCTTATTATCCTGGGTTGTCGTGTAAAATGTGTACCCATTTATCTCATACCCTTAAAATGATATGATTGTTGTGGACGATCCTCGAGCCAAGAGTTTCAATTGTTCATCGTCTGCGTGCGCTTGCCCAACAATTGCTTTTGTAACCAACTACCGAAATGATCCATTTGCTCCATCGCGATCCACTTATCGACTTCTCTGGGTATTGGGCGCGAGACTCATCTCGTGATCATAGATATACTGAGCCACCACAGCTTGCTTGTTTCAATACCGTGAAATGTGCTTGTTTAAATGCAAGTAGATCGTCGCTATAGGATTCTTTTCTCCCTAAAGTCCCTTTTCCCGTAGCCTCCCCTCATGGCGTGATACAGGATGCCAATCGGATTCAGATCATCCATGTAACTAACACAAAACTCGATCACCTCCTCTGGTTGACACCTGCGCAATGCACTTTACAGGCGAGACCTTATTCTGAACATACTTCTTTAGGATACCCATGTACCTCTCGAAGGGAACATATTGTGGAGGAACACAGTCCGAGAATTTCTATCTCTTTAACAATGTGGACCATGAGATGGACCATAATATCAAAGAAGGATGGAGGAAGATCATCTCAAGGCTAACCAGACTATTGACCATGTCATCATGCAGACTAGATAACTTATTCGCTCGATGACCTTCTGCGACACCGCGTTGAAGAACGAACACGACTTTATGATTGTCCTCGTACCTAATCTGGCGTAATACCTCGCACCGCCATCGAGCAATCAGGTCATCAACACATGACAATCATGGGATTTTATGTGTACGATTTTATTCTCTTTCATGTTTATGAGTCTCCTTATGTTCGAGGAGTATCCGAAGGACCTTCACACTGCTCAAGAACTTAATCATGTTTTTTTTCTTCCTTGCTCGAGTGTAGCTCATGGGGTGGAGGTAATGTTGTCCTTTCTCTCTATTTTCCTGGATGTAGGTCGTTCCTCGAGTCCCAATAGTCAGAGGTCCTTTCGTGCTTGAAGTGTATCTTTTGACTTCTCAGACATATCTAGGAAACCTAGTAGGTTCACGCAGACATTCTTCGTGATATGCATGAAGTCCAAGTGAGTGGCGGACCTCTAAGTCTTTCCATGAGGTAAGTCCCAAAATATTGACTTCTTCTTCCAAATGGCCTTCGTGACCTTGTTCACCGGATGGGTTTGCTACCAGGACCTTTTCCAAAAACTACTTTCGGATCCTTTACCAAAGAAAATACAAGCGTCCCCATCGCGATGCATGGGCTTTACGCTTTCTTCTCGTCCCATCAAAATTCTCACCCTTCCTCCAGAACGGGTCCTTCATATGGAGGAACCTACGTGGCCCATGTACACAACCTTTCGAGAGTTTTTAGGTACTTGCTGTCCGTATCCTCTAGCAAAGGATGCGGGCTTTATATCCTTTGATAGATAGGCCCGATAGATTACCAAGTGCAGGCCGATCGTTGATGGTTACGAATAGCAATGCACGAGAGTGAAGTGCTCTCTTTGTACTCATCCCATACACGTACACCATCGCTCCACAAGTGTTAACAGATCTTCAACCAACGGTTTGAGGTACACATCAATATCGCTTCAGGTTGCTTCGGCCTTGGATAAGCAATGGCATCATAATGTACTTCCGCTTCATACACGCCAAGGAGGAAGGTTGTAGATACATAGAGTCACGGGCCAAGTGTCAGGATCGCCGCTCATATCGCCGAACGGTTCATCCCATCCGTACTCAACCCAAACCTTATGTTCCTTGCATCCTCAAAGAAAGTCCGGGTATGTTCTATCGACTTTCCTCCACCGGGAGCCATCGACAAGGTGCCTTAGCCTTCCGTCGTCCTACGGTCTTCCTTGTGCCAACAAGATCATCCGGCATGCGCTTTGTTCGCAAATAAACGCTTTCAACCGGGATTACAGGAAATACCACACCACCTTAGCAGAGGTCTCTTCTTCTTCTGCTGCCCTCTACCTCACCGGGTCATCACGCTGGTCTTATACCGAAGTTTTGCACACCGGACAAGCTTCCGAATCCTCATACTCATTGCGATAAAGGATACAATCATTACGACATGCATGTATCTTCGACCTCCAACCCCAAAGGGCGCATAACTTGTTTGGCATCGTGACGTAGTTTTGGGCGGTGTGTTCCCCGAAGTAACTTCTTTATGAGGCATAACAACTCGTCAATCCCTTATCGGACAATCCATTGGTCGCCTTCCATTGCATCGCTTCTAGTGTGGTACGCAACTTTTATGGCCCCGTCGACGCTTTGGGTACAACAGTTGTTCCGTGGTCCTCCCATAGGCGCCAAACTTTTCGTAATGTCTTTCATCGATGTATTCTCTCTCTCCATCACGCAAAGATCTGGTCTAGGTCATCATCACCACACTCCCCAATGTATCTTCGAAGAACCGTGTTGACCAAATGTCCGGGATATTGTTGTCCGCTCTTCTTCTTCACCGCCTTCCTGTATAATCTCTTCTTCACCGTGCTTGGTCCAGCGGTATAATTTGACATGAAACCTCTTGTGAGCAAATGAAAGTGAAGGTGGCTGGATTTTGGCCACTCTTCTCATTCTTGCGCCTATGCATGGACAAAGATATGTAGCCCGACGTCGTGTGTGCATCGGTCAAGACGAAGAAAATCTTGCAAACCCCTGCAAGAACTCCGGAGCGCCGATCCATGTACATCCATCGCGGGTCCATCTACATTATGTTACATCAAGATAATCTGTAGCTCATTTTCCAATAATGAATTGTTGAATCAAAACCTAAATATTAGCTAGATCCACACCTTCAATCCGAACTAAATAATAATCCAAGCAAAATATAAACCCACACAACAAGTTTTTGCAACCTACAAAAAGAATTGGTCGATCAGAGTCTGGATTCAAAATTATGAACAAAATTCACGACAGCTTTGTTTGCAAATTATGTTGAAATTGTAACACCCTAAAAATTTCTAAATTATTATTCAATCATTTATTTTTATTTTTTCTAAATCTCTAGCACTTAATTAATGATGTTTTCAAAAATAATTTGTCGATGGAAATTAAAACCAAAATTATACTAGAAGTAATTTTCTAAGTTTAAAATATTCCAAAGTATTTTTAAAAACTTTTCTCAAATATTGAACTCATTTTATATTTTCTATAAAGCCATTCATATTTCGATATTATTTTAATTCGCAAATGAATTTAAATTTCTTCTTTTCCACATAACCATTGCCATTTGAAGATCCCAAACTCCATGATTTCCATGCACCATTCTCCCCAACTACGCGCAACCAAACCTCATCCTTCATCGATCGATGGAACTAAAACCTAAATTTAAGCTAGATCCACACATTAAATACGAGCTACATTATAATCCAAGCAAATTCTAAGCTTACACAACAAGTTTTTGTACCCTATTTGAAAAGATCAAGCTAGATCTCTACATTCATATTAATCTTTCATCAATCATGGGAAAAGATCAATTTTTTTCATAATTCAAGCAAAAAGAGGCTCCATTTAACACCAAATGATGTGAGGAATGATGTTACTAACCTTAGTTACCTTGGTTATGCAGTAAAATGACCAAAATTTTGAAATTTGGGCAAGACCTCCTCTACATTCATAATCTTTCATCAATCTCATGGGAAAAGATCAAATTTTCTTCATAATTCAAGCAAAAAGAGACTCCATTTAACACCAAATGAAGTGAGGAATGATATTACTAACCTTAGCTACCTTGGTTGTGAGTAAAATGACCAAAATTTTGAAATTTTGGGCAAGCACCTCCTCCCTTCAAGCTCTTGGTCAAGCTCCACTATTCTTTTCGCGCATGTGAATGATCTGGTCCGCAGAAGCGGAGGAGGAAGAAGTTTAAATTGGGAGATCGACTGGTTCAATACACGAATCGGTAACCATCAATCGGGTTCGTGTCACGCACCGCATTACTAGTGAGCTCCTCAAAATAATACCGGTTCAATACATGAACCGATCGATCAAGTTATACCATCCGCATGGGTTCGTATTGAACCGGTCATCGATCTCCCCAGCTCAGAGCCGTTGAACCGGATCGATCTAACTATCGGTCGGTTAAATCAACCCATCTTGATGGGCCGTAGCAAAGGTCGATTCAGAGTAGTGTAATGTGATCAAGACTGGCGCATGAAGAGGCGGCATAGCATGACGAGAGAATAAGAGATGGACCACCGGCAGGCGTAAGGTCAGGCAAGCAAGATGTTGAGCACCTGGTAGGAGCGGATCCACGTTGAGCCGTCGGGTCCGGTGATCCTAAACGTCCCCGTATTAGCTCTTTATATCTCCACTAAACACTGTTGATGATCCTGACAACAGATTAGTCTGGACCCCGACGACTAATTTTTCTAGATCCACCTTGTCGGCGTATTCCACCTGACAGGCCCGGAGTCGACAGACCGGGTTTTGTTCGGAAGGAGGGCGTCTTCGCAGCTGGCTAAACCTAGAGGGCGAAAACCCTAGGGACTCCTACGCGGGGGATTCCGGCGTCCATGAACTGCGGATGACACGAAGATTTTTACCCAGGTTCAGGCCCCCTTTGGCTCGGGTAATAGCCTTACTTCCTGCTAGATTGTTTTTTGAGAAGGTGTGAAGCTAATACAAAACTCTTGAGTTACAAGTTCTTTCCTCTCGAATGCCCGTTCCCCTCTTCCCATGCACCCGGGGGCCCTTATATAGGCCAGGCTAACGGGAGTAGGTAAAAGGGAGGTCATCATGCTGACCTTCACACACTTAATGCACCTTCCTGTGCTGTCGCGTTCCTCCATCCTCATTAAATGCCCACGCTGCGTTTTTGCCCGTCACGGATGGGACACCTTTGTGACAGTAGGCGAGAGATGTCGAGGAATGGGCTTGTCGCAGAAACCCTTGCGTGACGGCTCGACACCGCCGTCCCGTGGCCCGAAGCAGACGACAGGAAAGAGCCTTCGGTAAAGCCACCTTGCTCCACCTTTTGCCTTGCGGTGCGGCGGCGGTGCGTGCCGCCGCCGCCACGTGATCGGGCGCCGGCGAAAGGTGGCGTGCCGCCCACCGCCGCGGGCGCCACGTGGCCGACGCCAGCCGGGCGGGCGTGATCGCCGCCCGGTTGCCGCCGCCGCGTAGCTGGCGCCAGCGGCGGCGTGCTTACGCTCGCCGCCGGGCGCCACGCGGACCGACGCCAGCCGGCGGCCGTGATCGCCGCCGGTTGCGAGCCGCCACGTAGCCGGGCGCCGGCGGCGTGCTTCGCCGCATTTGCCGCCGGGCGCCACGTGGGCGACGCTGCCGGCGGCCGTGATCGCCGCCGGTTGCCCGCCGCCACGCCGAGACGCCGGCGAAGGGGCGATTAGCCACCCGCTCGCCGGGCGCCACGTGGACTAAGTATGTTGACCGCTTGGTTGACCGCTTTTGTGCGGCGGAGAGGGTACCCCAGCGCAGAATACGCTGACACACCTCTAGCAGCTGAGGTGGCAAAAGGCCGGTGCACGACGGCGCGGGCACACCAATTGAATTGAGGAATGGCTCCGTTCTTCAGCGTAACCCACACAAGATTGCTCTACGTGGAGATAATCGTGAGAAACTTTTGACTTTGACCTGGGACATATATATATATATTCCACAATTTACGCATTGAGACATTAGCAATTGAGCACCTGAATCTCGGAGACTCGGATATACGCGGCACTTTGAACGCTTTTGACATGGTCGCTGGTCAGACTACACATGGAGAGGATAATATTCGGCAAGAGGTAATCTAGACAATCCCAGCATCTGTAAAACACTGTAGACATGAAAAATTAAGCTTTTCTAATCAACCAGTCTCCACGAATTTCACAGTTTTAATTGCGACATTATTTGTACGGGATCGATCCTACATAACCGTGATTGCTCGATGTAATCTTGTTCGATACGCCGCTTTGCTCGACCAACGGAAAGAAAGTTCATTCTCTGTGCATTGATGCCTTTGTGCCACACAGAGAGGGTATATGCGAGGAAACGAGAATACAAGAGAATCATGGGGGTAGAGTACGGCTTGAACCACAGTACAAGTATACTTTTTTTGCGAGGTACAGTACAACTGTACAAGTATACTAGCACTACCTTTTCTCTATTGCTATTTTGAACTGGATTTGAAAGATCCTACGTCATCGCAAAATACAAATCCGTAGCCTAGATCACGCTCTCCACATGCGAAAAGCATCTCGAGAACATCGATCGATCATAGAAAAGTACTCCTACCACGCATATTTACACGAGCCACGTGCTCACATGGAATTCAGATCCAATGCGGCCGGCTGGTAGCCAGTGCGATTGGCAGTTACACCATCGATGTTGAATTAGAAATAAACAGTTTAGATTTTCTAAGGTACTGTTTAGAAAATACTGAACGACACAACACTGTAGCAAATGATCTTCTGAGACTGTAGCACAAATTGAACCGTCAATTCTTGTGATCAAACGGTGCTTATGGTTGACGAGAGCTAAAGTTGCCATGGTCATTGCCACTACAACCGCCCTCTTTCCACTCACATGGCATTTAATTTAACAAGCTACTACGCTAGGACGAGCGTGCTCCATTGCTCTTTTTATTCTTTTTCTTCAGCGCCCTTGCAAATGTTACTTCAGAAATGCCCTGAACAAAACAATACTACTCCAATCTGCTTCAAACAGCTGCATGCGTTGCTGCCGACAACACAGAGGTGGAAATAAAACTGACAAAAACTCGCACTAGTCCTATTTGCAAGAGAACTTCCTTAACTCATATACATGTGCAGATGTGCTTCCCAGTCCCAGCTCACCAAAAAGAAGAACTAAACGAGGATAAGTGATGGAAAAAAAAATGAAAGAAACTCACGACAGATCGAACGCACAAGGCCAGAGAAAAGGAACTTCTCATAGAGGTTTCTCCGGCGTGGCGGGCCCTTCCTTCTCCGGCGGCGCGTCGAGGCCGGAGCCGGACAGCAGGCAGGCGAGAGCGCGCATGACGCCGACCTGCGCACGCAGCGCGGCGATGTAGTCGGCCGTCTCCTCAAGCAGCCGCTCCACCTCCATCTCGTCGCCCCCCGGAACCAGTTGCCGCAGCAGCGTCACCTTCTCCTCCACCACCACCACCTCCTCCTCCTCCTCTCCCCCCAACGTCTGCCCATGCTTGGCCTCCTCTCCAGCCGAAGCTAGCGTCGAAGGCACCGCCGAGGTATCCTTCCGAAGCACGAGGGCGCGCCGGCCCAGCGCGCGACCCCAGTGCCGGCCGCGCGACGACCGCGCGAGCCCGAGCTCCGCTGCCGCCTTGATGCGCAGGCCGCGCTCGCGCACGATCTGCTGCTGCATGGTCTCGTCGGCCTCCTCTAAGGCCACGACATGGTGGTCCATGACGAGGCTAGAGATCAATGGCTGTGGGGGAACAACGGCTGATGAGTTTACAATTCCGCTAGCTGCTCGTGCTGGTGCGTCTCTCTGGGTGGTGCGAGTGACCATGTGTGCGCGCAAAGTGCCTATATATGAATATATCTATCATCTGTGCGCGCGGCAAGGAAGAAGGGGTGGCGAGAAGTTTACGAGTCTACGGCCCGCGGCTGAGCTAGGGTAGCTTTGCTCTAACGGCGTTTTGTTGGGGATGGGAACGGGCGTGGCAGGAGCATGTGGGCGGCGTGGTGGCGTTCAGTGCATCTGGCCATGGGTACCTGTACTAGCTAGCCTGTTGTGGCCTTTAGTCTGACTTGCTACGTGCAGCGAGAGGCTTGTGGGGCCACGCACTACACCCTCAATACAAATGGTACAAATTTTGAATCAAACGGAAGCAAAAATAAATAATTATTATCTATTAATTTATGCTTTGATATTTATATAACTTTTAATAATACACTTGAAATCAACGCCCTAGTATCTAGCAAATGTTGTACGCGGAATGAGTCTGCCGCACATTTTCCTCCGCTTGATCTGATATATCAGCTTTTTAGTTGTACTACCTGCTACGATAGCAAGATATTACTTGTACCTGACATTGCTGTATGACGTCTGCTCCGGGCTCCGGCATATATCAAAATCAACACGTCAAGAGAAGTGCGTGTCTCGGTGCATGATGCGTTTCCACAAACATATACTTCGATCCTGTGTAGTATGACTGCATGCATGTGGTCTCGCTTGCAACCTGCATCTGCAGGCATGCGACGCTGCATCGTTCTCCCGAATATAATTTAATAGATGATATTAGCTACAAAATAAATCAATTATTAAATCTAATTTCCAATACCCATAATATACCATTAGTATAATACACTTACCATATACTAGTATATTGTACTGTGCAATTTCTCTTGACCCTGTCCGCGACGCCGTGCTTCCCGGGCCCCTACATTGGCGCACCGCGCGCGGGCGGGGGGGACGAGTGGCTTCGTCCGCTCCGGCCCACATAATTTGACGCGAAATTTTTAGCCCCGGCGACTTGACTTGGACGTACGCGGAGGCGGAGGCGCAGATGGCTCGACTAGAGCAGATCGAGGGAGACATGTCACACACAGGGTCGGGTCGGTCGACGATGAAGGGAGGCAGCAGGCCAGCGGCCAGCCAGGTTGTACTCGCGGCACGCCGGGATTCGCGTCCCCAGTTTTGTTGCGGAAGGAAAGGCTGAGACGAGGCGTACGTACGTGCATGCGCGCGGAACGCCAGAACGGAGGGGGACGGACGGGCCGGGACCCTGCGAACGGGCACATGCGGGCACGTTAGCCTGCTCGAGCCGAGGGTCGCCAACGGTTGGTGCGCCACGTGCACGCTGGGACGTAACACTCGCCCAACTTTCCTGGGGAGATCAATGATTCCTGCCACCATCCATGCATGAGCCGGTCAGCCGGCGCGGCTCACTTGCACTGCACTGCATACAGGCGTAGCGTGCCAGGGGTGGGCAGCTGGGCCGGCGGCACAGAGCATGCCTATCAATGCCCTTTGCACCCTAGCGGCTTCGGAAACCGTGGCTTTTCTACCTGCGTATGATATTTTTAAAAAAATTAGGTCTTTTTGAAACATAATTATAAAATAACTTTATTTTCAACAGCGAAGCACATGTCAATTTCCATGCTCTCACTCTCTGAAAGCATATACTAGGAGGCGGCAATGTTAGATCTAAGGTTTTAATTGATACATGAACTAGCCGAAAGAATGATAACAAAATAATGCGGAAAAGTCATTAGTTACTAACTTTGAAGATGAAAAAGCGGTCGTTAGATTTCTATCGGTGTAGGTGATTCGGTCGGTGTAGATGAGCGTCGGTGAAGAATAAGAAGGTCGGCGAAGGAGAGAGCACCGAGATCTTCTCGGTGGTGGAAGAAATCTTCGGCAGCCTAGCGCTAGTTTAGATCACAACTAGCATTTTCCCACTTGATCAAAAGGCTAATGTCATAAGTCCACACTCAATGTAGCAAGACATGAAGATAAAGTATTACAACGGTTAATACAAGCACCGCTGAAACTCTAATATCTATAGTGCATCATTCTATCTGGATAGAATAATTACATATACTTTACGGGAGTTGATTTTATTCTTATGTCCCTTATTTTTATAATCAGAGGCTTTCCAATAAACCCATGCAGGCCACATGCTCTCGAAAGAGACTGGGTGGTAAGTCTTTAGTAAGTGGATCCGCAAGCATAGATTTAGTAATTATATGCTTGACATCAATTGTCTGATTCTACATTCTATTTTTCACAACATGATACTTAATGTTAATGTGTCTTAAGCCATACAGCCTACCCGGTAGCATCATAACATGTTACAAACTCAGTCTGCATCATTGATGATACAGTAAGAGATTGTTTGGAACTTTTTCACGAAATGGCTCCTCCCGCAAATGTGAAGATATAACCTGATGTGGATTTTTTAGTATCAACACAACCTGCAAAATCAGCGTCCGAATAGCCCATAATCTCAAGGGAATCAAAATAGCCCACAACCTCAAGGATATCATACTCTTATATGTGAGCATGAAATGCTTAGTGTCCTGCATATAACACAAAACTTTCTTAACGGTTTTCCAGTAGTTTAACCCTGGATTTGATTGATATATACCAATCATCCCGGTTACGAATGCTAAATTAGGGCAAGTACAAACTTGAGCATACATAATGCTTCCAACAGCTGAAGCGTAAGGAATCCCTTTCATCTGATCAGCTTTTAATTGATTCTTTGGACATTGAAATGTTCAAAACTTATCGTCCTTAACAATAGGAGCAGACGTGGCAGAATAGTTATGTATATTATATCTCTTAAGCACTCTGTCAATATATGCTCTTTGGGATAAGCCTAATACTTCTTTAGACCTATCTCGGTGAATCTCAATGCTCAAAACATAAGAGGCATCACCAAGATCCTTCATGTTAAAGTTAGCAGAAAAAAATCTCTTGATCTCATACAACATATCCTTATCGCTGCTAGACAATAAGATATCATCCACATAAAACACTAAGTAAATTTGCTCCCTTTAGTCTTAATGTATATTCAATTGTCCACTTCATTTTGTTTAACCAAAATTTCTTATGATCTCATCAAACTTAAGGTACCACTATCTAGACACTTGTTTTAGTTTATAGATGGATTTCTTAAGTCGACATCCCATGCGTTCCCTGTCTTCCATGCTAAAACCTTCCGGTTGAGCCATGTAAAAATTCTCATGCAATTCATTGTTAACGAATGCAGTTTTAACATCCATCTAATGTAACTCTAGATCATAATGAGTAACAAGCGCCATAAAAATTCTTAGTGAATCTTTCTTTGAGACAAGAGGGAAAGTATCAACATAATCAATCCCCTCTTTGTGTAAATTCTATTGCTATAAATCTTGCCTTGAATCTTTCGATATTTTTCTTAGAATCATGCTTAGTTTTATAGACCCATCTACAGCCTACTGTTTTGACCCCATCAGGAATTTCTACTAAATCTCAGATGTCATTAATGCTCATAGATTTTATTTTATCCTATAAGGCTCAAACCACTTGGATGAATTCTTAGTCATCATGACATCTTTAAATAAGGTGGGATCATCTACCTTTCCTATATCATTTACATCTTTATTCATGTATACGACAAGGAACATATCTGTGCAACGAGAGAGTTGGTGAAACCACGGTGCAACCCAATTAGAAAAAGTTTCAAAAATTTTGAAAAAATCATGGATGTACATAAAGCTTACCCCATCTACATATATCGCTTCATGATCAAATTCGTCTTTTGCTAGAAGTCTAGCACAGGACGAATTTGATCATGAAATTTTATATATAGATGGGGTAAGCTGAGATGTACATCCATGATTTTTTTCCGAATTTTTGAAACTTTTTCTAGTTGGGTTGCACCGTGGTTTCACCAAATTTCGTCTGATTGCACAGATATTTTTCCATACGACAAAGTCATTCGGATGGCGATCTTTTGTCCTCTGTTATCTCCTTAATAGTTCATTAGTTATCACAGGGGCTATTGAGGCTCATCATTATGTGTTGTATGTTGATCCCGGAATCCTCGGGTGGAGGCTCAACTCTAGGATTCTCAAATGAAGGTGTAATCTGTATGAGGTATATGAAGAATAGTCTCTTGGATTATTGGTAATGTTACATAAGTTCAATCTCCTCAAAATCTATTTTCCTAGCCTCTGAGCTTCCACTGATTTCATTATTCTCTAAGAATACAAGATGTTGGGTTTTTACAAACTTAGTGATGCGATGCGGACAATAAAATCGATACCCTTTATATCTTTCGGATATCTAATGAAATGACAATTTACTATCTTAAGGTCAAATTTCCCAATATGTAGATTAAAAATTTTAGCTTTAGCAGGACAACCCACTTTAACGTAAGTATTTTAAGCTCGGTTTCCTCCCAGTCCATAATTTATAATGTGTCTTAGGCATCGATTTACTAGGAACCCGATTAAGCATATATGTAGTTATCTTTAATGTTTCAATCCACAAACCAACTAATAAATTGAAGTAACTCATTATGCTACACACCATATCCATAAGGGTGCGATGTGTCTTTCAGCTACTCCATTTTGTTGAAATTCACTAGGTGTTGAATATTGGGCTATTATGCTATTTTTGAAAGAAACTTAGCAAATGGACCGAAATTTGTCCATAAGGAGTGTGTCTCTGTAATATTCTTCTCCACAATATGATCTTACTATCTTAATCTTTAAATTATGCTGATTTTCTACTTTAGCCTTAAATATTTTAAACTTATCGAGTGACTCGGATCGATCATGAATGGGAAAAATATAATCATAAGGGGAGAAATCATCGATGAATGTGATAAAGGAGTTCTACCCATCTACTGAAATTATAGGAAAGGGTCCATATATATCAATGTGGATTAATTCTAAGATTGATGTACTTCATGTGGCTTCTTTCTTAATTTGTTTTACATATTTCCCTTAATACAATTAATACAGTGGTCTGAGTCAAAGAAGTCTAATGGATGGAGTATCTCTTCCTTAATGAGACGTTCTATTCTCCCCTTCGAAATGTGACTTAAACGACAGTGCCATAATTTTGATAAAGTTTTATCACTTAAACTTCTCTTTCACTTATTTATGTCATCGCACACATTCATTGACACAGGAAATTTACAGAGAGAAAGCATATAGAGTTTGTCTCGTCGAGTTGCAAGACCGATATTATTAGAATTAAGACTTACAATGCATTTATTGTTCCCAAAGATACAAATAAACCGTCATCATCTAATAGAAAAACTGAAATAAAGTTCCTCCTCATAGTAGTAACATAAACAACATTATTCAAATGAAGGGTGAAGCCAACATTTAATACTAATAGTAGTGTGCCAACGGTTTCAACTTTAGCCTCCTTTCCATTTGTAACTCGAGGCTTCGCCCCTTTCTTAGTGTCCTCAAGAAGGAATCCTGCAATGAATTGGAAACATACACAAGAGCACTAGAATCAATCCACCGATATTAGGAAAAATATCAAGATAAAGGATTTCATCAACAGAGAAATTATGTCGTTACCCTTCTTAGTTAACCACTTCATGGAGCCCACACAATTCTCTGAATATGCCCATTTTTTGCGAAGTAATGACGGGTCCATCGAGAATAGGCGAGTTAGGTGCGAGAGGGCCTTCTCCTTTGTCTTTGATTTGCTTGATTCAACGTTAGGAGAGAAATGTAGCTTTTTAGGCTTAGAATCCCTTGAATTTTCTTTTGTAATGACCAATATGCTAAACTTGGTCCTTCCTTTCGGTCTTAAGTCTTTCCTCCTCCACAGGCACACATGGTGATCAACTCGCTTATGGTCCACTACACCTTCTGAATGTTGTAGTTAATCTTAAAAGCATTATACTTAGAAGAAAGAAAGATCATAATGAAATAGACCAAGAAGACATCAGAAATAGCCATGTCCATGCCCTTAAACTTAACAGCCATATCTGGCATCATCATGATACATTCACGAACTCTGTTGGAGCCATTTTACTTAGTAGTGAGCATCTTCATAATCAAGGTACTAGCATATACTTTTAAGGAGCCCTGAATTGCTCCTCGACTGAGACCAAGTACTGCTTAGCGTTGTAATATTCAGGGATTGCTCCTCTTATCCCCGAAAAAATTATGCTCTTTATAATCATTAGGGACATATGGTTGGACCGTTCCCACTTCTACGTTGTTCAGTCATAGAGTTTATTTTTCTTAGTGAAACTCTCATAGGAAGAAGCTACGGGTGCGTTCTCACGTAAGGCGTAGTTCAAGTACATGACTTCAAGGACGATTAAGATTCACTCTTTCCAAGAGGGAAAATTTGTCCCAGTCAGTTGCTCAATGTTGTTCAAGTAAACGGCAACATTAGTATTGTTTATGGCTAAATCAAATCAAAATATAATCAGAAACATTAGAGAAAATAAATTCTTATATGAAAATTAACTCTCGTTGATCGATTAATAACATGCCAATGATAGAAAAATAACAGTTCTAACTCACGTCACCGTTGGACAGAAACGAAAAATAATTAAATTATCTTATGTGTGACACATGGTCATAAACAATTTTGGTCAGTATATGATTATGGTCATGGCATAATCCTAATTTTTAACATTAAACAATAATCTCTAATCAAAACTTTCCGTTGGTTCTATTTTAATTAGAGATAATGCGAGGTTGATATTTGTAAATATCACGATTCAGTCTCTATATATTTTCTTTGACTTTGTTGTTCTCTTATTATTAATAATGCTTGGAAATAAAGTAAATAGAAATTTGCTAATACCACACTTACTCCACCAACAAAACATATAGACAGCTTGCCCTAAGTCCTCTCTAGATCACAGGTTTCCTTTATAATTCTTTCGACCGTTTTACTTGAACCATTTCGATCTTGAGTCCTTGACCATGGCGAAGAATGCTGGAGAAACTTGGGTCCATCTTCCGCTGATGTGGGGAAGATCGAAGAACGCATTGACGCGGGGCTTGTTGATCCCAAGACGATCCTTGTTGGCAGAGTCCAGACGATGCCTTGGAGCCGAATCCGTCAAACGGATACATTTTAACTACTGTGGCTGCTGTGCAGTGCGGTTTCCGGTTACAGAAAAACTAACCAACGGTATACCGTTACAACGGTATAGGATGAAACTTACTCATGAAACATGAAATTTTGGTTGAAACTTATCTGTGAAACTCGAAAACCTGATGGAACTTACCCGTGAAACATCATGAAACTTACCCGTGAAACCTAGCAACGAAACTTACCCGTGAAACTAATGAAACATGCTATACCGTTGGCTAGTTGCTCTCTTCCGGTTACTGGTGCCGAATGCTTGCACACATTGTCAGTTGTCACCGATCTGTATGCATGTACAACAAATAACCATCTACGGAAAATGGATGAAATTGCAAATTACTTCACCTTTACAGGCATCCACCACTTGAAATACAAGCAATCACACATCCACTGCATGTCCCCTTTACTAATCTGGTAGTTACACGAGCTGCAAGTAAAGTAGAATGCCAATATACAGGTACCACAATGCGTGGGGTGTTTGGCAGACTTTAGTCGATTGTGATACCACGTTGCATCAACGATATACATCCCAGAATTGACATGATGCAACATACCATGGTATCTCGCTTGGGACTAATGTATCCGACTGTCTACAAGAAGTGTCTGAACTCTGAAGGACATGCGAGCTTACATAAATGTACATGATACGTGCATCTAGTGCCTCAATATGTTTTCAAGTGCAGTTCTGAACTTTTTTCCTAGAAAGGAAATGCAAATTTTGGATATCCAAATCTGCTTTCTCTTTCGTGAGTTCATGGGCCCTCCTTATTCCACCACTTCTCCTGACTAGCTCTATTGCCGTACAGTTAAGGAATCGGTCTCACTGAACTCGGAAACCATGATCTCGCATAACTGTATTTCATCTTGAGTTAGGGATAGATGTACGACAAGATAACTAGAGACAAGATTTAATGTAAAAAAATTTTATGAGAAAAGAACACAGGAAATAATTCACTATGATGCTTCAAAGATTACAAGTACTGGGGGTTGACTTATATAGCCAAAAAGTCCTAGTTGTAAGCAATTTGGACTAACAACTTATTTGAATAAAATCAAAAGATACGGTAGTTAAAGATATTTGAGTTATCTCCAACAAACCCTCCTTAATTCAAAATCTATAACCAAATTGTTTCTAAAAAACCCGAAGGGTAATTAAGCACATGAATACAAGTGCATTAAAAGTCTAAAGGACTACTGAACAAAGAAGGCGGAACAGCCAATCCAAACACTTGTATAAAAGACTGGAACAGTCTTATCCAAGCACTTTCAAGAAGTAAGATTGAGCAAACCACCAGTAGTCCAAAAGAAAAATTGGGACATTCAATCCAAATGCACAGCTGTCACCAAAGCAGACGAAGAATCTGGGTCTTCAGTGATCCATAACCCCAGTGAAGTTTGAGTCTGTGCAACTGATCTCCTAAAACAAACGTTCAATCATCAAATGGCATAAACCAAGATATCACCTGTGGTGCTGGGTAGATAGTGAAGAACTCATAACATGGACTTTTAGAATGCTCCGTCTCGAACATAAAATTTAGCAAACTACCTACTGAAAATCCATAGTATGGTTGAAACTACTCAAAAAATATCAATATGAAGAAAAATTCTTGTGTTATCAATAGAGTATAAATTGCAGTAGACCTCTCATATCGAGTAAAAACAACAAAACAACATTGTAGTATCCACGCAGAAACAAATTTCTTCTTGCACTTCAAACCTTCATCTGAAATTGACATTGGAGCAAAACCTTTACTAGAAAAACTTCGAAGAGTATAATACTACAATCAGGGTGTCATCAAAATTTCAAATGAACGTTGCCAAAACCTTTATAATGGTCAACGTATCTAAACAGTGAATAAAACACCAAGATAATGGTGATGAAACACTAAATTTCAATTAATGGTGATGAAGCACCAAATTCAGTTGTCTCCTCGATTGACATTTTTTAAAAGCTGACGATGAAACATCAAAAAAATCTCTAGCTAGTGATAAATTCCACCTAAATTGCAATAAAATTTGCTAATAATATGCATAAAAGTATTAATTGCAATGAATGAAATCCACCGATAGTACGAGCACAAAATAATAGGCATGAAATAATAAGTATGAAAGCCTAAATTTGCACATAATATCCTGCCATAATGGGCACGCAATAAAATGCATAAAAAACCTAAATTGTGCATTAATATCCACCAATAATCAAAATTGCAATAAAATCCCATTTTTATTTATACTAGAATAGTCACCGGGGTAAAAAGCAATTCTTTCCTCACGTCCACTAATACACTTTCGGTGCACATAGCAAATTCTGCTAAAAATTAGAACCTGAAGCTAGAAAACTGAAGCCGAAGCGACCCAATGCAAAAAAAAACTGTAGAAGCTGACTGCTCTGGAGCCGAAGCCGTGAGGGTGAAAGGAGCCAAATGTCAGAAGCTGAAGCCTTGACCCACGAAAATTAAATCCAGTTGTGGGCTGCCTTGAAATCCTGGCAGAGCGAGCATATCGTGGGTAGGGGTGGCAACGGGGCCATTCCCCGTCGGGGAGTGCCTTTCCGTCCCTGTCCCTACGATCCGAAATTTTTCCCGTTCTCGTCCCCGTTCTCCGTCTCGGGGGAGAAAATCCCCCCGTCTCCGTCCCCGTTCGGGTATCGGGGCTCCGTCGGGGACCCATCTCCGTAAAAATTTTACACAAGAGAAGAGCTTTTATAGTCATTTTAACTCTAAAATCATATCAACAGACAAGAAAAAAAAGAATGCATGCATTCATTGAATATTATGTTGTCCCGTTTATAAAAATGTAAATATGATGGGCTAGAGAATATGTTTGCAATCTAATAACTAAATTGGACTAAATTAAATTTGGATCCCTAACCGGATCCCCGAGGGAAAAAAAATTCCCGTCCCTCGTCCTCGCCATCCCGACGAGAATAATTTTCGCTTTCATCCCCACGGGATGATTTTTTCTCATACCCGTCCTCTAATAGAGGAATTCTCTGTCGGGGATCGGGGAACGGATCCTCATTGCCACCCCTAATCGTGGGGAGGCAGCCGCGAAAACCTTCGCGGCGACTTTGTAGGAGCTGAAACCGAGACGTAGACGCTTGCGCGGGCGGAGAAGGCAATTAGCCTGGCGGAGCGGCGAGCGCGCAATGGATCGAGGAGTTGGATCAGATTGGATTCTTGCCGTGCGTGCATGTGAAACACCAAAGGAGCAGGAGGAGGGTAGCACTGCAACACGACTGGGCAAGTTGGCGTTGATCACAATTCTTCTCATCTCCCCAAACAAGACATGAGGATGCATCTATTAAAGCTGGGAGGATTGGAGCCCTCCCAGCGCATCCACGTGCCAAGCTCCCGGGCGAAGCCCCTCCAAAATTCAGAAATCGCATTTAAATCCTTTTGAAAGAATTGAAAATCACATTTAGATCCTTTCGGCCGGTTATTTTACAAAAAAAATCGTAGTCTGTATATATTCGCGAACAGGTCCTCCGGTGGGTGGTTTTGCGAAAATAAAAATTACATCTGAGCCCTTCTATCGGTAATTTTGCAAAAGGGCCTGTAGTTTCAGATCTATTAAAGCTGGGAGGATTGGAGCCCTCCCAGCGCATCCACGCGTAAGCTCCTCAAGCCCTCCAAAATCGAAATCGCATTTAGGTCCTTTTGAAAAATTGAAAATCACATTTAGATACTTTCTAGGTTATTTTACAAAAAACGTAGTCTGTATATATTCATGACAGGTCCTCCGGTGGGTGGTTTTGCGAAAATAAAAAATTACATACAGGCCCTTCTATCGGTAATTTTGCAAAAAGGGCCCTGTAGCTTGGTATATTCGCGTACGGGTCCTCCGCCTTTATTTTTTCGTTTGTGAAAAAAAAACTTCGTGGTCCGTATACTCACGGTTCGGTCCTCCGGTGAATAGTTTTGCAAAAACAAAAAAAAAATACATCCAAACCCTTCTACCGGTAATTTTACAAAAAGAACCCTATGGTTTCGTATATTCGCGTACGGGTCCTCCAACTTTATTTTTTCGAGGAGGTCAGATAACACATAACCCAAGTAGTCAGTGCGCCGATATCTGCTTAGTTAACATACCTATATGCGCAGGAATTGGTGAGCAACCGGGGCATCCACGTGTCGCTTTGCCATTTTTGCGAAAAAGCTCCTCCGTTTCTTCGAAATTACGGATAGGTCCTTCGATTTTTGTGAGATGAAAATACTTTTTTTCCTTCGCGTTTGGGTCCTGAGCGGTATTTTACGGAAAAGCCTTCCATTAAGTTCAAATCGCGAACAAGCCCTTTTCTAATTTTTCGAGATAAATAACAGTCCAAAAATATCAAACAAGTCCACGCTTCTTCGTTCAGTCCTTTCTCCGTTTTCCCGATAACATTTTTTGCCACCGAAAAACCCGAAAAAATAATTTCATCACCCAAAAACCGAAAAATGTTTTCGTCACAAAAAAACATGATTCATCGAGCGTTTATAGCAAGTTATGGATTTGCGGTGGTCATAACCGCGTTTTTTTTAAAAATGTAGATTCGTCGAAGATTTATAGCGACCCACGGATTCGCGGGTCCTAACGACTCGCTTTTTTTAACAAACGCAACTAAAAAACCCGGAAAAAATGTTTTCAAGACTCAAAAAATCGAAACCATGTTTTCGTCCGCGGATCGCCGGTGGGTCCTAACGACCCATTTTTTAACAAGTGCAACAAAAAAACGGAAAAAATGTTTTCAAAGACCTAACGTGGATTCGCCGACGCGTCCTAACGACCTTTTTTTTAACAGACGCAACAAAAAAAACTCGGAAAAATTATTTTCGCCACCCCAAAAACCCGAAAAACATGTTTTGGTCACAAAAAAAAACACAGATTCATCGAAGATTTTTCGCCCTTTTTCCTCTACGCTATTTTTCACCGGTGGGTGGTTTTGCGAACATGTATTATTACTCAGTGAACACGTAGAGTATTAATCTCGACAAAAGAAGGTTGTCATCTCTGATAATTTTTTTCCCTTTTTCCTCTGGACTATTTTTTACCGGTTGGTGGTTTTGCGAAAATAAAAAATTATTATTTTTCCGAGCGCATACTATCGAAATTCAATCGTTGTAGTAGAAGCTTTTCTACCTAGTATCTCTGAAAGTGAGGTGAGTGGTCGAATCTGACGCATCGACGGCGAAGCGGGCGCTAGTAAAGTGAGGTCGGTGTGGGCCATCAAGTCTGAAGTCGGCACCCCAGCACAGAGCCGATCTTTGCCAGAGCAGCGACCAAGACTCATTCGGCGTCGGAGGTGGGCCACCGGCAGCTGCGAATAGCGAAGGAGATCGGCATCGGTGGAAGGTGCCACGAGGAGGATGGCGCATGGAGGACGATGAACGCGAAGTTGCCACAGGAAGCCGAAGGATTAGGGCGTCGAGAGCCGAGCGACACGACCGGCGGCTCAGATGGCTACGGCAGTACAGAGGCGGTCGGTGTGAAGCCGACGTGAAGGTCAGCAGTGGAGGACCCAGGATTTTTTAAGAGTCTGGGCGGACTTATCATTAATACACTAAAATTAATTGTGCCTAACAATTTTCCATCAAAAGTCCTATCTCCAAACTGTTGTGTCGCCTGAACATATATGCATACCTTATCTTTTCTTGGCAGAGGAGCCCGGGCAGGCGCCCAGGCTTGCCCAGCTGTGGGTCCGCCCCTGAAGGTCAGGTGAGTCGAAGCGAAGGGCCGACCATCGACGACTGGAGCGGAGGCTAAAGTCGCGGGCCGTCACGGTGGCGACGCGGAGGTCGGGGCGTCTGAGTAGGAAGGGGCCGCACCAAGGTGGTTGGAGCAGGGAGGAATGGCCAGTGCGGGGGTAGATGGATGTGGTCCCGACGTGGAGGAGCGGAGGCCGGTGGGTGGCCGGGGACACGCCATGAAGGATGTCAGGCAGTGAACTTTTTTAAAACAATATATGTTTAATGAAAATTATAAAAATTATATGCAAAAAATTACAGATTTACACACCTGTCGCTTATCCAAATTGCGACAGAGACGGTTGAGCTCTTTGTCACAATTTGGAATTGCAACAAAGAGCTGTCGCTAACTGTTGGACCTCTAAATTGCGACAGAGACAATTTAGCTCTATGTCGCAATTTGGAATTAAGACAGAGGGCGTAAAAATGGCACCAAAGGCTTTTGGCCTCATTTTCATCGAGCACGCTCCTGAGAGCCAGTCGCTAGAGAAAGAAGAGGGGGAGGGGGAGGAGAGGAAGAAGAGGGGGAGGGGGAGGAGAGGAAGAAGAGGAGGGAAGGAAGAAGAAGAGGAGGGGAGATTTGTCGTATTCTTCAGGTAAATTTTGTTTTATTATTTTAATTTAGAATTTAGTGACCAAATGAAATAGATTGGCAAGTAATTAGGTTTGTAGAGTAATAAATATTTAGAAAGACGATTTAAGGATGAGATTAATTAGGGTTGTAGTTAATTAGATGTGTAGATTGGCATCAATTTATTTAAATTGATGTTTTGGTGATCGGATTGTGTAGGTGTTTAATTATTTAGTTGTATAGAGTTATAATAGTTATGAATATAGAAAACTGTAGGAATTATGGAGATACAATGCGTGCAAAAATTATGCAAGATACAATGTAAAACGAGAAATTAATTTTTGCAGGGCTGCAGCAGTTATTTGAATTGGTGTAGAGTATGTCGTCATATCACATTGTATATCAGATGCAAGAATTATACGAGATATAATGTGATACGAAAAATTAAGCTTTGTAGGGTTGTAACAGTTGTTTGAATTAATGTAGAGTATATCGTCGTATGGGTAGATTAAGACTTGAAAGGTGGTAGCGTTATGTCGTGTGATCATTAAAAATTCATGAAATGTTTGACAGGTATGAAATGTTCTTGTTGGATAGTAAATTGCATGATCTCAAGTTGCACGGAGTAGGGTCTCGGAGACGGGATTACACATACTAGGAGTTGGTAGAATTGAAGGGGCCGAAGTTGTGGAGCTCGTACATAAGATTGGCAACTGAGAATGGTTGGCCATTAGTGTTGTTGGCGCAAGCATTTGAGAAAACTAATGATGACCATACAATGCAGGAGGAGGCTGGTAGTGATGAACCAGTGGAAGTTGGGGAGAGCAGCCGAACCGAAGATTGCTTAGTGAGGCAAGATGTTAGCTCGAGTCATGAGGGTGTGCGAGGCGAGGAAGGTGATGTTCCAAATCCAGATGTTCAGGTACCATTGGGCGTGGCAAATGAGGGAGAAAACATTGAATCGTTGGTTGAAGCGATGGAGGCAGAGAGCTAGGAATATGAGAATTTGAGTAACGACGCAGACAATAAAGATCATTTTCCTACGGACTGGGATGTATGCCAATTCGATAGATTGGTGGTCAATGAGGGTGAACACTTTGCATGGCAATCGGATTGGAATGAGGTGAGGCAATGTGCTATTTATAAGAATAAGTTTGAGGTTTAGGAAGCAGTGACAGCATGGACAGTGTCGCTTTGTAGAACCTTTAAGGTTGCGAAGTCAAACCAGCGGGTGTATGATGTCAAATGCCAGATGGAAAGTTGTCCACGATGTGTGCATGCGTACCAATCTAAATGGGATACCGTTTGGAAGTGTCTATAGTCGTCCCACACACATGCGTGCTGACGGAGTCTGCCCAATCGCATAGAAACATATCTTTCCTCTCAAGCTAAAATTGTAAGTTCAACCGCCTAAGATTTCTCTGTGTGAGAGTTTTTATGAGTTGTAATTCATAAAAGAGGAAAATATCTAGTTGAGCATTGTTCTAAAATAAAAAATTTCAAAATGCTCATTTCTTTTGGATCTTCAAGCAAGCCCTTGAGATTAATTTTTTACAAGTGGTATCTAATTTCTCAAGTGGTATTCTTTTTGGGTTCCTCGTTTAACCCTATTAGGCAAATTTGTTGGATTCTTCAAGAGAATCATGTTGAAAAGTTGCAAAGTCTAATAAAATGAGGAGAGAGTTATTTGAATGTGTTTCAAATAAACCGTGTGATACCCTTACTTCGTTTTTCATGCCTATCTTTACAAGTGGTATTTTTACAAGTGGTATCCACAAACCCAAATATGGTCTCTTTTGAGTTTTCCTTATTTTTAGACCGTACTTCAAATAAAAACTTGTTTTACTTCTTGAATGACCCTTCAAGTTTCTATTTGGTTTGAAATCTTAATTCATTGCCAAGGTCATAAGTGTTTATTTCAATTCTTGTATGACCTTTATTAAAAGAGATAATTTCATGGGGAGAATTAGGAGCTTAAAAGAGATAATTAAAAGGGAGAATATTTAAAAGGAAACATGTTTGCCAAAGGGGAGAATATTTAAATAGAGAAATCATCTTAGAATTCCATTTTGGTGTTTAATGCCAAAAGGGGGAGAATTAGGAAGCTTAATATCATTTGGTTTAAAAAGGGAGCTAAACATGATTAAGGGGGAGAATTGATTCTCATATGCATTCAAAAATTGTCAATGATTATATTGTTTAAAATGTGCATATGCATTCAAATAGCTTAAATTCTCTCAATATGTTAGTTTTAATCCAAATGTGCTTATTAAGCTTGGATTTGTCATTAATCACCAAAAAGGGGGAGATTGTAAGTTCAACCTTCATTAGTTATGGTTTTGGTGTTAATGACAAATCTAATATTGAGATTATCCATTAATGTGATTTTGTTATTAATGACAAATCTTATATCGAGACTAACTCGTTTATTTAGAATATCCTTGATTAGTCTCATCGCATTGAAAAATGAAAAACCCAAGGTATGTATGCGTATTCATTCTAGTATTAATTGCATACTTTGGAGTCAAGTTAAAGTATGAATGTCCCCATTATATTAAACCACAAAATGTGCATCATGTTTCCCAATCCATATATTACATGGATGCACATATTTAGGGGGAGTTCACACTCTAACTTGAATAGTCAATTTAAATGATAATTTAAATTGAGTTCATTTGTCTTATTAATCATTAAAGAATACTTCATCATGTGTTGATGGGGTTCCATGATTAATTGAGGACAAATGAATAGCTCTTAAATATAATAAAGCATGAGTTGCATTATTGTACTTAAGACATATAAATCATTCAAATTGATTTAGGTTGTGCTCAATTGATCTAGAGGCATCCATTATGTGTTAATGGAGTGCAAGAGATAATTGAGACAACCATGCATCTTGGACTAACTATTTTATGAGTGTGATTGAGTTAGGTCCAAAGATGAATGAGATGATAAAGAAGAGGAGTCGAGTGATGATCCCGGGGGAGTATGAAAGTGAAGATCATAAAGACCCCAAAGGGGATTGCTTGCGTGCGGCGGCAAAGGTATAACTAGAAAGGTTAAGGACTTTGTAGTCTTTGTGTCTAAGGTTTTGTCGCCGTACTATTAAGAGGGGTTGTCTCCTAGCTTGAGCTTCATCATGTGTTGATGATCTCAATCCACGTTCACTCGAGCTCAAATCATTTGGATTTGGTTTTTGCATAAGGGTTAACCATTTGGCATGTGTTGTGAATGGGTTAAGCCTATGCTTGGTTGTTATTGGTTTATGCTCCGATTTGCATGTGTTGCAAAGAGGAAGAGCATATGCATTTGGTTTTCGCATAAAGCTTTGATTTGCATGTGTTGCAAATAGGATAAGCTAATGCGTTGGCTTTTGCGTGAAGTTCACTTTTGCATGTGTTGCGAATGTTGAAGCTTCATGTTTTGGTTCTTTACAAAACATATTTCTAAAATCGGTGTGGTTGCTTGGAGCTATGTTTTGCATGTGTTGCAAAGGAGGAGCTCGAGCACGTTTGGTGTTTGTGTGTTCGTATGGAGCTAGAGGCTTGCATGTGTTGCAAGTAGAGAGCTCATCTGGTGATTTGGTTTTTGGCGTGATCGATTTGGTTTTAGTGTGTTGCATGGAACTAGAGAATTGCATGTGTTGCAATTAGAGAGTTCATGCACCTTGATTTGGTGTTGCTTGGAGCTAGACTTTTGCATGTGTTGCAAAAGTACTTGTAAGCATGAAATATGTTTATTGAGTTATTTGCAAGTTAGTTGTGAATAAACCGAGGTTTATGAGTCCGAAATCCGAGAGCATGTGAGTAGGGCTTGCAGCGGTGTTGGCAAGTTGACTGGGTCTCGTGTTGACCTTCACATGGCTAGGGGATTAATCTCATAAACTTGAGTTTGATTTGCTTAATCGCTTTTGCAAATAGATTTGGAGTTGGTTGCAAAATGTGTTTTTGCAATTTGGTTTAAATTCTTTGAGCATGAGCTAAATTGGTGCAAATGTGTTTTGCACATGTGTATGATCATGTGTTGATCATCTTATGGCTCAAGGAATGGTTTTTGGTTTTTCGGAAAAGAGATTTCGGAAAATCAGATTTTAGACTTGAATGACTATATTAGAGTTTGGTTTTGGTGATATTTAAAAATATCTATGGTTGCTTAAATCTTGAAAATAGGTGGAGATTGTAGCCCTCATGATAAGCCGCAGATAGAATCGAAAATCACCCAAATCGGAGTTCGAGTAAAAGTTATGAGTGTTTTATGGTCGGTCGAGTGGTGTGACCAAGCCACCTCCGGCGACAGGGCTCCCTCGGCTTGACCGGACCTTCTCCGTCGATTTTTCCGAAGAGGTGTTTTCGGTCTTTGGTTGGGCGTGTCGGGCCGTCGGCGTCCGTCTGACCGGACGGCGGTCGGACCGGACCGTGTCGGTCAGACCGCCGTAATATGCAGTCGAAAAATCGACTGATTAACTGTGAGAGGGCGTCGAGGCCGTAGCCGGTCCCAGGTCGGGCCAGGAAAGTCGATTCGCCCATTTGCCCCCAAACGGCTAGTTTTCTTGTGGGGTTATAAATAGGGCCCTTGGGGGCTTAGGCGGGGGTTGTTGTTGTGTGGGAGTTGTGTGCATGTGTTGCTCTTCTCCATTTGCCTCTTGAGCTTAAGTGTGAGCACAAATTGCATGTGTTGCAATTAGGAGTGGATTGTGAGCCTCTTGTGCATGTGTTGCACTTGAGAGAGGTCCTTGTGCATGTGTTGCACTTGGTGATCACCGGAGCGCATTCGTTGTGCTCGGTGAAGTTCAAGCGAGGCGGCTTGTTTCTCTTGGAGGTTGCCGACTCTAGAGCAGCGAAGGCCGTCGTCTTGTGGTAGCTCTCAAGGTGTGAAAAGCCCCAAGTTTGTGAAGGTTTGGGTTGAGCCTCTGTGAGCGTGAAAAACCACAACTAGTGGAAAGAGGCGGTGCTCGGCGGGAGCCGGTCCAAGTGTGGGCTTGCCTCAACGTGGACTAGGGAGACCAAGCAAGTCTTGAACACCACGGAAAAATATCGGTTGTCTCTTTTACTTTCAAGTATTTACATTTCTAGTATATTGTTCAATTGCTTGATTGTAATAGAATTGCTTAGTGTTAATTGATTGATCAATTTAGCAATTCTAGTTTAGAGACATAATTTAGTTAGTGCACTAGTGAGCCTAGTTGATTTAGGTTTTCATTGTCAAAACTTATTTATCGCCTCAAGATATATATTTGATTAGGTTTTGACTTAGGGGTGTTTAGAGCGAATTGTTTAGTGAGCGATAGAATTTTGTAAAACGCCTATTCACCCCCCTCTAGGCGCTTCCTCGACCCAACAAGAGACCAGTGCCTAGCATAGAGGAAACCCTAGTAGCATTGGAAGTGTTACCTACGGACCCTCCGTACATGGTTAGGAGGAATATAAGATCCACGAAATGCTTCTCTGAATAGATAGAGTATGAGTCTAGATAGAAATGGGCATTACTTTATGATAGTGATGGTGCCCGGTATGGGGTTATAATGACAAACTTTGCTGAGGTTTACAATTAGGTCATGCGAGACCTCAGACCCCTTCCTCTCTGTAGGATCAAAATATACTAATGTAGCAATCAGAGGGGGGGTGAATGATTGCGCGGAAGCTAAAATCAAATTTTCGATCTTTTCAAACACCCCAATTTAAACTCAAATTGCTTAAAGACCAGGTTACGAAATTGGGAGACCACCTCACGCAGTTGGGAGACCAGTAGACCAGTCTGGGCGACCAGTAGGACACTTGGGTGACCAAGAAATCACTGGCGAAAGCAAGAGGACACTGGGCGACCGGTTTGGGCACTTAGGCGGCATGAGGATACCAGGGCGACTGTTTGGGCACTTGGGTGAGCGATGAGGACACTTGGGCGAGCAGGTTGGGTACTTGGGCCACCAGTAGACCACTTGGGCGACCACGTGAGCAGTTGGGCGACCACAAGGACAATCTGGGCGAGCACGTGAGCAGTTGGGCGAGCACAAGGACAGTTGGGCGACCACGCGCACAGTCTGGGCGAGCAGACCAATATATGTCCACTAAAATAAAGATTCCTGAATATCCAGCTGTTGGATTGACGAGAAAATTTAACTGTAGAAACTAGACTTAATTCCGCAGCTAACACAAAAAGAATCAGGTCAATCGGATCTATGGATCTAAAGTTATGTCCTTCGCAAGGTGACTGAACCTGGGCGACCACGCGAGCAGTCGGGCGAGCAGGACATCAATCTGGGCGACCATAAATTACAGAAGATCTAACCATTGGATTGATGTGAAATTTTAACTGTATAAATTAGACTCAATTCCGAAGTGAACAAAAAAAGAATCAACTCGATCGGATCTACGGATCAAAAGATATGACCTTCGCAAGATGACTGAACCAATTAGCGATCTACTGTTTGGCGACCAGGTTAGCAATCTGGGCGACCATGAATTGCCAAAGATCTAACCGTTGGATTGATATGAAATTTTAACCGTAGAAACTAGATTCAATTATGAATCAAACCCAATAAGAATTAATCCAATCGGATGTATGGATCAAGAGATATTACCTTTGCAATTGGACTAATGCATCTAATGACGAGGAAACCAAATTTCACCTTCAAGGTCAGGACGGACCAAACACCAGAGAGGGCTTGATTGCCACGGATCAATCTTCTAATCACCAAAAGCAAGATCATGTCCAGATCATCATCAATCTTCTAGTTGACGTGATGCGGGCATGCACGATCAATCTTGATTTGTTTTCTTCACACCTTGTCTTTTGTCAAAACTCACGCAAGAAAACTCATCCACACAGAGATACTTGGATTGCTAGATTGATCTTTATTTCTTTTGTCTAAAGTACTCCCACACAAGAGTACAAACCTAATATCTGGCTCAAGAATAAGCAGGGACACCTCCCTATTTATACTGAGCAAATACGAAGATTGAATACAACTCCACTTCCAACATGGAAAGAGTTCAGTATCTATCTCAACTTGGCCCAACATGACCAAAAACAACTCTTGCACGCATGCAAGAACAGAGAGATTGAATACAACTCCACTTCCAACATGGAAAGAGTTCAGTATCTATTTCAACTTGGCCCAACATGGCCAAAACCAAAACTTTGCACGCATGATCACCCCTGCTTGCGCATATACGTGACTAACCAACCTTCATATGCATGTTCTCTAGCCCGAACGTCCCGCATGACATCCTTGACCACCAAGACCTCGATTCCTCCACGAACCTAGTCTCGAACCTCGGTTCCTCCATGAACCTAGTTCCGGTCCGTCATCGACCACGTTAAGCCTCGAGCAACACCTGCACATGAAGTAACAAACAACGCGTCCGAGCACAAGTCCACGACTTGACTCAAGATTAATCCATGCAACCACTCACACGAGTGCATTGCATCAAGCAAAACCATTATGCTATCACCAGCATAAACAAACGATCATTTGAGCATAAGTCCACGACTTGCCTCAAAAAGCGATCTATGCAACCACTCACATGAGTGCATTGCATCAAACAAACTTTATCATACTATCACCAGCATGATAATCATCTCAACATAGCACATGCACAGGCACCACACATGCCATAATCAAAATCACTTTACAATGCCAATTTCACCATTCAACCAATTTTTCATCACATGATCTCACAATCTCCCCCTTGATGAAAACATTGGCAACACCATTTGGAAACGAACATTGACATTCACCTTACAATAGCAACACCATTTTCAAAAGAAGTAAAGTGACCAAAAGACAGAAAGAGAAATCTCCCCCTATAAAGAAGAACAAAAATCTCCCCCTATCTAAAAAGAAATCTCCCCCTATCAACAAGAAAGACTCCCCCTAACAGAAAGAAAAAATGTGTGTGTGAATGTGCAATGTGTGACCAAAAATTTCTTCTTTTGATTCCAAAATTTCTCCCTCTTTGACAATGGATTCATCAAAAATGCAAAAAGAGAGCAAAAGAGAAACTTCTCCCCCTTTATGTTGATGTTTTCTTTTTTATATGTACTGAGCATTATGAATCATGCACAAATGTAACAACTTGATCACCAAGTCATGCTATCAACAATACTTGCACCCTCAAATCTACACATAAACAATGTAGAGTAAGCATAACTAGAAATCAAGTACTATTAACGATTTTTTGCATGGCATGATCTCCCTTTCTCAACAATCTTAAAACACGAAAACATTGAATTTTGTGCACTTTATTTGTGCTTTTTTAAAAAAACTGATTCATTACTTTGATTGCAACAATAACAGTTGCAAGGAATTACATGCACCATCAGCCTTACTTTTCAACCATGCCAAGCAATCACAAGCTTAAGGTTTCATGGTTTCGGTCATACACAACCTCTTCCAAGTTCATATCATAGTGCAATGATAAGGGCCTCTAGAAAGAAGAAGTGCGATAGTACATAACCTTGATCTTGCTTTTATGAACAATCACCTTTTGAGCTTTAGCACTTAACTTTCATATTTATCACTTTTTCGAGCAGGATCAAGATAGCCAAGAAAGTTCAACCATGACAAGATTTAATTCAAGTTGTCATTCCATTTAAATAGTCATGACATAAACTACACCATATATGTATAAACAGAAAGTTGCATAGACCCTGTAGCATAAATATGGCTTCAAATGACATATGTGTATGAAATACAATGCTCAGTACTTTTACTATTTTTCAATTTTTTTGTTTTTCATTTAAGAAACACATGAAACAAAAAGCATGTTACACAATATTACAAAAACTCCCCTCAAAACAACCATCTTAAAAAAACTTCTCTGAGAATATCACTTGAAGGATTAAATTGAAAACAAAAGGCTAAAAGAACAGACCTCCCAAAAAGGCAACCGAAAGGAATTTTTACCAATAACCAATAACTCCCCCTCAAATGGATAATCAATGAGATCAACAGAGAGGAGATGATGATATACATGAGCTTGAGTTATCATGGTATGTTCGATTAAGCATAGACATGAATCATGATAAGTGAATTCAAAGCATGAAAGGCATGATATAAAAATAACATTATTGAACATGCCAGGGGATACAAATGAGCATATGAACAATCTTTTCATCTCATGCCACAATTAAATATCTGTGAATGTAAAAGACATGAGTGTATAAAAATAGCTCACAAAGTAGATGAAGAATTATTGCACATGCTTCTTGAAAACCATCTCAATGGTGAGAATCATCCAAGTCTTGATCCCATCTTGCAAAAGACCAAGATACACTAAGCTTCTGTTCTCCAACCCATTCCTGAAAAACTACATAGCACAAGAAGATGTCGAGGTTTTGGTACTGGGGTTAGAAATAAAGCATTTAGGAATCCAGTACTGAGACACACGACGAGTAGGCACAACACGAGTATGCTTGCTCATACAATCAGATTTGCCCTTTCCTGTGTTTCTTGCAACAAAAGGTGTTTCCATCACCCTAGGCACAACACGAGTATGCTTGTTCACAAAATCAGATTTGCCCTTTCCCGTGTTTCTTGCAACAAAAGGTGTTTGCATCACCCTAGGCACAAAATGAGGAGTAAAATGTGCCTTCCTGAAATTAGACCTAGCCTTAGCCTTTTCTTTCTTTTGCTGTTTGGCTAGCCTAAAGCAAAAATCTACTAAGTGTCCATCTCTACCACAATGAGTGCAAGTGTACTTAACATGATGTTTAGCTTTAGAAACAGAAGTAGCATTTGCATTCACTATAGTAGAAGATAACACACCAGCAGATTTGAAAATAATTTTCTTAGGCTCATTGGCAATTTCGAATTTTCCACTTTCAAGTGTCTTCACAACAGTTGGAGCATGTGATTTATGATAAGCATAAGAATCAAAACCTAAACCTTTGTGATGAGTACTGACTTTTGATTGATCCAAAATCATGTTTAGGTTTTTCTTTCTGAAGTGAACCGTTCTAAAGATTTTTCCAAGTAATCAACCTTTCGAGCAAGAGTTAAACAGCTTATTACATGGAACATCCACTTTTCCTTTCTGCTTTGCGACAAGTTGAGCAAGAGAGAACTTCATGAGTGAGCATAGCATCTGTCATTTGAGAAACCCTAGCATTTGCATCATGCAACTTCAATTCGAAAGATAGCACATTTAGAACAATGAGTTGTATCATGCAAATCAACAGTTGAACAACTAGCGTTTTAACATGTTTCACATTTTCTTTCTTTTCAGATTGACTTGTTCTAACAAAGAAACATGTTCTTTCCTAAGCACAAGAAGCTCACAGTAGATTAAGTCACATGATTTGCAAGCATCATCATCGAGAATCAAAGATTTAAGTCTAGCAATTTCAAAGATGCAAAGACTCCACAAGAACATCATGTTTCTTAATTTTCTTGTCGCGTTTGTTAAGCAATTTTCCAAGGCGAGCAATAGCAATAGCTAAATCATCGTAAGAAGGATCTACCTCATTGAAGTCGTTGTCATGATCATCCTCGTGAAGCTTCCATCACTTCTAGCCATGAGACATAATCTGTCAAATCATGCTTGCTTGGAACCATTGTGTCATCCTCACTCTTCTCTCTGAATCCACATCACTTAAGTTCACTTGTTCAAGAGCGAAAAGAACCCGATGAACAACCTTTTTGTTGATGAAGCTCTTTTCTTTCTATCACTTAGTGAAAACTTCTTCTTTTCTTTTCTTACGTCGTTGTCCTTCTCCTCCTTGATGTTTTACACGCAAGCTTAGGACAATTTGATCTAATGTGATTGAGGTCACCACACTCATAGCATCTTGGAGGGCCACCACCAACTCTCTTTCTCATTCTCACATTCGCAAAGCTTTGTTAAACCGAGAAGAGAGTGATGCCAAGTCTTCTTCGGGAATTCCTCAACTGTTCATCGGTTAGTGAAGACAAGAAAGACAAGGCAAAACTTGAAGAAGCATTATTCGAGACATGCTAGATTGAGAGGTTAATGCAATTGATTTATAATCAGTCCTCCTAGCAAGAACATCCAATTCATGAGTTTTTAGTTTAGAGAAAAGAACATCTACAGTAAGGTCATTCATGACAGTTGATTCTCTAATGGATGTCACTTTCATCTCCCAAATAGACATGTCTAATGCACCAAGCAATTGTCTAGCATTAGTAGCCTCATCAAAGTAAACTCCAATAGCACGTAAATTGCTAAGGATCTTATTGAAACGTGCAAAGAAATCATCTAGTGACTCACCAGGCTTCATCTCAAATCGCATGTATTCTTTCTTATATATGTCTTGCCTAACCTCTTTGATAGTGTTAGATCCTCATGATAATCACAAAGAGATTTCCATACCTCATATCTTGCACTTGAGATGGATCACGCGGTCAAAGTCACTTCTTCCCAATCCTTGAATGATCAAGTTTCGTGCTCTCTGCTTGCTTCAACATGTACTTGATTGGTGGCATTGACTTGATCATTATCAGGAACTTGATATGGCTTGTATACCTTCTCCTAGACTGCAAAGCCCTGAGCTTGAATGTATGCCTCCATCTTCGCTTTCCAAAACTGAAAATCAACACCATCGAAAACACAAGGTTTTGTCGAATATCTATCCATCGCTACGGTTTCTAATCACCAGTTAAGATTAATTAGAAAAACCTTGCTCTGATACCACTTGTAGGATCAAAATATACTAATGTAGCAATCAGAGGGGGGGTGAATGATTGCGCGGAAGCTAAAATCAAATTTTTGATCTTTTCAAACACCCCAATTTAAACTCAAATTGGTTGAAGACCAGGTTACGAAATTGGAAGACCACCTCACGCAGTTGGGAGACCAGTAGACCAGTCTGGGCGACCAGTAGGACACCTGGGCGACCAGTTTGGGCACTTGGGCGAGCAGTAGGACACCTGGGCGACCAGTTTGGGCACTTGGGCGAGCAGTAGGACACTTGGGCGAGCAGGTTGGGTACTTGGGCGACGGAGAGACCACTTGGGCGACCACGTGAGCAGTTGGGCGACCACAAGGACAATCTGGGCGAGCACGTGAGCAGTTGGGCGAGCACAAGGACAGTTGGGCGACCACGCGCACAGTCTGGGCGAGCAGACCAATATACGTCCACTAAAATAGAGATTCCTGAAGATCCAGCCATTGGATTGATGTGAAAATTTAACTGTAGAAACTAGACTTAATTCCACAGCTAACACAAAAAGAATTAGGTCAATCGCATCTACGGATCTAAAGTTATGTCCTTCGCAAGGTGACTGAACCCGGGCGACCACGCGAGCAGTCGGGTGAGCAGGACATCAATCTGGGCGACCACAAATTACAGAAGATCTAACCATTGGATTGATGTGAAATTTTAACTGTATAAATTAGACTCAATTCTAAAGTGAACAAAAAAAGAATCAACTCGATCGGATCTACGGATCAAAAGATATGACCTTTGCAAAATGACTGAACCAATTAGCGATCTACTGTTTGGCGACCAGGTTAGCAATCTGGGCGACCACAAATTGCCAAAGATCTAACCGTTGGATTGATATGAAATTTTAACCGTAGAAACTAGATTCAATTATGAATCAAACCTAATAAGAATCAATCCAATCGGATATTCGGATCAAGAGATATTACCTTCGCAATTGGACTAATGCATCTAATGACGAGGAAACCAAATTTCACCTTCAAGGTCAGTGACGGACCAAACACCGTGAGAGGGCTTCAGGTTGCCACGGATCAATCTTCTAATCACCAAAAGCAAGATCATGTCCAGATCATCATCAATCTTCTAGTTGACGTGATGCGAGCATGCACGATCAATCTTGATTTGTTTTCTTCACTTTGTCTTAATTTGTCAAAACTCACGCAAGAAAACTCATCCACACAGAGATACTTGGATTGCTAGATTGATCTTTATTTCTTTTGTCTAAAGTACTCCCACACAAGAGTACAAACCTAATATCTGGCTCAAGAATAAACAGGGGACACCTCCCTCTATTTATACAGAGCAAACACACAGAGATTGAATACAACTCCACTTCCAACATGGAAAGAGTTCGTATCTATCTCAACTTGACCCAACATGACCAAAAACAACTCTTGCACGCATGCAAGAACAGAGAGATTGAATACAACTCCACTTCCAACATGGAAAGAGTTCTTATCTATCTCAACTTGGCCCAACATGGCCAAAACCAAAACTTTGCACGCATGATCAGCCCACTGCGCACATACGTGACTAACCAAACTTCATATGCATGTTCTTCTAGCCCGAACGTCCCGCATGACATCCTTGACCACCAAGACCTCGATTCCTCCTCGAACCTAGTCTCGAACCTCGGTTCCTCCATGAACCTAGTTCGGTCTCGTCATCGACCACGTTAAGCCCTCGAGCAACACCTGCACATGAAGTAACAAACAACGCGTCCGAGCACAAGTCCACGACTTGACTCAAGATTAATCCATGCAACCACTCACACGAGTGCATTGCATCAAGCAAAACCATTATGCTATCACCAGCATAAACAAACGATCATTTGAGCACAAGTCCACGACTTGCCTCAAAAACAGTCTATGCAACCACTCACATGAGTGCATTGCATCAAACAAACTTTATCATACTATCACCAGCATGATGATCATCTCAACATAGCACATGCACAGGCACCACACATGCCATAATCAAAATCACTTTACAATGCCAATTTCACCATTCAACCAATTTTTCATCACATGATCTCACACTCTTGTTGCTATAGTGGAGGGTATTCTTCATGGTGTTACAAAGTACTTTGTGGATCGTCATGCTAGGGCGTTAGTTCACATGAGTAATCTTGATGCGAAATACTTAGAGGTGATATGTAGGTACATGGAGAAGAAAAGGAAAAAGGGGGAGATGCATATAGCATTGAAGATGGGCACGAGGGAACTTCGTTTCGAGGTACTGTGTAAAGAGAAAGCCGGACGTGGGACGAATGCATTCTGCGTCGGCAAACATGTGTCTTCAGCTGCAACAAGCCTCGTCTCTTACACATTGAAAGTGCATCTAGGCCCCTAATTGTGTTTTGGATGATTAATGACAAACGATTAAGGGACTAATGGCTTAAATGAGTATATAAGCAGGTGACAGTCCCAAAAGAAGCGCATCTACGGACGTTGTTGACCCTCAAAAGTGAAAAGATGAACGGCGTCGACTTAGGGTAGATCTTTTACTTTATTGAGTCAATAGGAACGCCGTACTATTAAGAGGGATGGAATGTACATGCTTTAGAAATAACCTCTGTGCTCAGATGAACTTCTCTTATAAATTTGGTTTTGGAAGTCTCCATGCACGGCACTCACTTTGCATTTCAGTTGTGCTGATATTATCGGAATGTCCGATGTTAATATCGACGATCCGATGGTATCGGACTCTCCGGCGTGTGTGGTTGCATGTTTGAAAACTCTCGAAACATCGGAATGTCCGATGGTTGATATCGGATAGTCCGATGTGATTTGAAAAATTTTCTAAGTCTTTGCACTTGGACCTTCGGGAAACATCTAATGTCCGATGGTTGATATCGGATAGTCCGATGTGATCTGAAATTTTTCTAAGTCTTTGGACTGAACTCTCTGAATTATCGGAATGTCCGATGTTCGACATCGGACGATCCGATATACACTTAGGTTTTTTTGCAAGGTTCTTTGAGTTCGTTGAAATCTCTCGGAATCATCGGTACATCCGATGTGTGAAATCGGATAGTCCGATGTGTGCTTTTTTCTCAAAGCAAAATTTTGAATTCTTGAGTGGAGTCGAATCGGTGATTTGCACATATCGGATAGTCCGATGTCCGCCATCGGATAGTCCGATGTGGGGTCTGACACGAGCGAATCGGCTATATTTTGTGTCCCGCTATAAATACCCCACTCTCTCCTCATTTACTCCGACCTACCAAAGGTCTCGAGCATTAACTCTTCTCTTGCTCTTTCTTGCTCTCTTGAGTTCATCCTTGAGAAATTTGTTGAGAGATTGGAGCAAGTGATTTCTAGTGCTTTGTTGCAAATCGTGAAAGTTCTTTTGAGCACTAGGGAAATTTTCAAGAGCGGTCTGCACTCCATTTATTACTCTTGGAGATTGAGGTCTCCTAGACGGCTAGGAGTCACCG